>CM070818.1:26607334-27207334 GCA_036326025.1 Chrosomus eos
TCTTGAGTGTTTTGGTATTCTAAATATCCCTGTACTTTTAAATGTTGAAGAGTTATCACTGTATGTAGGCCTGAATATATGTGTGTATGAATGTACATTTACAGTGTAGCTATATATAGGCTAATATGAATGTACAGTGTATATATTTTAACATACACAAAGTTAATAATTATATATTATATATATATATATATATATATATATATATATATATATATATATATATATATATATATATATATATATATTATATATATTCATTTTGCAGGAATGTATTATTAAGCTTATTTTTAGTCATTTACTTTATTTTATATTACCCATATATTACTCATACAGACAGAAAACACACACACTTTCTATTGTATTAGATTTAGCCTCCTCTGATCAATTGTATTGATCACCTCTGAAACGGCATGAGGATCAATAGAGTCTTAATGCGAGTTTGCTGTCCAATCAGAGCCTGTTAAAATCAAGAGAAGGTCTTCAATAGACTGTCTGCTTCCTGTCACATACACCAGGAGATAAATGTGCATAATGGTGTCCTATACAGCACACACACAGTCATCGCAGATTTAACATGTATGAATATAAAAAGTCATTATACATATATCAGCAAAGATATTCTAAAACATAACAGTTTATATATTCCTGTATCTGCATGTCCTTGCATGCTAATGCATGGTTAACAATTTTAGAATGAATACATATTATATCTTCCACATTCCTCTTCTGATAGCTCTAAAAGAGACTGATCTATAGTGGCACCTCCTGTAGATGTTTGTCAGCTGTGTATGTTTGTTCTCACAGGGCCAAAGTTGGCTGTGACTCTAGAGGAGACTTTGTAAGTGCCTGGGCTCTTACTGTGAATATTAACGAGAGAGAGAAAAATAAAGGAAAGTAAAGGAGAAAGAAAGAAGGAGAGCGAAACAGAGGGAGAGAATAAGGGCATGAAATCTTAGAAAGCAGCTGAGATAGAGAAAGAAGGATAAAGAAACAGGGGAAAACTGGGCCAGAGAGGGTAATAGGCTAGCACTGTCACTTCTCTCTAAAACCTGCACAAAGGAAGAAAGGAAGTGATAGTGGGACAAGTGGGAGGGAGCCAGCCAATGGAAAGGGAAGCAATAAAAACAACAGCAAACTTCCCCGCACAGGAACTTGTGTGTGTGTGTGTGTGTGTGTGTGTGTGTGTGTGTGTGTGTGTGTGTGTGTGTGTGTGTGTGTGTGTGTGTGTGTGTGTGTGTGTGTGTGTGTGTGTGTGTGTGTGTGTGTGTGTGTGTGTGTGTGGGGGTGTGTGTGTGTGTGTGTGTGTGTGTGTGTGTGGTGTGTGTTGTGTGTGGGGTGTGGTCAGCAGGTCAGTTGTACTCAAACATGTTTTGTTACATGAAGCTACAAACATAAACAGAGACACTGATACAGTTAATAATGAGATAGAGGGAGAGAAAGAAGATCTTTGCACTGTATGTCAAGGACTTTTTACTCAGCATCTTTGGCTTAACTGATCACTTCACTTGCATGCTGAAAATGTCATACTTGTTTTTTGGGGGTTTTTCTTTCTTTCCAACGAGTGTGCATGTGTTTTACTGTGTGGTCTTTGTGAATGAGACTGCTTAGTCTGCTTTTCAAAGACAAACTCCCATATTGCTTATCCTCCCTCCAGACAGTGGCAGTTTCAAACCACTGAAACCCCAGTTCCGTCTAATGTGTGTTATTGCTTGTTTTAAAGAACAATTAAAAATGAAAAGCTTGAAGTTAATGTAGTTTTCCCTTTGTCGGATGCTGGAAAGATGTGAATGAAAGCACAAACATCTTGAAACATTCATTTTACATTTCTCACATTGAAAATGTTTTGATTGTGCCATGCACTGCACCTCCTCCCAAACATCACAATTATTTCTAAAATGTGCTGGAAATTCCTTAACCGCTCAACAACGAAATCATATCATAATGTTCATGCGGAAACAATTTTTTTAACATAAAAAAGCATCACTCGTAGTCTTTTTAAAGCTATTTTTAAAGTTATCTACTGTTTCTCTTTTCACTTTTGATACTCATTTTATTAATCTGATCACATGACTCCAGCTAAAAGAGGCTTATTAGTGAATTGTGTATTTTTATATCATAAGCAGCTCTGTAGTCACACTCTTTCTCCTCATTCTTACACACTGACTCACTCTGTACCCGTGCGAGACTGCGAGTGTATGTGTCCTAATATGTGTTCACGCAAAGTGAGATGAAGTGAGAGCTCTTTCTCTTTTCTCTGACATACAGTCAGAGTGTGGCAAGTGTGTGAAGTATGAATTATTAATCACATTTATTAGTATTGGGTTGTTTCAAATTATGTAATTCGTTCAGCAATGTTTTTAAGTGTGATTTCTGACTTTACAGGGTGAAATGTGTCGTCATATAGTCTCCCTCTGCCACAACAACATGCTGAAGAGCTCTTACTCCAAATACCGTTCTTCAGTGTCATAGAAGAAGTGTATGTGATTCATGTAGGCCAGTCGTCATCAGCTCTGCACACCTCATTACTACATTTTTAATGTTAACCATGCAGTATTAGTTCATCAAAACTAACCATAAGCACATCTGATGGAGATTTTTGTTTGTATAAGTGAGAGTATCCACACACACACACACACACGCACACACACACACACACACACACACACACACACATACACACACACACACACACACACACACACACACACACACACACACACACATAAAGCTGAAGCAGACCATGAATGTTTTGACTAAAGAGTAAATTTTGTTTTAGTGTAAGCATATTTTTACATTTTCTTTGTTCTCCAGCATTCAAATCGGATTAATCCAACACTGTACTTTTAAATATGTGTGAAATCCGGGATAAATTGTGTCATAACTAGCCAACTCAATCACTAAATCAATATTTTCTGAAGAAAAGAAACCCCTACATACTCACCTTAGATGCTTGCTTGTAAGGATGTGTAATTAAAAAGCAGGACATCCGAGCATGTGCAACAGATGCATCTCTTTCCTTTCATTTGTGCTGTGGTGTTCTTTTTCCAGTAAGTATTTGGGGCTTTTACAGTGGTAAAGCACTGGTAGTGGACGACTCCTCTCTAGTCTGAGGAGGTCACTGAATTCTATGTCTTTATTTTGATACTACACTATTAGTATCATAATCTTCTTTTCTTGCGCACACAAATAAGAAAGTGTGGTTCTGTGACATTTTTATTGTTTACGTGTTTTCTCAAGCAGGACAGCGCCACTAGAGAGAGGTTCTCTCTGTGACAATGCAAAAACAAACAGTCTATTGATGTAGAGTGACTGCATTGGACAATGTCACTGCAACAATTACAGAGATAAAGCCTATGTTGGATCAAATATTGGCTGTGAGCTTGTGTGTGTGGTAGTGGGAGGATGGGTTCACTAGAGGACAAAAGCTCCACTCTGATCTCTTAATTAATGGTATTCTTATGGCAGGCCAGGTACAGTATTATATCTATCATCCATCCATCCATCCATCCATCCCATCTATCTATCTATCTATCTATCTATCTACTATCTATCTATCTATCTATCTATCTATTCTATCTATCTATCTATCTATCTTCTATCTATCTATCTATCTATCTATCTATCTATCTATATCTATTATCTATTTATCTGGGGGAATTATTACTAACTTAATATATAATTAATTAATCCCTTTGTATCCCTTTATGCTAAATGTCTGTAAAAAAAAGTGTGTGTGTGTGTGTGTGTGTGTGTGTGTGTGTGTGTGGTGTGTGTGTGTGTGTGTGTGTGTGTGTGTGTGTGTGTGGTGTGTGTGTGGTGTGTGTGTGTGTGTGTGTGTGTGTGTGTGTGTGTGTGTGTGTGTGTGTGTGTGTGTGGTGTTGTGTGTGTGACATCTAAGATGTTCACTTAGTCATACTTAAAATCAGTATGATGTTTGCTGCAGTTCGTACTTAGTTCGAATAGTTCAAATGGAAGTTATTTGCATAATAAAATAGAAATGTATTTTAATATTGATCATAAGTTCAGTTAACTATTGATTACTAACACAGAGCAGCAGCTGAGGTAAATAAAACTATATGTTATTTATTTGTAATATAAAGCATTCACACCCTGAGGTCTGGAACTTAACACATTAGAAAAATGCCTCAGTGGCTGCAATAATCCCCGTCATCTGTTGATAACAGATGGTATGTCATCAAGAGGCGACTGTCTGCCGCTTGACATGATCATCACGCCTGCCATGGAGACAAGATCACAATTTACAACACCAAATATACGCACTTAAACTTTGTCCACTTTATAAAGAACAAAAAATCATTCATAACCATGATTTAAAATCAAGATCCTTCCGTTCGTCCACATCTCTAGAAACTATGAATACCCCACTGCATTTTGCATTCCACTCTTATCCTGCAAGAAGCAATCGACCGCAAATAAATGTGGATAAACGAAGCTGAAAACAGTCGTAGGCTACTTCTACCTCCAACAGGCAGGCTGTAAATCAGCCTGATAAAAAAAAATCCTCAAGAGGAAAAGTAAAGAGAAACATATTTTATAACACAACAGTTAGAAGGATGCAAAGAGTCGGCGCTTTTCCCTGTAACATGAAGTTTAACATTTTTTAAGGTCCTTCCTCTCATTCGCCACTGTTTCGATTGGATCATGCGAAGTGTGATCCAACTGTTTGTAATTCTCCGCGCAGAGCGCGCGGGAGTTCAGCTCCTCACTGAAGGCAACATGTTGAGCTCTGCTAAAAGAGGATCTCTTTTAAAAGAGATAAAGGACATAAAACGGTGGTATCTGGCGTCTACACACACACACACGAAGGCGAAAAAAATCATCCATACTGCTTATGCTATTCAATTATGCGGTCAAACGCCCTCTGTTTCTGTGGAATGATCAATTATCGGTTGTCACTGATAATGGTGAATGATGACCCCACGCGCTCCCGCTGCTATATGCTTCTTATCGATTAGCGCGTGACACCCCGAGTGAGCGCGAGCATCTGCGCTCTAGAAAGAGCCCTGACTTGTTCGTTGCTCAATCTAAGGGACAAGTAATCTTTGAGAATTCTTACATATTCTGATGATCGTAATAAATGTTCTCACGTCTAACTTAGAAGATGTTTCACTTTAAAATTAAACTATGTGTGTTTTCGGGCGCATCGGTAACGCGGTGTCACCCAGATAATATTTCCAAACATTTGTCAGCCCTGCCAAGTAATTGCCGCCGCATAATAGTAAGAGGGAGGGAGTGTTTGAGCGTTTTCACTTAACCCCTTCCCCCATTCTTGTGGTGCACCCCTGACTTCTCTCGAGTCACAGCCCAAATTTCTCGCCGTTAGTGTCATTCACGTGGTGATTGTCCGAGCGCGCGCGGGGAATCTCATTTATAGCGTCTCGCGCTCGGCTGAGCTGCAAATCAGCGTGTTTACAGCCCCACACCAACACTCACATCAATTAACCGAGCATCGATCCTCTCACCGGGGACATCACAATATTGCCCCCTTCTCACAGTCCGTATTCCTGCATTTATGGCACGATATGATTTTCAACTGTTGTTGCCCTGTCTTGACTTTTCTTTAATAGCCCTATAATTTATTATTTAACTTGGTGATGAGAAAGAAGAAAGAATTTGAGATTAGTCCTGTTATTGGATATTTATGCAATTAAGTGGGAATGCGTTATAGGCCAGTGTAATAAAGGATTGAAATAATCTAAATAGCTTTGAAACAAAGACATAATCTGAGGAGCTTTAAAAGTAATAAATTGATTTTTACTCCGTATATGATTTTTTCTCAACCAAAAGCACAGGTCGTCCGTTTACTCCTCTCTTCTTTCCCTCTGTTCTTTCATTAATAAGTAAATAACAGTCGTCTTAAAGTATAGATAGCTGACGCTATAGGACCTGATCCATCTCGCCGGCAGCAGTTCGTTAAATATTCAGTGAGAAATAATGGCATCCGAGACATCACCTATAGTAACGTTATTATCTTCATTTCTCAAAATCAGCTAGACTGATAGCTTCGTTTGTCTTTTCCAGGGCATAAATCTTCAGCTTTGCTGGTCGCTGCAGTGGAATCCGAGGGGAATCTCTCTTCTTTAAAACACTGCCTATTTATAAATATAACATAGCCTATTAATGGTAGATTATAATTATTATAATTATTATTAGTAAAATATAATAATATAATGGAGCACTTTACACAAGATTTTGAATAACATCAAACGTAAAGTAACATGGACAGATTTCTACGTTTTGAGTGATTAAAAAAAGTCTTTGTTTTCACATATGTAGCTAAAACGCATCGTTTTTTGCGTGTGTTGACTACTGACAATTTTAAATGTAAATTCTCACTTTTTAAAAAGAAAGATAAGCAAGTACTTCACCCGATAATAAAAAGTTAATGCAAATGTTTAAGTTGTTCACATGTTTTCCTCTTATTTCATTGGTCATTTATTATTTTTCATGTTTAATCCAAACTTTTGATATTTGAACATATATATTAAAAAGATCATAATGATTTGAATATGTGTCAATATACAGCAAATATCGTTAAAAGAGCAAACTTTTTAAGCAGAGACGTAGTTTTTAATCCTGGTTAAATCGATTTTAAATATACTTGTCGTTTCCAAACACTTTCTTGATGGTTTCCAGACTTTTGTCACCTTTGCGCGACTTCTAACGTTTTATCACTAAAGATTCAGTAGATGAGGGCTTCTCTTCTCGGCGACCGCCTCGAAAGATAATATGCTAAATTTGTTTTGCGAAATCATTTTCAAACAGGCTGAACTAGATGGGATGCGTTCGCACAGCTGACGAGGTTTGCTGTGAAGCGCGAGCGTTCCTCTGTGTCTCCGTCGCGCGGTGAAAGAGTGGGAAGGAGAGGAGGGTGCGATACTGAGAGAGACAGAGCGCCAGTTATGATAGAACAGAGCACTGACCAATAGAATAAAAGAGGGTGGGGCTGACGATTTCTCGCCGTTCTGCATGGGCCCTTAAAGTTTGTTTGTTCGTTGAATGCGGCGTGTGATGAAAACGTGTTACTGATCCCGTTCGGCAATAATCAGATGAATCTGATTTGGGACATCTGATACATTCTTTGGACTTTCGAGACGCCGATAGTTGCCATTACGCACGAACACAGAGTTGACCGACCTACTTTTAACACCGTTGCCTTGTGGAAAGAACGACTTGGTTAGAAACGGTGCGCTTGTAATCGTCCAGGAGCTGAATTACAACAACTTTAATGCCAATCACAAACGAGGATACGCGTTACGCTCCGCAACGTCTCGCTAAGGGGAAAAAAGGCTTTGGAAGATCTTTGGCAGACAGTTTGAGCTACCTGGTCACTTTTGGGTGAATTGCAACTTTTGAGCACCAGTTTGATGCCCTGAAAGATCAAAAGATACGGTTGGTCTTTCGAAAGAGAAATTGACATTCCTGTAGTGGCTAAGTTAAGCTCCAACGTAGCCACCAGATGGTTGCTAAGAAGGGTTAAACTGTATCTAAAGGGAGTTGGAAAATCCAGCCTTTCTTCCACACGGATCAACTCATTGGGTGGGAGCAGCAAGAGAGACAAGAGTACCCAGCAAATCAGCGGCTAATTGATTAAAGAGACTTCATTTGAATAGGGGGCTGGCAAGGTGCCAATCGCCTTTCAGAGGAACCCCCCCCCAACCCCCCTCCCCTCCATGATTAATCGCGAGGCATTATTGATAATCATAACAGGACACATGCGCGGTGGATGGGCTCGATTTCCGTAATTTTGAGCAGATTTGATAGTAATTTTTTATTCTTTCGTGGCTGATGCGTGAGCCAGCATGTCGCGGAGGAAACAAGCAAAGCCGCAGCATTTCCAGTCCGACTCGCAGCTGGTCCCAACCGAGCACAATGGTGAGTTCAAGCCCTTATGCACATAAACTCACTCTGCACTTTTTTTTCTTTCTTTTTTTTTTTCTTTTTTTTTTTTTAACAAAAATGGATTTCTACTTTGTTTTATTTATTTTGTTATTGTTGGTTTTAAGTTTTTAGAGTGACTCTTAGCCTACTTGCTTTTAATCACAGGCAATGAATTGGTAATCGTAATAGGCTATCCCTAGCCCATATTTTTGTGCTGCTGAATGGACTCGCTTAAAGAGCTCTATTATTTAAGTAACCTACATTTGAAAACTTTTACACTCCTCCTGCGATCATCTGAAACTATCACTTTATTCTAAAACAAAAACGTTTCATCTAGTTCTGTTCGATTATTTTAAGTAAGAACCACGTTGTGCCATTATTGTGTGTTTTTAAAAGTTGGCTCATGAAAGCTGACTCATGAAAGAAAGTGGCCTATAATATATGTGAATTTATATATATATATATATTTTTTTTTTTTTAAGTTTTTCCAAAATTCAACAGCAATCATTTGTAAAAGTTAAAACTCTTGGAATTAGTTTTGTTCTGGCCCGTTGAAGTTGCCCACACAAGTGGGGATTCGCCTGGTTTCAGCTTTTCACCCTCTTCCCCGCTTCTGTAGGATATTATATTGCATCTCTAGACCTCAGCACCGTTTTATTCCATGTTATCACCTTAATCGAAAAGTAGTCTGTCTTGCGACCGTTCTCAATGGTGGAGGCTAAATCAGCTAAACTTATTTTGTTTAAAAATATTTTCCCCTACTATCTCCAACTTTTGTGAAACTTTATAAGAGGTAATAATTAAACTAAATTAAACTTTAATGGCATGTAGTCACGGGCGATCGAACAACGAAATCCCACAAGCTCATGTAGTAATCGAGCTTTTCCATTATGCCTTCATACTTATGGCTACTATAATTTAGACATTTTTTGCGTCGTATTAATTTTTGATACCTTCTTATACAGTAGACGGGTATCGCAAAATGTCTATCGATATGTTATCTCGTTCGTTTGCTTTTAAATGAGTTTCAACTTGAGTTTTGTGATCAAGAGCTTACTAGCTAGCAGGATGTACCATGTAGTTTCCGACTCACTGTGACCAAACTCATCTTTCATACAGTGCGTTGTCAACAAGCATTTAGGCTACTACACATATATTACACGTTTGTCGACCTAAATGAGAGTGCAAATTATTATATGCCTATATTATTTTCTTTAGACATGTAAAACAGCGATATAGGCTAACAAGCCTAATTATGTGATTGTTTTCTTTCTTCTAATATTCATACTAAATGTAGTCTTTATAATTTCATGGTTTTCAGTTGGAACAGTCAGTCAGGCAGTGACAGAAGGTTTTGCAACAGTCATTAACTAAACATTTTAAGTCTATAGCCTACCTGTTTTACTACTGCTAAACTGCACGTATCAAAGTTCGTCTCACGTCCCATCGAGCTATAAATAATTTAAAAGGAATACTGTACATTTTGATATGTAAAGTGTCTTATCTGAACCGTTTTAAAACGCAATGTTTCAGGGGAACTGTCCTATCTCTTGCTTAACTCAGCGTTTTCGAGGGTATCATGTTTCTGATTATGGGACCTTTGAAGAGATTTTGTTTAAAAACGAAACTAGATCCAACTAATTTTCTCCAATTTATTTATTTTTTATTCATTTTTTAATTTAATGCATTTTCAATTCCGTCGTGCAACGTGAATAATTAGCAGACGTGACCTACTTATACCGTTAATGCAAAAGGGAAAGCTAGTTGGCTATTTTATATAGCACACCGTTCTTTTAATGACGTTTCTACGACAATTTTTAGGGAAGATCCATAAAGAAACATTAATCACTGGCACACCGCGAGTATTAGCTCTCTAATAAGACAGTGGAGATCAACATTATGTTACGCTTCTTCTCTTTACATCAAGTTCATATGATTTTTGGTGTTCTAAATAAAACAGTCTAAACTGCTTTTCGTTACATGGGCCGCTATTTAGGCACCAAGCACCAGTTGCTTTCAGATGTCTGAACTTTAGTTTAAACGGTGTTCCTTAAACCTACAATAAATTGATGTTTGCTTATAAGGAAAAAAAAAAACAAATATATAGACTATATATCAATGATAGATCATTTTTAAATATTAGGATTCTTAATTTTAGTGTGAAAAATGTCTACTGATTTCCGCGGGTCTATCTGTTGAGATACAAAATTAGCCTATTGCACAGCATCGTATTTTAACAGTTTGACCATCTATAACCTACGTTCTCTACAAACTAATTTGTAAAGAACATGGATGTACAGAAATCAGCTCAGTGTTATTAAAAAATTAATACGAGAACAGGCCCAGATTTACATAAGCAGTTGGTTAGCGACTTACGTGTGAAAGGCATTCATAAGTGAAGTTTATGTGATTACTGCTAGAATTTAAGAAACGGAAAATAAAACAGTTTTTCAAAACATACCATTGATGGATTTTCCCATTTAAATTTAATAACGAAGTGAATGGTAGGATTTGTCAACCACTGTCAGCTGACCAAGTTCACATTTTTGCCAAATAAAGCTTGCCTCATTCAAAGCAAGAGGCAAATGCACAACCTGTATGTTAGTGTTCACTGTTCAGAGATTTGTTGCTGTCTTTTTGACATCAGAATTTCTTGGTAACCTTTTTTCTCCTTAAAATTCAATGAAAACCAGACCTTAATAAGTACACCTACAGATAAACTTTCCTTGATGTCTTCTCTTCTGAGAAAAAAACTTAAAGCAGAGAGGCTAATTTTCTACCTATGCTTTGTGGCCTGTGTGGGATATTAGAAAGCAGTCTATACGGCTAGACTGAGGTGAGGAGTCTGTCCTCTCTGGCCTGTCACTAAGGGTGGGATGTAGAGCTTTTTTAACCTTTGCCAGGCTCCCTCGGTGGGGAGGCGAGAAGAGATCAGGTCACGGTGTGTTCATGTGTACCATGTCTCTGACCTCCAACATGCTGTGCTAGCCGGCCAAACAGGGGCTCTTACTTTTTCTGGGGTGGTGTGTGTGGGGGTGAAGAGGTGGGGGTGATGTGGATTGAGATCAGTGTGGCTGCTTTCCCCTTTCACCTCAGCAAATTTGCCACACACCCACCCAGAGAGATTGTCAGGGAGGTCCCCCCTCTGAAACACACACACAAGCATAGCAAACAACAGGGATTTTGTATCTTGTCATTTTGCCAGTGTTTATAGTGGATGTTTTGGAAGTTGTTTCGACGTCCGAGTATTTTTCTTTTTCTTTTTCTTTTGCTTTAGTCCCCTCTCACACCAATGCTTTTAAGGGCATGTCAAAAGAATTGAGGATGAGGGCTCGGTGACCAGAGAAGCCTTTCCCAGGCACACCATCTAGTGTTCAGTAGGAAGTTTTCTATGGCTTGAGAGAGAAAGTGAGGGAGGGACGCAAAGGGAAAGCATGAAAGTTGAGGGCGGGTGGAAGCGAGTAAGGGACACAGAAGGAGGTTTTGAGTGAACGGTAACTCACTCTTCGAAGTCACAACTAGCAAGGCGCCTGCAGCTGAGAAAAGTAATGTAGACATTACAAATTATTCTCATGTATGTTTATACCTTAACTTTTTCTAGTTACTCTTTTTTTTATACTTACCACATTGCCAATTTTCTCTCATTTCTCTGTCTTGATTTGCTTGGGATGAGATCTTTGACCTTGCTCTGTAGCATGCTGATGATGACCCAAAGCAATCACGCTGTAAAAAACGGTTCTCATCAAAACTAGCTCTGTCTCACTAATCTACACAGCCGTACACAGAGTACAATAGCTTTCATAAACTAGCGTCGTTTATTGCTTTCTATGTACTATTGGCTGTAGACACACATCTGGCTTTCTGTCATTATTTTGAGTACAATTAAGTTCCCGAAAATATATGCTTTTCTAAAATTCAGAAAAAATTATTTAAAATGTATTTCTGTTGCCTTGTCTTGTTTTTGAGACGGATAATTATTAATAAAAGGATAATTTATTTATTAATTTGTTCTAATGCTAATTTACTTTATTTATTTTGGTGCATGAAGATGTGTCCATTTTTTGTTGTATCATTGTCAAAATGATCTGATCTGATCTGATATGATATGACATAAGAATTTATTTAATCATTCATATCTGTCATATGATGATCGTCAAAATTGTTCAAAATTAGTTCAAATGTCGACATTCTAGCAAATATATCTGCTTAGAAAACAAGGTATTTTTTAAATCTCAAAAAATATTTAATGAAATTTAAATTTCTAAAAAAAATTACATTCAAAAAGTTCACAGCGGTGTAACTTTTGAATATGTATTTTTAACGAAATAGCATCAACTTCTGTGCATACTGCATAGCAATTCAATTTTTTTCAGAATTTTTTTTTTCCCGATTGTAGGCCTTTATCAATGATTTCCAAAGACTTGTGATGTTGTTCATCTTTTAGTAAGTCTCTTATATAATAGATACACATTCAATGAGGGGGAGAGAAAAAAGAAATGTTAGTATTTTTTTATTTTATGATGAGGTACAGTGAATATAAAATTAAATTTGCCAACTGAAAACAAAGGTCAACAGGTTCCAGTGAATAAATTTAAGTTATTTTTTTAGCTGAATTATCATTACATATGACTGTAAATAAAGTGACTGGTAGTGTGCATCATTATTATGATTATTATGAATATTATCATCATCATTATATTATCAGTAATAATCGTTTTTGCTATGTGTTTTTATCGTCGTTGTTGTTGTTGTTGTTGTTGTTTTTTTTTTTTTTTTTTTTTGGAGGGGGGGGGGGTGTATATTTATGAAAATTAATTTCTTCCCAGTTTAATCTTTTTTTAACTACCCCAAAACTATATTCACATTTTCGCTTTCATTGGCCTTACTTTAACAGACTTTTAATATTAAAACTTATTATCAAAAAAGTTGACTTTTCCGTCTGAGCAACACATCGTTTGTGTGAGACACGGCTTTACTGTCATGGCAACTTTAACGTTATCTGATGTTCCAGCTCAGAGAGACACAGGGGGAAGATAATCCCTGAATTAAACAGGATCTGCTTTAGAGCCAGCCGTGATGAGCAGGCTGGGCCCTCGCCCCTCTCCCCTGCTCTGACACTCCCATGCTGGGGAACAATGGGGAGCCATCCTGTCTCTCCACCTACAATGGGGTCTTGATGACACTCTGCAGGGCCTCTTGCAGTTTCTGCAAATGAATCTCCACGCTGATGAAAATGTTGAGAGTAAAGCCCCACAATGAGTTTGCCTCACAATTTGTAAATCAACTTGTATGTTAAACAGCATGATTTTTGAGGGACAAAAAGAGAGGAGGTGGGGTGAGAAAGAATGAGGAAACTGGAGAAAGGCCACAGCCCTAAAAGAAGGGAGGGAGGGAACAGAATAGTTTTTCCCACTTTCTATTTCATATGCTTGTGGTTCATTTTCTAGAAAAAGTTTCAATACCTGTTCCACTGTATAATTTAAATGAAAATCATCATGTGTTCTGGGCTGGCACGTAATATTATTAATGTACACTTAAACTTTGTTTGAACAAGCAAAGAGTTTCTTGCTTAGTCAAATGTTCAGTAATAGTTTTTTTATATTTGTGCTTGCATTTGTGCTGCATAAATAATCACCTAAAATAGTTAGAAATGTTCGTATTGATTTAATAATTATTTAGTATTCAAAATAATTTTAAAACAATGCGTTGTATTAAGATGATCATGAAATTGCTTAATTCCCGCTTAGCCTGGTATGAATGAGTTTGAGCTTCTGCAGAGTGCATAGCAATCTGAATGCCAAAGGCTTACTTGTTCCTGTCAGATCCTGATTGCAGGCTGACTGGATACAAATTAGTTTAGTGACAGGGATAACCTGTCCAAGATGCCTGCCGTTGGTTGAAAATGAGCAAAGTTGACAGCAAATTGAAAGTCTAATAAGTCCTTCAAATGGTTGATTTGTGCCTAGTGGACATGTAGACAGTGAGGAGTATGAAATATTGGAAATCAATGACCCTCTATGAAATTTCATTAGGGCCCATTGTTTTCAGTTCATAGTATTTTTATGTTTTGATGGATTATCTGAAGAAAATGATTACCTAAGATGGTTGAATTGATGGGACTTTGATACACATCTTCAAAGATCACTTTTAAGCAATATTGTAAAAGTGCTATTGATTTTGTCTCTTTTCTTATCCTATTTCATCATAGCTCTAAATAGTGTGAAGGCCTTTTCTTTGTGTTATTTGGTATTTGTTTCTTTTTTGATGGTTGTTTTTTGAACGTATGAGGGGGATAAGCATTAAACTGATTAACGGAAGATTAACAACAAAAGAATTTGAACAGATAAAGCTGCTTCTTCAGATACAAAACATCTCTAATCGCTAATCCCCTTGTCCCCCCCCCCCCCCCTCTTATTTTCGTCTGCAGGGGACACGGAGACCAACCTGGACGTCTCCCCCTGTAAAGACTCGGGTGCCCATGTCTGCAGCAGATGTTGCGAAGAGTTCTTTGAACTATCGGACCTTGAACAACACCAGAAAAATTGCACTAAGAATCAATTAGTTCTAATTGTGAATGAAAATCCAGTGTCTCCTTCCGGAACCTTCTCCCCAGGATCCTCTCCTCATAATCCTGATGAGCAGATGAATGATACAACTAATAACACAGATCAAGCAGAGTTGACCGACCTTTTGGAGCAGAACACACTTGACAAAGAGGAGGCCATGGACACAGAGATGTCAGGAGTCTCTGCACCCCATAATGATGGAAGTGGATGTATGGCAGGGGGCAGCCCACACAGTGGTGTTGGAAGCAGCCATGGAGCTTTGGGCAGCTCTGGGTCCAGTATGGGGAACTCCGTAATCTCTGCCTCACTACCTCAGCTGGGTAACTTGACTGAGTTGGGCAATTTTTCCATGATCAACAGCAATGTCATTATTGAAAACCTACAGAGCACCAAAGTGGCTGTGGCCCAGTTCTCTCAAGAGACCAGGGGAGCGGGAGGACAAAGGGTGGCTGTGCCAGCCCTCATGGAGCAGCTCTTGGCCCTACAGCAGCAGCAGATCCATCAGTTACAGCTCATCGAGCAGATTCGTCACCAGATTCTTCTGCTAGCGTCACAGTCACCTGAGCTTCAAGCTCCACCTAGTTCTTCCCCTGTGACTTTAGGTTCAGGTACAAGCCCGCTAACCACTCTTAGTTCCCATTTATCTCAACAGTTGGCAGCTGCTGCAGGGTTGGCACAGAGCATAGCTAGCCAGTCTGCAAGCATTAGCAGTTTGAAACAGATGGCTAATGTTGTGCAGCTACCTCAGAGCAATTCCAGTGTGGGAGAGTCATCTCAAAGCCTCGGCGCACCAGTGCCAGCTACAGTTAATGCCCAACCTTCAGAGAAGAGGCCAAGCAATGCAGGAAGCTTGCATCCTCAGTTAGGAAACCCATCACTTGCAAAGTCATCCACACCTGCCTTTGCAATGGGGAGCCTTTTGAATCCTGTGGCTAATACCCTTCTACCTCAGCCCCCACCAGGCAACCCAATATTTTCCAGTGCACTGCCCAGTGTCGGTACCACGGTTGAGGATCTCAACTCACTGGCTGCACTGGCTCAGCAAAGAAAAGGCAAGCCACCTAATGTCTCATCTTTTGAACCGAAGAGTAGCTCTGAGGATACGTTTTTTAAGCATAAGTGCAGGTTTTGTGGCAAGGTGTTTGGTAGTGACAGTGCGTTGCAGATTCACTTACGTTCTCATACAGGTGAGAGGCCATACAAGTGCAACATATGTGGCAACCGCTTTTCCACCCGTGGTAACTTGAAGGTTCATTTTCAGCGTCATAAAGAGAAGTATCCACATATTCAGATGAACCCATACCCTGTCCCAGAGCATCTAGACAATATTCCAACGAGTACTGGCATTCCCTATGGTATGTCTATGCCTCCTGAGAAGCCAGTGACTAGCTGGCTCGATAGTAAACCTGTTCTGTCTACTCTGACATCTTCTGTTGGCATGTTACTTCCACCAACTATACCAAGCATGCCTCCATTCATCAAGAAAGAAGAAAATAACTCATTGGCTATAAGCAGCCCTTCTCATTCTGCAAAAAGCGACTCAGGTCATGCTGATACACCTATGATGAACACAGAAAGTGTGTTGGAAGAAGGTGAGAGCACAACCCTGCCTACCTCAAATGGAAAAGCTGAAGAAAACAATCAGTCATCCAGTTTAACGACAAGCATGAGCTCTGCAGTGGAGGGTACCATTGAGTACACCACCTCCAACAGCCCTCCAATGGCCACTAACCCACTCATGCCCCTGATGTCAGAACAGTTCAAAGCTAAGTTTCCATTCGGAGGTCTCCTTGATCCTCTCCAAGGCTCAGAAACATCTAAGCTTCAGCAACTTGTTGAGAACATTGACAGGAAGTTGACAGACCCCAATGAGTGTGTTATCTGCCACCGTGTTCTTAGTTGTCAGAGTGCACTGAAAATGCACTACCGCACACACACTGGGGAGAGGCCTTTCAAATGTAAAGTGTGTGGTCGTGCCTTCACCACCAAGGGCAACCTCAAGACTCATTACAGTGTCCATCGAGCTATGCCGCCACTGAGGGTCCAGCATTCCTGCCCTATTTGCCAGAAGAAGTTCACAAATGCTGTGGTACTGCAGCAGCATATTCGCATGCACATGGGTGGCCAGATCCCCAACACCCCTTTTCCTGATAACTATCCAGAATCCATGGGGTCCGATGCTGGCTCATTTGACGAGAGAAATTTTGATGATCTTGATTTCTCTGATGAAAACATGGAAGGAATTGAGGATGGACCAGACAGCAGTATTCCAGACACACCAAAGTCAGCTGATGCATCTCAAGACAGCCTCTGTTCATCCCCTACTCCACATGAGTCATTAGGTATGGAGAGCCAGAAGTGTGCCAACCAGGGAGCAGTAGATGAAGTGCAGTGTGACCAAGGGAAATCATTGGAGAACGGATTAATGGAAGGAGACAGACTCACAAATGACTCCTCTTCACTTGGAGGCGACTTCGAAAGCCAAAGTGCCGGAAGTCCAGCTGTCTCTGAATCTACCTCTTCCATGCAAGCTGCATCACCCTCTAATGGTACTATCCAACAGCAAAAGTCTCCGAGTCTGGATGATCGACAGCAGAGGGCATTGTCATTGGAGCACATTAGTGCGTGTCTCATGCAGTCTCATTCTGCCAGTCCTGGAGCTCTGGATCTTTCTTCAATTAACTCATCAAAAGATCCTCTTAGCATGCTTTTCCCCTTCCGTGAGCGAGGCACCCTAAAGAATACAGCATGTGACATCTGTGGCAAGACATTTGCCTGCCAGAGTGCCTTGGACATCCATTACCGTAGCCATACCAAAGAGAGACCGTTCATTTGCACAGCATGCAACCGGGGCTTTTCCACCAAGGGGAACTTGAAGCAACATATGCTGACGCATCAGATGCGAGATTTACCCTCCCAGCTCTTCGAGCCCAACACCAGTCTTGCCTCCAGCCCAACTCCTTCCCTTCTGTCTGTTGGACCATTGACCTCCATGATGAAGACTGAGGTCAATGGCTTTCTGCATAGTTTTCAACCTGAAGTAAAAGACTTGCCCTCAGCATTAGTGACCTCGTCTGCTTCCACCTCTCCAGTACTTTCGACTGCCCCACCACGGAGGACGCCTAAGCAGCACTACTGTACCACTTGTGGGAAGACATTTTCCTCCTCCAGTGCCCTGCAAATCCATGAGAGAACTCATACAGGAGAGAAGCCCTTTGCTTGTACCATTTGTGGAAGAGCATTTACCACCAAAGGAAATCTCAAGGTAATTATCACTGCATATTAAATGCAAACAATTTTCTCAGATTTTATGAAATACATTTTGTGAAAAGCCAACCACAATGATTATTGACCATTTAAGCCAGTATTGATTAGGGGAAACTATTAGAATGCATTGTGAATTATAAAAGTGGGAAAGCACAAGTATAAACAGCATTGCACAAAAATAAAGGTGTGTGTGTGTGTGTGTGTGTGTGTATATATATATATATATATATATAATATATATATATATATATATATATATATATATATATATATATTATATATATATATATATATATATAATATATATATATATATATATATATATATATATATATATATATATGTATACTGAAATAATAAAGGGGATGCAGAAATGGGATGTTGAGTCATCCCATAAAGATGAATATTTGTCTGAAAGCTGAGCTTAAAATTGGTGTAACATAGCCAGGAATGCTTTACTTAACAGGATTTAGCAGTGTTTTTTTAGTTTTGCCCTTAGCAGTGGCACGCTCACTTTTTTTTCCAGAGTTTGTCTCATGAAAAACATGGTTTTCTTTTTGATCACAATAAAAAGCCTAGCACACAGATAAACAGAATCCTGCAGGTTTTATATGATATGTGATTGCACTAATTAAAACTTTACTCACTATAGGCTAAATATTCTGTAAGGAATGTAACTATCAAGCTAAAACATTCCCTCTGACTAAATTATCAATTTTATTTAAATTATTTTACAGCATATTACAGCGATTTCACAGAATAACATAATGATTTTGTTAATTTACTCTTAATAATCAATTTAATCAAAAATCTGGCTAATTATGAATTAGCATTGCATTAAACAAAATCAATTTGAAAAGAATTTCATATTAATGGGGAATGGATAATTTTAGAGCTGTGTAAATTGTAAAAGTAGCTTGGTTAAAATTGCACCTCATAATGTTCTACGCTACACTAAGGGTTGCAACAATTAAACAAGGTGCTTTTCCCCCTAAATGTATTGCATGCTTCAAGGGTGAACTGGGGGCAACTGTCAGATACAATACTGTCCAGGACAATGAGAGTGGACAGTGCAATTTTCTCAGAACACATGTCTACCACTGGCCCTTTATTTCATATGCAGACCACCATTCGCACTGAGTGAACGTTACATAGTTTTAACCTTGTTTTAATAATTAGACAAATGCTGCTTCCAGTGGGCCTATTTTAATACTAATTATTATAGTACTACACCCCTTTTTCCATTGCATCATCTCACATGTTGTTCATTTTAATGTTTCCAAACTTTAAAAGATGTAGCTCTCCTTATCCTTTGTTTTTATACTCTTTAAACCTTTTTCTTCTACTTTCTTTTTCTCTTTCTCTCTCTAGGTGCATATGGGTACCCACATGTGGAACAGTGCTCCTGCACGGCGTGGTCGCAGGCTTTCAGTAGATGGTCCCATGGCTTTCCTGGGCACCAACCCTGTAAAGTTTCCTGAGCTCTTTCAAAAGGACCTAACCAGTAGGGCTGGAAACGGAGACCCAACCAGCTTCTGGAATCAGTATGCTGCTGCTTTCTCTAACGGCCTGGCCATGAAAACCAACGAGATCTCTGTGATCCAGAATGGAGGTCTACCCCCTCCACTGTCTGGGAGTGTGGGCAATGGGGGCAGTTCTCCGATCGGAGGCTTGACGGGCAGCATGGAAAAGCTGCATAACTCTGAGCCCAATCCTGCTCTGGCTGGCCTAGAGAAAATGGCAAACACAGAGAACGGGACTCACTTCCGCTTCACACGCTTCATGGAGGACAAGGAGATAGTGACAAACTAGAGAATCGTTTATGTTGTGCTCATGAACAAACATACACTCTTTAACTGGCACACACAAGTGCTTCAGAATATGCGTCCATGAAAGAGAAAAGCAAGGAAAAAAACTGTATCAGCTTTTTGCTTGCCATTAAGACTTTATGAAGAGGAGTTTGAAAAGAACTTGCTTTTTTGTACAATGTACAACACGTTATAGTTTTTGGAGCTTATTTATTAGTGATTATAACCTTGCTCGAAAACCAAGTGGAAATATTAACAGTTACTTAGTTTTTATGTTATTTTCCGTTTTATCAGCAGAGTGAATCTGTATGAGTGTTTTAAAGTGTGCTTTTGAAACTTAGCTTTTCTTGGTAGAAGACTTCACCATGGCATTAAATTATTTTCTATCTGTAGTATGTGTTAACAAAACTTGATGTTCATGTAATGATTTAGAGCTTAAAAAAGTGCAACGTAAGGCTGTAAATACTTTACACTTATCTGTGCTAGATGGTTTACAAGCTGTGTAGAAACTTTCCTCTGAGAAATATCAACATTTCATACATCCAGGGACATAGGTTAGTCCTTTTCTCTCTGTCTTAGAAGGTAAAAAGAAAAAAAAAGATGTAAAAAAATGGGTTTCACCTCAGCTGTTTATTTAGACCTTAGTCTTTTCCTTTTTATTACATTCAGTTCTCACTCTTTATTTGTGCAAATAGGATACAAAGCTTAAAGGGTTGTTAGATGACAATATGAAGAGGTCCACACACTAATGAATAAGAGGGGAAAAGATAAAATGCCTTGTGTGATCTTTGAGGTTTATATTTTGCTGGGCTTTCAAACTGCTGCTAGGTACTAGCATCAACTGCACATCATGTGTTGACGCACCCTATACATTTTTTCTTTTTCTTTTTCTCAAACGTGGAGCAACAAATTCCTTTACAACAATTGTACATAGTCTTACTCGAAGACAAAGTCCATCTCGGCCAGGGGACAAATGATGATAGTGTTTTTATAAATATTATATAAATATATATATATGGACTGTTACATGCACTTTCTTGAAAAGTTGAAAGATCTTTTAGGGCCCAGTTTCTCTACAGTTTAATACCTACTAACAACTATGATACTGTAATTCTTTACTCTAATAATCAAATACATCAGTTTTCCAAAAGAAAGAGTGTCTGTCTTGATGATTTGTATTGTGTTTTACCGCGTTCATGCAATCATCTTAATTTATTTATTTTTTTGTTTTTTATAATTTTGAGTTTCCCCAGTCAATATCCTGTTTTTTGCTTTGGCAGAATTTCTTCTGCTGATGGACTATGGATTTCTTCTCCCGACAGAGTGCATTAAACGTGTGAAATGTTAATCCAAAGTCGGTTACATATTTAACTTCAACGTGTCAGACCGAGTACGTCAGGATGCAAATGCAATTACAGAGGGCTTCATTAAAACACATGCAGCTCCTATGTAAGTCACATTTCTGAGTTCATCATTCTGGCGGTTGACAGGCTTCAGCATCTTTAATTAAACAATCGATCGTTTTAGAAGCCCCTTTCTTTCAGCGTTTGTTTAGATGGATTGGTTCGCCGTTGCTGTCTCATATAAGGGAAACCTTTCATATAGGCTAACCCATTTTCTTTGAGTTAATAGTTTTTAGCTGAAAATATTTTCATATTGTAATGATAGTTAGGATGCGTTAATTTGGTAGCCTATGATTGTCTCAGTTTCCCGGAGATTTGGTTTTAGTCGGACTGAAAATGCCCTTTAGCTATTTGATATAAATGATAAAAATATAAATGCCTCTTTTATATTTACTATTTAGCGCTGTACAAACGAATAGTGGCATTTGCTTTATCCTCTGGATTTACCGTCGCTCTTTAACATTTTGTCCTCACCAACAAAAGCCTAGCCTAAAACATCCAGTTATCGGGGTATTTTATTGTTATTATATTGTTATCGATTCGTGGTAGGCTTATTCAACTAACTTTTCAAACATTAAGGCAATAAACCCTTTAAGGAAATGTCACTGATTAATAGTGGGCTTTAAAAAAATAAAAATAATAACTATCAATCTATCATCGTTTAAAATAAAATATAGCCTATGTCCAGCTTTTTCACCAGCTGCATTTAATTTAACACACCATTGCACTTCCTGAAACGCAGGATCTGTTAATTCGAGGCTTGCATCCTCTCGCCCCACGCCGCCTCCTCCCCGGATTTTATAGCTGGCTAAATTCCCCAATATTTACAAGATCGCGATGCTAAATGACCCCTGCAAACTGTCCGGGAGCGGCAGAGGGTCCCCGCCCCTCTTAATCTGTGCTCTCACCCCGCGACAGGCACTTTGTTTGAACAGCCCAGCTTCCGGATTATTCAATGACAGACAGCGCGCACTTTATTGACACCATTGACACCAAACCCTCTCAATTATGACATTTGTCTCACGGTGTTCCTACAATAAAACTGATTCGATTCACACCCGTTAAATTGTGCTCCTGGACCGATGCATTTCATATTTGCTTTAATTTCGTCAATGTATCTATAGGCTACATTTCGTAAGGCCAATAATTTAATTGTAATGTAAAGGTAGGCTAATGTTGAGCACCTAATAGTTTCTCAATTTTATTTGTAGTACTGATATCGTGGAATATTAGGCTATTAAACATTATGCCTCTCACATCACGTGTTATGTTAATATTAGGACGTCAATCAATATAGTACAGCTTGAATAATAATTTTTTTTTTAAAGAATGCCCATTTTCATTTTAAACCGCATATGAGACACATAGCTTGGTTAAATTTCGATGGTTAAAAATATAAGATAACCTATTTTCCTCATTATTTCTAATGATTAAAAAAATTATAAGAATAATAACAAAAAAATGTATTTTGTAATTTTCTACTTTTAAATAATAATTCCATATTTTTAATTTATTCTCTTAAAAATAAATGGAGAAATATTGAATCTCTTTTTGAATTTTCGTGAACTAAAAAAACAGAGAGATGTTTATCTTTAATATGTTTTTAATTATCTTTAGTCATGTTCTTATTTCTGCAGTTCTTATTTTGAGTTTGAAACATTACACTGCATATCTGTAATTTGCAGTATAATTGCCTAATTTGTATTTTTCCCCTCTTGTTCCTTTTTTATTAAAATAATAATAATTATTATTATTATTATCCACTGCTAAGTAAATGGTCGTCTTCTGTACTTATCCTGTATTATGCAAAAGACAGGTAAATTTTTATGAGACAATGAAGACACTAATGAGAGAAGGACATAAAATATAAAATAATTAATAACAAGAATAATAATGAAACACTCTTTACCCTCTGCCTTGCAACATCCACAGAAATGAAAACCGCTGACACGTTTTCTGAGACCTGTTGTTGCTTGAGCAAATAGGGCAGTGCATTTTTAAAAACAGAGATGAAGGAACTGAGTGCACCTATCCATCTTTGAGTTTCTTATTGTTTTATTACTGTTGTTTAAGCAGTGTTAAGTTTGCTCTATTTCATGCTCATGTTTCAGAGTATTCATCAGTTTCATTGGCTTTTATGATACAGGACATGGGGTCAGTAAGCCGTATGCAGTGAATCTAGGCCACGTTATTTGAGGTTTTTATTATTCATAATTTGATATTAGCAATATATTATGTGCAGGTTAGTCTATGTGAAGATGCAGTTTACTTCATTACGTTTAATAAAAGGGATAGAATGTGCAAAAGATTATAATGAGCTTTTTTCAGATTGATATGTGGAGTTACCGTTAGCAGAAAAGGCTGATGATATATATTATAGATGAGAGATCTCTGCAGTCTGTACAGTTATGGAGGTGTGTTGTGAGCGAGGGAACAATAAGGCAGGTGGCCGTTGTTTCAGATTCTCAAAGGGGAAGGTTATGAGATCTGACAGGATTCAGTATGAGCCTCGGGGAGTTATCAACGGAGCATGCGACCCCTTCACGAAACGGACCCACCTCTGCTCTATAGTGTCTGTACTGGCTTTAGCCCCGGGGGCTGGCTGTGACTCCCTGCTGTGTTTTTGGTCTACTCAGGGGAGATCAAAGACACCTTTGGGACAATTGAAGTGCTGCTCGACCGAACCACTGCCCAGCACCACACCTGCCCACCTGTCAATCATTCCCAGGTGACAGGCGTATGTGGCATGTAGGAGCAAAGGATACAATTAGGGCAATTAGCATTGTCTTTCATGGATCCACTGCTCATTTTGATTTTCATCTGTTCGTTGTCTGTTATTAGTGTTGTCCTTTATCCTCACTTTCACCCTGACTAGTCCGGCATTTTTCTTAACTCGCTCCTGCCCTCTGTTCTCATGGTTCATGATTTCCTGAGGAAAGAGTCTCAGTCTCTGAGACGTGTACACAGCTGGATGAAAGAGAACCTCTAGATTGAAAGAGCAAACATGGAGGAAGATTTCTCAGCGTGTGTGTGTGTGTGTGTGTGTGTGTGTGTGTGTGTGTGTGTGTGTGTTGTGTGTGTGTGTGTGTGTGTGTGTGTGTGTGTGTGTGTGTGTGTGTGTGTGTGTGTGTGTGTGTGCTTGTTTTTGTGATATATGAGGACACAAATGTGTATAATGACATGGGTATTACACTGGTATTACAACTTACACGTGAAATATGAGGACATTGCATGCGTCCTCATATTTCAAACAGCTTAAAAATCATAAAAAAACAATGTTTTTTTTAAATGTAAAAATCCAGCATGTCTCCTGTAAGGGGTAGGTTTAGGGACAGGGGCAGTGTAGGGGGATAGAATATATAGTTTGTCCAGTATAAAAACCATTATGCCTATGGAATGTCCTCATAAGTCACAAAAACAAACATGTGTGTGTGTGTGTGTGTGTGTGTGTGTGTGTGTGTGTGTGTGTGTGTGTGGTGTGTGTGTGTGTGTGTGTGTGTGTGTGTGTGTGTGTGTTGTGTGTGTGTGTGTGTGTGTGTGTGTGTGTGTGTGTGTGTGTGTGTGTGTGTGTGTGTGTGTGTGTGTGTGTGTGTGTGTGTGTGTGTGTCTATCATGGCAGAGTAATCAGAGGCATCTTTACACTACAATAACAGCACAGAAGCTGCATCTTGAGCAGAATGTCTAGAATGAAAAGATGACTTTACACATACTGTTTAATGCTGCATAAAGGAAGTATTGCAAGAACAACTCACAGTTGTATAAATCATTTTAAGAAATTAATTTTTGTTAATATATATTTTAAATATAGAATATTTAAATGATACATTTTGAAATATATACTCTGTCATGACAGAAAAAAATAAAGGCTTCATTAATTCATTTACACAGAGCCACATGTAATACTAAGGGCTGAGGTTGTATGTTTTATAATATTTTATTTTCACTAAGGTTTGTGCACCTTTCAGAATTAAATTAAAAAAAATCAGGTAGTAAACATTAAGCAGAATTGGGTTAAATAAGTACAATTAAAATACATGTTTGACTAGAAAAGCCGTTATTAAAAAATAAAATGAAAAAATATATATTTCGTTTATATATTTAAATCATATTTCATTTAATTAACTTTTGTGGACAACAGTTTTTTTTATTATAATTCAGTACATTCTTCTCCCTATAATTAAAAAAATCGTACTCATTAATTGAAAGTGAACTCTGAACTCTTTCAATTAAGAATTTTGCACAACCCCAATTTTAATATGCATTGTGTCTTAAATCAAAATTTGGAGCAGGTGCGAAGTCACCTGTTTGAAACAGTTCAGTAAAAAGTACAACTATCTCAATCTTTCTGTTTCTTACTCTCTCTCTCTCTCTCTCTCTCTCTCTCTCTCTCTCTCTCTCTCTCTCTCTCTCTCTCTCTCTCTCTCTCTCTGTCACTAAATCCTGAATCAGGGCTCTGTCTTCTGCTCGGTCTGGCCGCAGGTTCGCTCTAAGGTGGGACAGGGGCCTGGCCGCAGTCCAATTGTGCGAGTCATTTATCTGTCCACTCCTTCAGCTTTTCTCCTGGCACGGAGCGACACACACACAGAGATATTGTATTTCAGCTGCCATTGTCCCTAGACAGACAGGTGGGACTCTCACTGTGGGGTCCTAAAAGCCAGGCGGCAGTGGGCAGACATTGGGTGCGTACTTTATTTGTGCACTCATGCCTGCAGAAGCCTCCCAACAGTACGAGGGGAGGGCGTACAGTAAGGTCTTGTCCCTCTCACAGAGCAATGGCTGTCTCAGGCTTGGGTTTATCATCACTGCTGAAATTGCTGGAAGTTCTTTTGTTGGGGTTTTATTGCAGGACGGGTCTTTAACCTCTTTCTGATGCTAATGCCTTAAATTTTAGGGACTCGGAGCTCATTCTCCAAGCCTCAAGGCCGCAAGGGTGGTGACACTGTCCGTTATGAAAACAGTTCCCTCTATCTCTCCCTCCTTTCTTTTTTCCCTTGTGAATAAAAGAAGAGAAGGGCTGCATTTAGGCCATCTGTGCTTCCAGTGCTTGAGTGTAATTTAATGTGTAGGTCCATTTTAAGATGAAGCCCATGTACTCTTGTGTGGTTTGTCTGTAGAATGTGGAGCCCAGATCGGTTTCCTCTTCCTTTAAGAGCAGTGGGAGATTAAGTAGGTTGATTGTGTTCCTTTCACCATCAGAATGAGGGCCGGTAACCTTAGCCTGCACTGTCTGCCATGGGGCTCAAAGACAGGTAGATGCTCACTCCTCCGTTAATGTCATCCCGTAGATTACGTTTCTTCATCGTCAAAGTGTCTTAAGATGCACTGTAAGGACATGCATTCCTCCCCTATCCTCACAATACTGTACAATTCCAACGGAGGAACTGCTGTCAGAAAGAAGGTAAAACCACATATTTTTGCCGTAAACACATATATGATTTTTTATACACTGTGATCAGCCTCATTGTAGTATGAAGTCATTTAAATAGTTCATACACGCGTAAAATATTCTTCTTTTCCCACTTTTCTTTCCAGCCCCATTCTTTTTTTCATTTATGGTGGTACAATAATATTTAATAAAAAAGATACTAAATTATCACAAGTATAATAATAAAAAACAATATTATTAATTATATTTATTAATAATTGTTTCAGACAAGAGCAGTTTGGTACACTTTAAAAAATGATCAATAAGTTATAGAAACTTGTTTTTAGATTACATTAAATTAGTTGAGCAATTTCAACTTTTTTATACGTTATAAGAGATTCAGCTTTTTAAGTCTGTTTAATATACTTTGTTTAAATGACATACAAAATTACTTAGAAATTTAAGGCAGCAAGTTCTATTACGTTGATGGAAACTTCTTAAACCTTCTGTCAGTATTGCAAAAGTAATCATTGTTCATCATATTCATCATGTTAACAATATGAGAAACTCAAAAATTACTGTAAATTCAGAAACAGCAACACTGTTTGTCTCTCTCTCTCTCTCTCTCTCTTTGTTTTTTTCTCTCTCCAAGGTTTTGTACATGGATACACAGCTCATTGTTTAAAACCTTGCGCCTGATTTTACTTATTCGCTTTGGATGAAAGCAGATTAATGAATAAATGTAAATGTAAACTTATTCTGCGTTTATCTGTCCTCTCATTTTTTTAATCTACCAGACCAGCATGTAGCTTTATTTCCTTTTTCTATCACACTTGCGTTCATTTCATTCTCGTTTTCTTTCTGTCCCCCCCCCCCCCCCCTTAATCCATCTCTTTCTCTTCTTTCTCTCTGGTGTGGTCTCAGGAGTAACGGCTGAGTTTTAATATTAACCTGTTGCGATGAGGGCCGTGAGGCAGCGCAACAAACCTTGTCAGCATGAATATGTATGCGTGTACTCTAAATGGTGGGAATAGAGATACAGGCCCTGATAGGTCTTTTTAGGACTCTCTCACAGGAGCCATTAAGTCCTTTGGGAAAAAAAACCTGTAGACATTCATACTGATATCAGTGGTTCTTTCCAGTATGCCACAATTAACCCGTGCTAGGATTTAAAACACCCGAAGCTTTGTGTGTTTCTGATCGAGATGCCGTAGTCCGCAAGGCCACTGACCCAGATACCTTTTTTATTAAGAGTTCAATCCGAATCTTGCTGAAGTGAGTCTTTGAATAAAAAAGAATGCATCAAAAAGATGTTAGAGTGCTCACGGGCCATAGCATCTGGCATGAATAACAAATATTCCATCCTACAAGTTAATTTTTAATTGATCGACTGTTGGGAAAGCCCAGTTTTAACAGTCAAAATTAGCCCTGCAGAGATTTTTACAGTTTAGGATATTGTGTTTAGCAACTCATTGAAGAAAATATTAATTCTAGTTAGTTGTAAGTGACCAATAAAGTAGATTATGCCTTTATAATCTAAAATATCTGAAAAATCAATCATGACAAGACAGGAAATATTAATGAATAACCAGAATTAAAAGGATGGTTTACTTGCGCTTGTTCCCAGAATACTTGTATTTTCTGCATCTGCAGCAAAACACATTTACTTTCCAATAGAAACAGAGTCCACCCTGTAGTTTAAAACCTCTAAGAGTCCTTTGGCTTTTTTATTAGATAATCGATCCATCCATATTAAAACAACAGAGTAAACTTAGTGTTTCTCATATACTTCATTATTGCAGCCATTTGACCAGGCAGCATATTATAGCAAACTGCATGTCACAGACTATCAATACGGCTCTAATCAGGGTTAGTTATGGCTGTACTATAATGGCCAAGCCTCCTGTGGTCAGTGGTCCACTGTATGATTGCTTTGTGTGTGTGTGTGTGTGTGTGTGTGGTGGAAACATGGCGGAAAGAGAATGGGATGCTCAGCATTTGCACTAACAATTTGACTATGTTGTTGAATGACTGTTGTATAGATCTGCTGAGCTATTAATCGCACGGTGTGAAGAGAGAGAGATAGACAGTTTGCGGGATGTGAATACTATATGCGTGTTTGTTGTGGTATTGGGTTTTGTTTTATCACTGTTTATTTAGTTTGCTGTGTGGGTGTTGTTTGTGTTCCTCTGAGAGATTTGCGGTGAAATACAACCCTTGAGCTGTCACTATTGTGAAAACATTTCTGATAGCCTGGTAAGGATAATGCTATTTTGTCTGAGAACATTGTGCTGTGGACGGCAAGACTTATGCAGCCAGTGCGATTGTGACTCAAGCAATGATACAAATATTTCATTTCGTTTTTAAGAACTTTTACAGAATATTCCATAAACGATGCCTGTGATTCTCAACAGTTGGTTTGTGACTCACTCAGTGTTGCGAGCCTTGTATCTTTACAGCGCTATATTTTGGACCAGTCGCCTCCATTCGGCAACAGTGCGGACACAGGACAGGTGTCATCTTCCCTGGCCATGGAGGCAGGTAGGCCTGACCCAGGTAAGATTATCCTCTCTCCTCACCACATAACTCAAATCAGTCAGCGCTATCACCCAGCTCCACGATGAAACTCAACACACGAACATGTGACACTTACACCCGTAAAACATCTCCGATATTTAATATTCAACGGCCGGTGTTATTTACATCTCACTCAGTGATAGATGATCAGCTTCCTACCAGAGATACTGCAATTCACAATAATCACTTTTATATATGTGGCACATGTGGCACATGCGATGGGGTCTTCAAAGTCGAAGAAGTGTCTTGAGACACTTCAAAGCGTTATGTCTTTTTGTTTTAGATAATATATTAATGTAACTCTATCCTGACTTCTACATTTCTGTAACATAACCCCTAAGTGATGTCAGATGGCAGCGATTAAATATGGATGGAGATTTGGTACATTTTCCTAGAGGGAGAGAAAGACAGAGATGGGAGAGAGAGAGAGAGAGGAAGAAAGAGTATACTGGCTGGGGGCAGTTGGGGGTAACCATTTTTCTGTTGTTTTTTTGTTTTTTTAACACCACCCCACTCCATCAGATTGAGGAATCTCAGAGGTCCGGTCAGTGTCATCTGCATTCAGAACTAATGGACTTAAAATCAGCTCTACCTCCCAAGCTTTAATGAGTGTTAAATTAATGAAAGAATTCCATTCCCTCCTCCACCCCCTCCCTCTTTTTCTCTAATTCTCTCTCTTTCTGCTTGGTTTTTGCATGACAACATTTTCAGATTGCGTTCTGAGACGGATCAGTCCCTTGTTGGCAGTAATTGGGTGCTGGCCTGGGTTAATGCGCTCACCACCATTAATGAAAACGTTGAGCTGTAAGTGGGACTGTATGAAACGGAGAACGTTCTCAATAGCCTCCAAACAGTCACCAGGGTCCATTCTGCAGCAGGCCGGGCCCAGCTTTTATTGGAGTGAAGTGAAGCATGAATTCTGTGAGGGAAAGATGGAGCCAGTTATATTCAAAGCTGTAAGCCAGACGGTTGAATGAAATAACCTTTTTTGTTAGATAAAGAGAATCTCTTGGGTAAGTCAGGTGAATAAAGGCCCACACAGAGAGTAAAGATGCAATGAAAGACACACAGAGACATTTGGGAAATACAGTGCAAGATCAAATCTGTTTATTTCTCAGGATACATTAAGGGTTAAATGTGCTTGTTTTGAAATTGCAATGAAATAAAATGTAATGGGGGAGGAGGGATACAAATAAAAAAAATTCTGAAATGTGTTTATGCATTGATATGCAATCCGGTGTCATAGTTTTAAAAGAAAATCCCCTAAATCTACATTACATCGTTCAGTGAGAGTTGCTTAATTTACTCTCTTTCTCTCCCTTTCTGTATCGGCTTTTGTTGTGATTAATCCAGAAAGAAGCTGACGTATTTTCTTGTAGAGTCTCAGAGTAGAGTCTAGGATCTATGAGTGTGCGTGCGTGTGTGTTGTGTGTGTACGTGCATGTCCATACCGCACCACCAACAGACATTCAGTGGGGTCACCATCTCGGCATTGGTAACCATCGGCAACAGACCTCTTTAATAGGAGTTAATCATGTACCCTGAGGTGACATGAGCAAAGCGGTTCTGTGTGTTAAACTGTTCCATTGAGCTGGAATTGGTTGATGAGGGTTGTTACAGGATTTCCTGTCAACATTGTAGCTGCATTCACACAAATATTATATGGGAAAAACATGGCGTGTGAAATGGTGGATCAGTAGCAAAAGTATGTCAGGATGTATGTCTTCTGTGTTTACACTTTACAAGGTAACACTTTACGAATATGATAACAAATGTACCCTTCATTGTTAGTTAATGCATTAACTAACATTAACTCATTGAACCTTATCGTAAAGTGTTACCCTTTAGGTTTTATTTGTTAGCATTAGAATTAGTTAACATAACTAATTTAGTTAACAATGATAAAATATTTCTAAAGCATTTATTAATCTTAATTCATGTTAATTTTAACATTTAATAAAACCCGAGCTAACATGAACAGTTGTACTTTAATTAATTTACGTTAACTAATGGGACCTTGCTGTGTTACCAAGATTTAATAGAGCTTTTTCGCCTTCTCTCTCTGTTCCTCTTTCTCTCTATTTCACAGATTTTCTTTTGGCCTTGGCTTACATCAAGACACATACTAAGTGTTAAGTCAACTGTTTTTTAATAATTAACTGTAATCAGACTGTGAATGTAGCATTTAATAATCACTTAAATGCTTAGGAGAAAAAAAAAGTTGCTACATAATCAGAAAAAGTACAACTACAAAGTAGCTAAAAGAAGTGTGAGACCAGGAGAGAGAGAGGGATGAGATGAGATCTAATGAAGGGCTGGAGATGAACAGATTGCCTGGCAAGGAAGGGCAGTCTCACAGTGCGGATGTGACTGCCGTATCGACATATGCACGGAATCTGAAATCTGAATTTTAAATTCTGGAGAGCTGCTCACACTCTTTAGTGTCAAAGAAATGCCATCCTGTACAGCTGTCACATGACACCTCAGACCTCACACACACTCACACCATTAGCACACATACATACACGGCACATACCTAAGCTTGTGCATCCACACACACACACACGGCCGTGAAGGAACTAGTAAACACCGGTCTTGCCAAATCGCAACATCTTAGACACACATGCTGCCCAAAATTCTTGAGAATGAACAAGAAAAAAAGTATGAAAATCTAAACTAAAACAAAAATGTAATACCCATAGGCAGCTAATTGTTTTAGAAATGGATCGCCTTGTGTTATTTCCATTTTTTTTAACTTTTTTATATCAGTATTAGTGTAGTGTAGTAACCATCTTTTTGTTTGCTCATTTTCAGCCACTTTTTTAATTTACTGAATAGAAATCTCCAAACAACACTTGCCAGAGGAAGAAATTAATATAATATACATAATATTTACAGCAACAACAGTATTAAAAAGATCAATTGCTAACAAGCATCAGTAAATACTAAAGCCACATTTTCAAAACTCTTCACATTTAGCGAAACAGAAGTCTATGTTGACCAAAGTTTTAGATCAGTGTGTTGTGAGTGACAGTTTATGTTTTCTGAATGAGAATTGTTGTTGGTGTTGAAATAAGTTTATTTTGATACATATATGAAGTGTTTTGTTGGTTTTGTGAGTTTTGTTTGGCCAAGATTAATGTTGGTAATGTAGACTGTATGAGAGTTTTGAAAATGTTGCTTCAGTATTGACTAATGCTTCTTAGCAATTTTATTTTTTTTATATAAAAATAATAATTATAATTATAAACTTGCAGTCATGCTGCTTTACAGCAACAGTTTACTGATATTTATTACACCAAAATTGTATATAAATAACTAATTAAATGTTTAACGTTTAATTTAACAACAAATAAACGTTTGCTCATTCAAGCAACACACAGAATTACAAAAGATCGGTCAAGTGGAGTGATGTAAGCAATGAAACTGTATAACAAAACTATTTAGGGTTTGGGTTTAGAGGACCCGAAATAACTGCTGTATAATAAATTATAATATTTGCCAATAATTTACATACAGAAATTTTGATGTTTAATATAGGCAATGGTGAACCTTGTTAATGAGTAATGAGTGACGCATTGGGTGACTGCACAGAGAATAGAGGAAACAAACTTCATGTGTGTGTGTGTGTGTGTGTGTGTGTGTGAGAGAAAAGAGAGAGGAGAGAGAGAGAGAGAGAGAGAGAGAGAGAGAGAGAGAGAGAGAGAGAGAGAGAGAGAGAGAGAGAGAGAGAGAGAGAGAGAGAGAGAGAGAGAGAGAGAGAGAGAGAGAGAGAGAGAGAGAGAGAGAAGAATCTTTAACAAGTCTATTGAGGGTGCTACACACTTACCCCACATCCAGTCCCCAACTGAATCAGATCTGTCACTGTTGTCAGAGCACATTAGATACAATCCAACACACACACACACACACACACATACATACGCACAGATGAACAAACTATGCACTCGTATCACAAAGATCCTCAAATCTCCTGCTAACGCACACACACACACTGACATTAGCATTAGAAAATGGGCTATCAGCTGGAATAAGCAAGATGGAAAAGAGAGAGAATGTATGTGTGTGTGTGTGTGTGTGTGTGAGAAGAGGAGTGAGATGAGTGGAGATGTAGAGGAAGAGAGAGAGAGAGAGAGAGAGAGAGAGAGAGAGAGAGAGAGAGGAGAGAGAGAGAGAGAGAGAGAGAGAGAGAGAGAGAGAGAGAGAGAGAGAGAGAGAGTGCAGCCTAGTTTACCATAAAACACAAATATATTTTAGTATCAACAAAGAGGTTTCAAATATCGCATCATCCTTCCTGTTCAAAAAACACAAGAAGCACAAACATCTCACAATTGTTCAAGAGTGTGCTAGCATCAATTATCAACTGACTAGCTTCATGATAATTATTTAAAATCATTTCACGACATCACGTTTGGAGAACGAGTGCTCTCTGTACAGCTGCGAAAAAACCCAGGGCCTGCATCCCGCATCCCCACAGAGAAGAACATTTCTCTGTGTCTTTCTGTGACTTTGGAACATAATTGAGTTTAAACACTCAATACAACATTAATTAGTTTAGCCGTCTGCTGGTGATACCATAGATAAGAGACTATGTAATTCATATTGATTGGAATATGCACATTGAATACAACCTCTTAAGACAAGCCTCCTTTATTAAGCTAGCACAAAGAGCAGGTCATCATTTGTACAAAGAGAGATCGCTTTAGATTTTATCTTTCTCATAAAAAGATTTGATTGGGTTTTCTCTCTAAAGAACCATCGCTCCCCACGTTATTCTACTTTGATTATATTACCTCTTAATTAGTTTGCATATTGAGTTGAACACAGTTTATTGATTTCACCAGCTTTCATTTGCATTGCAAAATTCTTCTAATCCAATATAATCTTATCCATAGCCACAGAGAGAATAATGACTTTCTTTCTGCCAGTTTTCTTTTATCCCCAACCTTTACACATTTTTTTTTTTTTTTTAACTTTTACACATTGTCTGAACGTTGTGTTTTTACATTATTTAGCTTGTTAGCTATTTGATATTATTTAGTGAGATGCAGAAACCTTTATATCCTAACCATTACAAATTTCTGTAAATCGGTGCTTTAACATCATAATTTTGTATTTCATGACATTTTCACCTCATGTGTGTGTAGTATGCATGTTTCAATATTGCGATATATGTGAAGGCTAGGCTTGCATGTATTTTTGTGGTTGTGTGTGTGTGTGTGTGTGTGTGTGTGTGTTGTGTGTGTGTGTGTTGTGTGTGTGTGTGTGTGGAGTTGTGAGAGTGTGTGTGTGGAGAGGTTGAGGTTGAGGAGGTGTCAGGTCTGTAGCTGTTGATCTCACACACATTGCAGTGGCATGTTAAAATGTTAAACTATTCAGACTAATGAAACACAGGCCTGAGCTAATGACCTTCCTCGGGGAGTAGACCTGTCCTTCTGGCTCTCTCTCGCTCTCTTTCTGTTTGTATCTGCATGTTTTAGTATCGTCACCATATATAGATACACTTGTTTTGAAGTCATAGCTGGCTGGCAGAGGTGTTTTCCTGTGGACAGTGGTGATCTCATTCTATGTGTGAGTGTGTTTCATCATTGGTTTCCATGCTGTATGTGAGAGTATGCAACCCTGGCGCTATGTGTGTGTCTGTGTTTGTGTCTTTGCTTTAGTCAGTGACTCATTCACCCCAGGTTGGATCAAAGGGCTTTTAAATGGCCCACACTGACTATGAGGCAGAGTGAGTTACCCGGGGTTTACAGCACTATCAGAACCCAGACTATCTACACAGTCATATACAACAGTTGAGCACTATGAATAACAGAATCGTTAACCGAAGAGAGCTACAGATTTTTACTTCACATTTTAAAAAAAGTCTTATATAAAATGAATAAAATATTTGTAGAATATATATAACGTCATATTTGATATATACGTTTTTTTTATTATATATTTTGGAACATGTTAAATCTCAAATTGTACTTTATATAAGTAACCAAGCGTCGAATCCCCTTCTTCCATTTCCAGTCAGGACATCCCTTTTTACTGTAATGGTTATATACCAGATGGATTCCAGGCCGTTTGTACATGAACAATAGGCATGGTCAAGATCATGTTTATGTGTCTGGCAAAAGAACCATGTAAGTTAGTATGGTATTACAGGAGGAAGTGGCTATGACTAACACTGAGGTTTCCAGATCAAATGCAAACAAAGAGTGTTAGTTTTCAACATTTGTAACCGCCATGGCGTCTTCTGGTAAGACTGAATGTGTCACATATGTCGCTAAGAACAGCTGTTTTCAAACGTTTTGAGGCCGCAGACCCCCAAATAAAAAATCTGTCAATCGGATAAAATAGTTATGATTAATAATTTATATGGTTTAATTCTACATGTATTACAAATTAAGCAAATTCATATAGCAAATTGTAGCGAGGCCTTTAGTTTGGTTTAGATCTGAAACCCAGTCCTGTAAAGCATATCTCTTTAAACTTGACATAAAACAGCCTCCCAGTTTACTGGGACCAGTCGTAATAACATGGCTAAATACTTCTCCCACAGACCCTGCAGCCTGAGGGTGCCACATCACACTGAACTCTGACCTTATCAGGTGAGAAGGCGTAAGTGACTTGTAAAGCATGTAAATGAAGACCTGTGCCCTGCGAGGGGTTACATTAGCCCCTGAGGAGGGACGGAGAGGCGGGGGAGAAGGTGAAAGAATCGGCTCACATATGTACTGGAGTCCTGTTGCTTGATTGATACTGCTCTTTGCTGTGAGGCGAAGACGCACCGGAACGTAGAACTACTTTACATGTCTGCTCAGAGATAGATGATGAATCTACGAAAGCTTTTATTTTAAGAGTTTGAAGAATGAGCTGCTTTGTTTTTTAAAAAAGAAATTCCATCATTTTCTTAAAGATTAAATTATGTTTCACAAAACAATGAAGGCAGATGGACAAACCATATTAATTAAATACATCAAATATTAAGCATCAATACGGGTTTTTAATGCTAGGTTATTATCATCTGCAAGAGCAAACATGAATTATTTTCATGCAGTCGCCATCTCTCCTCTGCTCTCCATTCTCTTGCCGTCAGTCTTCAGCGTCCCAGCAGGCACTGAATGATTTATTGACAGGGTAAACTCTATATGAATCAGACTTAATCTTTAGTTATACAGTTTACAATGTTTGAGTAACTAAACGGCATGTGTGTACACACAGTTTTCATCCAACTATTGGGCTGAAATCCGTAGGGAGCTGGGGTAAGCCGCATTGAAGGAAATCTCTTAGTGTCTTAATGCCGAATGAATTTAGAATTGCACCAGTGTGTATAAACTGCTCACGGTAGGAAATGGACACCCAAATAGATGTAGTAATAATAATAATAATAATAATAATAAAACAGACCAGTTTTTCCAACACAGGTTTTTGAAGGTATCCGTGTTTTCTAGCATCAATTTTCCAAACAAAGCAGTTTACATTTTTTCCCAAAACATAAAATGTAATACCCCTTCACAACTACAGAATAACTGAGGTGTTAAGAGAACATTTGAAATGGATGAATGAAGACACACAGGAGATGAAAATTTTTTGTTGTGTATTTTTTTTAGGTTATCCTCCGTACTTTAGCAGCATGCATGCATCTGTGAAGTGGCATTTTTCTGGCATGTTTAAGTGCAGCTATTGTAAAAATGGCTGGCTTCCTGTTGCTCTGCTGAGCAAGTGGTTGTATTCAGCCGTAAGGAAGGGGAATAGTTTAAATGCAGATGTTTTCACCCAAAACACACACATGAGACACAAAGAGTGTGCACAGCAGACAGAGAAACATGAAAATTATTTGTCAACCAACCCTTAAAAAAACTATTCTAAATTGATTTTGATTCTAAATTGATTTATTTAAGGCATAAATGTGGTAGACAAAATTGGTCTTCATAAATAAATGTATGTATATATTTTAAGATGTATGGTTGCACATACAGATTTTTTCTTTTGTCAAATCAACTATTTTGACGTTCTGTTGATTAAACCAATCTCCTTCTTTGTAGTAACTAAAATTTTTATTTCTATGAAGTTAAAAAAGTAAGCAACCTGGTTACCTTAAGATTTTAAGTTAAACCAACAATATGTACTGTACATATGTATGTACTAAATGTATGTATGTGTTGTATGTATGTATTTATTTATTTATTTTAAAGTGCCTTATTATAAACAATTGAATGTGTTGTCTAATGTTTTTCTTATTTACTTTGCATAATGACATCAATGAAATACAACAGTGGATTCAATTTGCCCCTCATATCTTCATACAACAGTTATGGAAAATGTACCATATATTGCATTTCTGTCTTCCTGTGCTAGTGTCAGCAGAACATCTGCATTTACACTGGCCTAGTCACATCAAGAAGTTTTGCAATATTTCAATATTCAAGATAGTAAACTATTAGATTTAGGACTGCCTTTTCTACTGTCACTGAAATTGTCTGTTATTTTATGAGGATTGTTTTGCTTGTTAACATTATTGAGTTTATTGTGCATTAAATTATTCCTGATGTAAAATTTATTAAGTGTTATATTTATAGCTGGAGTAGAATTACAGTGTATTTGTGTACTTCTTACAACCCCTACTATTCATCCAGCACAAATTGAGGAGATATATACACAAAGAGTATATTAGAAACAGTGTCAGTCTTTTTGCTTTGGGAGATTCTTGAATATGAACATGCAGTTGTATTTTCCATAACTTTCCTAAAAAGTACACAGCATATTCCCTCCTCCTGGTTACAATTAATTCCATCTTTTTAGAATGGCTGTGCAACAATTAGCCCGTGGGTTTATTTTGTGTTGTGTTTAAGATGTCCTCTGATTACCGATTTAATATGATGTAATTGCTTCCATAGAGAGTTTGGGGGCAGAAGTGAGAGAAGCAAAGGGTTTTTATCAAAAAAGTATGTCACGACTTAAGAAGTGACCTTGTCTAATAACTAATGTACTCAGTCTCTGTTGGTTTCAATTTTAACCCTTTGATGCATAACATGGGTCTAAAAAGACCCGACTGAGTTTTCATTTTCCATATCTTTGCAAGAAATTAATTTCATCATTCAGTATTCCAGGTATTCTTCAATTAACTTGTTTTAGATCATTAAAAATCCTAATTGAAATTTTTCATTTCTTACTTTTCGAATAAAAATCGCTTTTGTATCGCAACCCTTCTAATGCGCAACATGGGTCTAAAAAGACCCGTATTCATTTCCTATGTTATTTCATGCATGGCTGAGTGTTTCTTTGCTGAATCTTTAAAATATATCTATTTTATCATTTGTTATTCCAGATATTCATTAAATATCTTTTTTTTGATTTCCACAAATCATTATGTTTATGTTTCCTTTCTTACTTTATAAACAAACACAGTTTTTGTATTTCTACATTTTTTTTTACATACATGGGTCTAAAAAGACCCGTATTCATTTCCTATGTTATTTCAGTGATGGCTGAGTGTTTCTTTGCTGAATCTTTAAAAGACATGCTTTTTTGGTAACACTTTATTTTGATGGTCCCTTTTGAATATTCTGTTGATTGTAACTTTGCAACTACATGTCAACTAACTCTCATTACATGATATAAGTAACTTTGCAACTACATGTCAACTAACTCTCATTACATGATATAAGTAACTTTGCAACTACATGTCAACTAACTCTCATTACATGACTATAAGTATCTATGCAACTAAATGTCAACTTATTCTAACCCTAACCCTACCAGTCTATTAATACTCTACTGAGAGTTAGGAGACATGTAGGTGCACCGTTACTTATAGTCATCAGAATGTGTTAAAGTGACCATCAAAATAAAGTGAAACCGTTTTTTTTTTTTTTTTCATTCCAGGTTTTCATTAAATATTTTGTTTTTGATTTCCACAAATCATTATGTTAATGTTTCCTTTCTTTCTTTATAAAAAAACACCGTTTTTATTTTTTTATTTCTACATCAATTTTACATACATGGGTCAAAAATGACCCATATAGAAACCTTTGATATTTGCACATTGTTGCAAGTAGGAACATTTACTGCAGAATACTATTCACCTGCCACACATTTCACAACTCAACACGGCTGCTTTTGTATATTTGATGCAAGTCTTATTTTATTTTAACCACAGAAAATATTTTATATTTTGTAAAAGATGGACATAATATTTGAATATTAGGCTATGGTTACCTTGACCTTGTAATCCTAGAGAGAAATTACTTGTGAGAAGGAGAAACATGTCCAACACTATTAGCTAAAGCTAGCTGGTGACATATTCTAGCTAATGTTAGCTAAAAAAAAGATTGTATTTTAAAGCTTACTAACATGTAGAAGGCCTAACAGACTGGTACAGATGCCGCTGTACCATGTGATTTTATTTGGATTTTTGTATTTTCTTTTATTTGATCACATTCACCACAATTCAATTCAATACAGTTACAATTTCAGTGTTATCAGTTATCTGTGATATGTGAATGCTATGTGAGACAAAGTGGCAAATAAACATTTCAAGTGTTTGTCTAAATGACTGCTAAAATTATTAATTTGACAAAATGTTGTCTTTGTTATTTTGTTTTATCATGCTTGATAAGTAAATTTGATATAGTAACACACAACCTAGAAATAAATAAAATGATTTTTTTTTTTTTAAATTGAAAACAAGAAATTTTTAATATGTATAAATCATGGAATTTATAGATCATGGAATATTAAATGCTTAAATAAATTGATCTCAAAAGAAAAAAAAAAAACAAGATATTTAATGAATACCTGGAATAACAAATGATAAAATAGATATATTTTAAAGATTCAGCAAAGAAACACTCAGCCATGCATAAAATAACATAGAAAATGAATACGGGTCTTTTTAGACCCATGTATGTAAAAAAAAATGTAGAAATACAAAAACTGTGTTTGTTTATAAAGTAAGAAAGAAAACATAAATATAATGATTTGTGGAAATCAAAAACAAGATATTTAATGAATACCTGGAATAACAAATGATAAAATAGATATATTTTAAAGATTCAGCAAAGAAACACTCAGCCATGCATGAAATAACATAGGAAATGAATATGGGTCTTTTTAGACCCATGTTATGCATTAGAAGGGGTTTCCATAGCTTGCGCATCAAAGGGTTAAAACGATCCCAATGGACACTGAAAAAGCAGTTACCTATAGGCTTAAAAGAAAATTAAAATATAAAATAAAGTTTAAATCGATGTAATGAATAACTTCATTTCATATGCATAATTTGCACATGAATGTATGGGATGAATTTGATGCCGAGGAAGCGCTCATGACCTCACTCCTTTGGTATGCTGCGTCGGCCTTTGTGCTTTTTTTATTCTTCACATCCCACCATTACCTCTCCTCTTAGTTACCCCCTCTGCTTTCATCCCGCCGCTCACCCTCCTTGGTCAGCTCTCTTTTGTCCTCACCCTCCCCTCCATTTTGTCAAGTGGTCATCAAGGGGTCAGTTGGGGTGACGTGAGGCTGTAAAATGGCCCAAACCATGCTGACCATAGAAAGAGAAGAGTTTAATCTCAGTGGTGCTGACCTCTGACTGCTGAGTCTGAGTTAATGTCAGTGCTGAGCCTCCAGCCCCGAGCTGCCAATACCACCATGATTATGACCAATCTGCCCCTCCTAATGCAATTATCTGATCAATCTCCCATTTTACTGAATAAATAACGAGGGAGAGATGGACAGAAGGATGAGAAATGAGGGCAAAAGAAGAGAGAGAGAGAGAGAGAGAAAGAGAGAGAGAGAGAGAGAGAGAGAGAGAGAGAGAGAGAGAGAAAGAGAAGAGAAAGAGAGAGAGAGAGAGAGAGAGAGAGAGAGAGAGAGCAAGAGAGAAAGAGAGAGAGAGAGAGAGAGAGAGAGAGAGAGAGAGAGAGAGAGAGAGAGAGAGAGAGAGAGAAGAGAGAGAGAGAGCTCTGCAGCGGCACGATTCTGAAGAACACTTTAAGAATTTTAAAGACGCATGGGACACATATTTGACGACTGATGTATTCGGTAATAATGCTAATATAAAAGGTGTTAATGCTAATGTAAAACAGCTCAGTAAAGGTGACTGTAGCTTCTCAGAAATGTGACACAGTGTCCCAAACACCCACATTTACTGATACCAGGACTTGATGGAAACCTCTTCTATTCGCTTTGAAGCCTTCTGGATATTTTCATTCCGCCCAGTCTTTGGTTAGTTTGGACCTAGAAAAGAAAAGGCAAATTAGCAGATAAAGATAAAGAGATATTGCTTTACAAAGAGGAAAGAGAAAGAGAGAGAGGTTGTGTAATTCATATCTTAGCTTTTGATGCTAATCGGGTGATTATCGTTGAGGGCTAGGGTTCAGTCTCTCACACTGGGCTTCACCTTACTTTGCTGAACCCTATAAATCTCTCTCACATGTAAGTTACACTCACAAGAGGACATGACGAACACAGCGGAGGGAGAGCAAGAACAGCATTTTTGAGTGACGTAACCAGACTGCGTTCTTCGGTGAGAATCCGAGAGCGCGTGATGCCTGAGCCTTACACGATATTCAGCCGAGCTCAACCGACAAGGAAGTGACACGACAGTCCCTCGTCATTTATTTACCTGTGGCTTTTTGTAGCTCGCTTCACCGTGTGCACCTGACACCCGACTCCCCTCTCCTTTTCTTACTGTTCTCCTCGGTTCCTCCAGGCTTAGCTTACCTCTTTCTCTCTTTCTCTCATCATCTAACTTTAATCAAGTAAATGGATGCATTTAAATGCTACTAATTTCAGCTCGGGTAATTGCAATCCATTAATTAAATTTGATCAAAAAAGGCGTTGTAAGTGATTGGAAATGCCCAAAGTCACAGAGTGATTAAATCTTTTCCGTGCTTCGAGGGAAAGATATTGCCCTCTAGATTTACAAACCTGTACAGGCAGAAACGCAGGCATTGTTTGGGCTATCATCCATAGAGGCGGTAAGCTAAAACGGCTGGGGTTTTTTTCTCAGAAGGGTCTATAAATGGTAGTTGAGTGTGGTAGGTGGCCAGCTGTGGACAGTAACAGTGCACTTTGAGTGCGATAACATCTGGAGATCAGGTTAGTATAGAAGGACTGTTAAAGAGAGAGTCAACACGATGAGAGAGAGATGCCAGGATGAGGTAGTGCTTAAGAGCAGCAACAGGTGGCCGCTGGCAAGAGACGTTACGTTGTGTGTGTGTGGTGTGTGTGTGTGTGTATGTATGTATGTGACCCTCTTTTCATCTGTTGTCCTTCCACAGATAATGGGAATCCCTCCTTTAGATGCATTCACTGTGGAGACCCCTTTTTATGGAATATAGCAGTATTTCTTATAAATGATTTATCCGTGTTATTTTTGACTTTTTTTAAATCATGTGGCCTCGTAACCTTTAATTAAAATACCCTTTCTTTCCTCTTGCAGTGACATCTCTTCTCTGATGACGTGTACAGGCGCGAGGACGAGACAACCTGTCACTCACATGAGATCACAGCAATAGCAAACAATTTTTTTTTCTTATTCACGAAGCGTAGGCTAGTTTATTTGTCTGGCTGGTCTGATGGATGTTTTTAAAAGGGTTTTGGGCACTTTCAGGCTGTGAGACAGGTAAAAGGTAAACCAGCTATAACTAAATCAGCTTGGGCTAGTTTAAGTATTTTGTTCAGTAGGGAATCGGGATATACATTTTTGTTTACTTGTTTGAGTTCTTAACTCAAGTAACTCAATGTGAGATTGGTTGTAGTCATCCTGAACTGAAGGGTCTTATCTTACTCGTTTCTAAGGATGGACTGTTTGAGCTGGCGTGGAAACACAGGTCTTTCCATTGATAGTGTTGAAGTCCGGTTGCTCAGTGAGTCTCACTGTTTCCACCGTCTTTATCAGAGCAATGACAGAACACAGGACTGCAATTCAGACTTTCTCAGGACCTCACACACACACACAGGACTGCATACAAAGACACATATGCAGACACTGACGTGAACACACACAGACTCACAGATAACAGGCTCGTAAATTGCTGCTGTTCTGCTAGATTGCGGCGCTCAAACCCTATACGGGTGGTGTACTGGATGTGTGTGTGTGTGTGTGTGTGTGTGTGTGTTGTGTGTGTGTGTGTGTGTGTGTGTGTGTGTGTGTGTGTGTGTGTGTGTGTGTGTGTGTGTGTGTGTGTGTGTGTGTGTGTGTGTGTGTGTTGTGTGTGTGTGGTGTGTGTGTGTTGTGTGTGGTGAGTGAGTGAGTGTGAGAGCGAGTAATGTCTGTAAGCTCAAGCATCTTCTAATCCTTCTAAATACATTTTTGTTTTATTGCTATGGGTGATTAAAACAGGCATGGCAAGAAATGCACGAGTTGAATCAGTGAGATGGAAATAGTAGCACAGGACTTTGATATTTTAAATTGAGGGACAAACTTTAGAGGATGAATTTATTAAACCGATTGCAAGTAGGCCACAAATGCAAACAGAGTGGCTTTCCGGCATGACAAAAAAGCATTCCGCTTGGAGGAACAACCGGTGGCTGCAACCAAGCAGCAGGGATGAGAGGAGAATGTAAAATGAAAGCAGCTGTATGCTGAGACTGAGACTAGAGAGAAGAGGGCAGGAGAGAGCGTTGAATTTTCATGAATGAAAATAGAAAAAGAAAAGCAGGGAGAAATAAAGGGATGTAAATGCATGTCCACTACTAGTTTTACATGCTAACCAATGCTGCATTTATTTGCAGTAACAACAGTAGTATTATGAAATATTATTAAAATTTAGAATATATTTTTTATTTGAATGTATTTTAAAACTTTAATTTATTCCTGTGATGGTAAAGCTGAATTTTCAGCAGGCATTAATACATTTGGTAACACTTTACAATATGGGTGCACTAATATGCATTAATTCATGCTTAATTAATGCACAGATAATCTTGAGTTAATGTATGACTTATGAAGTCATGTGCCTCAAGAACTAAAGTCATAAACTGATGATTTATTTGCAAATGATTAGCTAATGATTCATTAAAAAAGTCGGATGGAAGTTGAGATACATGGCTTTGGCCCATTGTGATAATTAACACGTTAAATTACACTGTTAGTTTAAACTATCTTAATAGGGAATTAATCCATGATAATACATTTATTAAGAGCAATTAATCTATTAACCAGATAGACACTTTATTAGTTACTTATGCGGTAATCATTAATGAATTGTTTAATTCTTCATGAGTCATACATTAACTCAAGATTATCTGTGCATTAGTTAAGCATGAATGAATGCATATTGGTACACCTGTATTGTAAAAACAATGTTACCATACATTTCTAATCACTCTTTGTGTTTACAATTACAGTAAAAAAAAAACAATTGTGTCTGTGTGTTGAACAAATGTTTTTTAAGCATCATAAATTGTGAGTATCTTTGATTTTTAAAGTGGATATAGTTTTTTTTGTTCGTAAATGCACCACTTTTCTATAATTATGTCATAGTTAACAGGCGTTTCTTTAAATTCTTTTATTGATACTGGCAACATTTGTGAACCATTCTTAACACGCACTGAAAGGTGATGCTGGATAATAGGAAGTTGTGTACTCGTCCTCTTTACACATTCTCTTACTCTCTCTCATAATTAGCATGTTAGAAGAGGCTGGAACATATGTCAAGGTGAAGTGAGTATCAGGTGCTTGTCTGCGTCCTATATGTCACCTCTAGCACATGTGGAGAATGTGTGTTATAACATTTCACTTACACAGATTTCAGCTATTGTCCTGTTTTTTAAAGAGTGTCCTATTCCTAAGCTTTTTTTAAAGAATAATTGAGATGTGTACACAATATGTTCAAGGTGTACTGTTTATTTGGTTACAACACTTGACATTATTATTATTAATTGCGTAATTGATTTTCAAAAATACATTACATTTGCATTTTAACTAGATTATTAAAATAAATTTCCTTTTCAACATCCTTATTTGTCATTGTAATAACCTAAAATAAAAATTATTACATCAAATAAAAAAGCTAATTTAATATTCAGTTTGACCTCCTGAGGTAGAGATTTTGTCTGAAGGCTAATTAGTTCTAATTAAATTCCATAAATGGGAAAGTTCCCGGACAAAAAAAAGCCCACAGAAGAAGCAAAACGTTCAGTTCCTTTGCTTCTCATATCAAAGCCCAATTTTCTTTATTTTGTTGTGTCAATGTTTTGTTTAGCTGGAAATATATCTACAGTTAAGAGAAGACCTTGACTTCTCCTAGCACTAGGTCATGATTCTGCCATCATGGTTTGATGCCTCTTGCTATCTTCACACAGCAACAGACTCTCTCCGCTATACCGTATCCAGGACACGTCCAGAGTGATGTAATATCAGTCAGCGCGGTAACGGACACGGGTAGAACAGCGGATGGGCGATCTAGTGACTCTTAATTATGCAGCCCTCTCTTTTGGACCGAGCTGTGGAATGGACCATTAAGCAGGACACAACACACAGGCCATGGGTCAGAACAGTAGTTGCAGAGGGGACGTGACCTCTGAGTGTTCAGCTGAGATAAAATAACAGCCATGCTGGGATAAAGTAGATCAGTTTGATTTTAAGTTGGCCAATCTATAATCTGACTAGCAATTCAATATGTAATTATTATAAAAGCAGGTTTTAAATGCATTGCTTTTACTCTGGGTCAGATACATGATACTCATTATTTTGTCTCGTCTATTAAATATTCAAAAATAATTTTTGAATTAACATTTATTTTGATATTTTTTATTGCTCGTGAAAAAACATCTTGGAATGAAAACCTGAAGTGGCTTGGCACAATCTTTAATTATAATTTCTTATAAATATTTAAGGGAAAAAATGTGATCCAAAAAACATAAAACAGGGAATTATATCGTAGAGATCATACCCTGTAGATCCTTGTGATTATGTCAAGGTCAATAATATCCTTTTTATGACAAGGCAAGGTTTTTCACCTGGGAGATATTGTACATGTTATGCTGTTGTTCAAATATGATGAGTTGTGCTCAACAGTCACTGTGGGAGAGCTTCAGGCCCTCTGTCATGTTTGACACGGCCCACTACATTGATGTAACTAACATAATCCAGCATGAGAAATCACACGCGTTGTGTGTAAGATCAGTGTGTGTGTGTGTGATAGCCCCTTTGAGATCCAGTGTGTTTTCATGGATGAAGCTCTGTTCGCTGTGAGTGTGTGACAGGGGGCCATCAGTGAGTATGACGGGCAGTGTAAGATATGAGCTGTGACAAGCGTGGCGGTCACGGGTTATGAGTGCTGGAGGGGGCAACACGGTGTTTAAGGAAGAAAGAGAGTGTGAGTGCGAGAGAGCATCCGGCACACGTGGCGGACTCGTGCTACATTATCCGGCTGATTGAGTTATGACAGCTGTGTTCCGCACAGGGAATCGCTCCCTCTCTCTCCTCTCTCTCTCTCTCTCTCTCTCTCTCTCTCTCTCTCTCTCCTCTCTCTCTCTCTCTCTCTCTCTCTCTCTCTCTCTCTCTCTCTCTCTCTCTCTCTCTCTCTCTCTTGCACACACACACAGAGCTGATGATGATGAAGAGATCACTTTAAACAACAATCTCCATAATATTTCATGCTCAGTAAGCACCCGGAGGCTGCCGGCTCACTTCTCCATCAATTGATTTGATTCACTGCCGGGTTCCTGTGCATACACACACCTATGCCTAGCACTCAGACTTGAAGATAAATGGCAGGTTAAATGAAAATAATACGTATGTCCATAGGAAATGGGAGTGTGTGTTTGTGTGTTGGAAAAAATGGGTAGTGGGAGGTTATTCTATATCAAAACATCACAGGAAGCATTGAGATGAATTATAACTGTCACATCCCTTCACATACCCCACCCTTTTATTCTTTAATTCATCAAAGTGTGAAAAATATTGTGATGTGATAAAGACTCATAGAGCTCAGTGTTAAAAAACACATAAAACACATAAAAAAGTCTCAGGTAAAAAAAAAGAGAATGAGACAAAGTTAGCTTGCAAGGCAGCTTCAGGAAGAAGAAGATGAAAAAAATAAAACATGGATGAAGGAGTGCAATGGATGTGTCAAGACATGGCTGGTAAACCGTGTGTGTGTGTTCCTGGTAAACCCTACATTATGGTGACAAAATGTCCCCACAAAGATGGCAATATCTGAAAGTGTGTGTCTCTGTGTGTGTGTGTGTGTGTGTGTGTGTGTGTGTGTGTGTGTGTGTGTGTGTGTGTGTGTGTGTGTGTGTGTGTGTGTGTGTGTGTGTGTGTGTGTGTGTGTGTGTGTGTGTGTGTGTGTGTGTGTGTGTGTGTGTGTGTGTGTGTGTGTGTGTGTGTGTGAGAGAGTTGGTTTATGTGATTTATGAGGACACAAATGTGTATAATGACATGTGTATTACACTGGTATTACAACTTATGGGTGGTTTATGAGGACATGTCAAAAGTCCTCATAAATCAAATGGCTTAAAAAACATAAACTATGTTTTATTAAAAAATTAAAAATGCAGCATGTCTCCTGTGATGGGTAGGTTTAGGGATAGGGGCAGTGTAGGGGGACAGAATATACAGTTTGTACTAGTTTAAAAACCATTACGCTATGGAGAGTCCTTATAATGCTGTTGCACCAACGTGTGTGTGTGTGTGTGTGTGTGTGTGTGTGTGTGTGTGTGTGTTGTGTGTGTGTGTGTGTTTGTTTATTTGTGTTGAAATGAATGTATATCTGAGTGCATACATTTACCTTTGTCTCTGTGTATAGTGGAAGTGATTCTAGACTCTGGGGATATTTTCTTGTTGAACAGTGTACTAATGAGTCCACTGGAGACTTCCTCTACTGGAAATGGGAGAGAGAGAGAGAGAGAGGAGAGAGAGAGAGAGAGAGAGAGAGAGAGAGAGAGAGAGAGGAGGAAGAGAGAGAGAGAGAGAGAGAGAGAGAGAGAGAGAGAGAGAGAGAGAGAGAGAGAGAGAGAGAGAGAGAGAGAGAGAGAGAGAGGAGAGGAGGAGAGAGAGAGAGGAGAGAGGAGAGAGAGAGAGAGAGGGAGAGAGAGAGGAGAGGAGAGGAGAGAGAGAGAGAGGAGAGAGAGAGAGAGAGAGAGGAGGAGAGAGAGAGAGAGAGAGGAGAGAGGAGAGAGAGGAGAGAGGAGAGAGAGAGAGATGAGGAGAGAGACTGTGGAGGAAGAGTATCCTTAAGAGATCTACTTTAGATCTCGTTATCAAACAGTGAGTGTGTGATTAATTAAGCAATGTAGGAATGAGAGAGATGGAGAGAGAGAGAGATGAGAGAGAGAGGAGAGAGATGAGAGAGAGGAGGAGAGAGAGAGAGAGAGGAGAGAGAGAGAGAGAGAGAGAGAGAGAGGAGAGAGAGGAGAGAGAGGGAGAGAGAGAGAGAGAGAGGAGAGAGAGGAGAGAGAGAGAGGAGAGACGAGAGAGAGAGAGAGGAGAGAGTGAGAGGAGAGAGAGAGGAGAGAGGAGAGAGAGAGAGAGAGAGAGATGAGGAGAGGAGAGAGAGAGAGGAGAGGAGATGAGAGAGAGAGAGAGGACTGTGGTAGGATTAAGTATCTCTTAAAGAGATCTACTTTCAGACTCTCCGTTATCAAACCAGTAGTGTGTATTAATTAAGCCTAATGTAGGAATGGGTTATTGGAACTCTCTCCTGAACACACACGCTCATTATGCGTTTTCACAGACATCAACATACTTCTATATAACACTCATGTCTGCATACAAATACAGAGATGTCACTCTTAAACGCATAATTAGTTGCACAGCTGAAACACAACATGCTGTTTTAATCATAATATTAAGTAATAGCAGGTCTGTGTAGCTGTGTGTTCTGGTTGTTTGGAGGAGCGCTGGTTTCAGGCAGTCCTCAAGCAAAGCTCTGCTTTGATGTCCGGGAACATGTTTCCTGGTGCGAGACTGGGATCATATTAACCGCCCCTTTCTCTCATCACTCTTTGCTGGGTCATCACTGCTGCTAGTTTCTGCCAAAATACCATAGTTACTGTAGTTGTAACAATAACAAAATAATACAAAATAAAACTGTACAATAATAAAACTGTATCAAGGTTCATTTACATTTAATTAACTATTAAAATAAAATAAAAGAGTAGATCCCATTTTAAGGAGATCCTATATTAATTACATTTTTTTACAGTGGTAATATGTATCTGTAACAACCATTCTGCATATAATTGTAAATTGTTTTCAAAAAATGTATGTGTTCATTGCCATTGTGTGCATTTTGTGTAGTTTTAAGCATGTATGCATGCTTGATTAACTATAGTATGGCACACAAAATCTGCAAATTATGTTAGAGAACATATCAGAAATTTCAGAAAAGGTGAAAGCAACACTGTAGTGCTCAGTACATTTTAAAGTAAATGTGGGGAGAGAGGAGAGAGAGCTGGCAGGGGTGCACAACTGTCCTGGCATTCACCTTTAACTGAATTGTTAAAGGCATGGGTAGTTTGCCAATGTTGTGTCAAGGTTGTGCCAACATTTGTATCAGATGTAGGCCAACTGTGCCACTTATGGGTGGTTTCTGATGTCCGCTTCCAATCAGAGATCAAGAGGGCCAAATGGAATAAAACAGCTTAATTAGCATCTCTGTTAAAAGTTGGCCCTCATTTTATAATGTCAGATTTCATCCCTAACAACATATACTGTAGCCTAAAACAAAAGAAGCATAAAAAACAAACATTAACTTTAGTCTTAGTGGTTGACCTTTAAAAAGTAATGTATGCATATGTTTGAGAGATACTATTGAACATTATATAAATAGATATATAATTCTTAAGAAACTAAATGTGTTTATAAAAGTGTAACCATTTTGTTGTGCTGTTCTTTCACCATTTTGTAAATGTAAATGTGTTAATGGTAATCTTTGATTCCTTCTGAGGCTGTCACTGTTGGACCTATTGATTCCCACCATGAGTCAACAGACATGCCACAGATGAGCCTTTCTCCCTCTCTCTTATTCTGTCTCTCTCGCTTCTTCATGCTTATTATACCAATTATCGGTAACAGAGAAACGTTTCACTTTTTTGACTCCCTGCTGTGTGATTTGAGCAGATCAATATCTCTGATCAGAGTTGCCTCTGCAGCATTCTTTATAGGGTCCAATCACATCTTGTAAAAGGTTTGTCCATCAGATGTGTGAATCTAATCTCTACCAAATATCACACAGTAATGTGTTTTATGCTATGGCAATCAGCAAAGGTGGTAGTATATTTGCATGAATGGCACTGATGTCTTTTTATAAACCACATTGGCCTCCGTAAACATTACAGTGTGAGAGATGAGACCACCAAGAGCACAATATGCCGTTGTCTGCCGCACATGTCTCACTCTCAGTGTGCCTCGGCATTGTCTAATTACACGCCACAATCACTGGAACTCATGGCCGTGTCTGACCTTAATGCTATAGACATACAATCTACAGGCCAAAAGCAGATTAAGCGCTCTTCATGCACTCCTCAAATAATGTCCCCCGTTTTGAGCGAGACGGCATCGGACAATGTCCGCGTGACCCGAACATCCAGCTGAGACTGAGGTCCGCATTCAGGCTCCGTTGTTTTCCCTGGTAATTTGATTGACAGGTTGTTTATCATGCAGCTGGGGCTGACACTTTCAGAGCTGGAGGGTGCACATGTGTTTGTGCGTTGCGTTGGGGGGAATATCCAATCTGTCTAACTCTCCCCCCTCAACAGCAGCTGACCCCTCTGGGTCGTCACGACTTAAGTAAGAGTGAAGTTGCTTAAACAGAAGAGCTCTGGTCAGAGGGGCCTGGCCCGAACCCACAGCTGCACCGATCTCCTCTCACGCTCAGGCCTGTCTGTGATCCTTTAAGAATCCATACATATTGATTCAGACTGATAATAAACAATTTGATTAGCCTTCTTCTATAGGCTGTCAGTCCAATCACTCTCAGCGAACCATCCGAGTGGAGAGGAGGGGAGGGCAAGGAGGGAGATAGAGAGATAGAAAGTGAGCGAAAGAAGCGGCGTAAAGCTGAAAAGGACGGATGGAAGGTACACGGCCCAGGGGCGAGAAGAAGGGAGGGCAGAAAAAGGGATCCTGGTGTGATTAGGCGTCAGCGTTTGCTGAATTGGACAGGACAGCTGAGCTGCCTGGTTATTAACTCCCTCAGAAAATTCTCAGGCTCTCGCGAGCGCGCCTGAATACTGCCATCTGGATCGATAAGCAATCTCCGCTGTGTACTGAGCAACTGCACCTTTCATTTGTCTCAGGCGGTCCCACTCTCTTACTCTTGCCCCCTCACCATTGAACAGGTGTATTGTCCAGTCAAGAGAGAGGGAGAAAGAAACTTCTTCCCATTTCTGTTTCTCTCTGGCCATCACTCAGATTTGGTCTTTCTTCTTTCCTCACTAACTCTTCTGCAGTCTCTAGCTAGGGACTCTATCACCACTAACATAATGACCCTGAGGGAGAAAAGGTGAAGCCATCACTCCCCAGCACAGGCGAGCATTCAGAGGGGATGCTAGACTTTCGCTGGGAGGGGGATGGGTTTAATGTTTGATGCTTGACAGCGGAGCAGATGTCATGACCAGGGTTCCACCTCAGCCCAGAAAGGACAAGTATTTGGCAGACACTAGAGAGGGGAAAAATGTAGAAAATGGGAATTGGACATGTTTCGCTAAACACAGAGGATGCCTTTAATGGGATGATCTAGCGAACACACCTGTGTACGCACCATATCGCTTGGCAGTGTGTGGGTTTAATAGACCCTTAAACACTCATTTGCGTTTGCAAAATGGGATCTGTGCTTGGGTTGAAGCATCCGCACATAATGGCAATGTTGTACAGTTTTAGCTAATGTTTTGGCCGCAGCGGGAGGGAGAGAGTGTAAATGTGTGTGCTAGCTTAACGCTGCGAATGGGGTGTGTGTACTAAAAAGATGAATGTCCATACTGATCGTGTGCGTGGAATGAGCAGGCCTTGGACTGATCACTTTGAGTGATTCTGCAGGCCATTGATTGGGTGGATGGATCTATTGATGAGCCAGGCAGCTGATGGGGAAGATGGGATGAACATTAGCCTGTCCTCTCACATCACATACATTTACTTCACTAGGATTCAGAGGATCAGAACACAAATGCACATATACACTACATGAGGAAAATCATAGAATGTATATGAGGACTCACCATAAGCCTTATCTAAAACACCTTTATAAAGAAATAGCACAAAAAAATTATGAGATATGTATTGTTTACTGACTTATTTTTGCAATAATGTCATTATTTGTCCTTGACTATAGCTATTATTGACCCAGCAGCATTAGATATTTTATTCTTATTTTGATGTACACATAGCATCGCTGTTGATTATTTTTACTTTTGTCTGTTGGATGCACAAGTATTGATACAAGTATTATGCAAGAGCTACATTTTGTGACCTAAAGCAGGTTACGCTGGATTTAAGGAAACACATAATCCCGTAGTCTCATTTACACAGTAGCCTATTTGAGCAACAGGAATGCTGTTTTCAAAAGTAAGTCACAACAGGAAAATGATAAATGTAGAGGCACAACACACACGCACAGTACACCCCTCACTAGGGATGTACTTGTCATACGCAAACAATATACTCTAATAGACACAATACAAACAGCACTCTAATGTCACCAGACAAAATAGGAAGAGCAAATCATGAATACACTTTTAATCAGTGCAGCTGTGTGGGTGTTTGTAAACACAGATTATGGAATACGGCTCCAGTTTTCCTACATAATGATGGATAATTCCTTGTCCTGAGATATATTTAGAAGGAATGTCACAGCTGCTGTAATACTTAAAAATGGAATATGTGTACAGTAAATATAAATTCATGACAAACACTGGAATCACTGTAAATCAGTATTTTAAATAAAGGGACTTTACATTTTCTGGACTCCACGGGTTTCTTAAAAGCATAAAAAACGTCTCAGGTTACTATTGTAACCATAGTTCCCTGAGAACAGGGAACGAGACGATGCGTCGAAACGCTGCGGGAACGCCTTCTGCGTGATTGCGTCTGAAGCATCTATGCCAACTAGTCCAATGGAAAAAGGGAATGAGCGTCACGGGAGGGTGACGTCATGACCAGGAAAGGATAAGAGCACTTCCGCTGCTCGCCGGCATTAGCTTCGACAGTGCCGAAGCAAGCCGATCGCAGGGACGCCAGAAGTATGGCAGAGGGACGCATCGTCTCGTTCCCTGTTCTCAGGGAACTATGGTTACAATAGTAACCTGAGACGTTCCCTTATCGAAAAGGGAACTTCGAGATGCGTCGAAACGCTGCGGGAACGAGAATACCCAATGCGCCATAATTCAAGTAGCTGAGTGTCAGACTGTTCAGCTAAGCACTAAGCACCTGAGAACCTGGGGCAGCATCCAGGTCTAGGCTGTAAAACCTCACAAATGTGAGCGGAGAGGACCAGCCCGCCGCATCACAAACATCTTGGAGATAAACCCCATGCAGTAAGGCTTTAGAAGCCGCCATACTCCTGGTCGAATGAGCTCGGACCACCAAAGGACAAGGCTGGCCCGAGTACTCATAAGCAAGTGAAATAGCCTCGACTATCCACTTACTGACTGTCTGTTTTGAAGCAGGAAGACCTTTTTTAGGTGATCCAAAGCAAATAAATAGTTGATCGGACTTCCTGATTGAGGATGTCCGATGTACATATGTGTCCAATGCTCGCACTGGACACAACAGGTGCAGTCTTTCCTGGTCCGCAGTTGCAAACGGAGGAGGACAGAAAGCCTGCAGCACGATAGGCCTCGGAGTCAAGGTCGGCACCTTAGGGACGTATCCCTGTTTTGGATAAAGGAACGCCTTGACCATCCCAGGTGCAATTCAAGGCAGGTGGGGGAGACCGAAAGAGCCTGAAGGTCACCAACTCTCTTGAGGGACGAAATAGCTAGGAGAAAGATGGTCTTAAGAGTAAGGAACTTCTCTGAGACCGACTGTAAGGGCTCGAATGGAGCCCTAGACAGGCCTTCTAGAACTACAGTCAAATCCCAAGCTGGCACCTTAGTGCGAGTTGCAGGCCTCAGCCTCAAAGTGCCACGAAGGAAACGTGTAATCAGGGGGTCTCGACCCAAAGATATACCTCCCACCATGGTATGGTAAGCCGCAATGGCTGCCACGTAAACTTTTAGTGTGGAAGGACATAGACCTGACACAAAGCGCTCCTGCAGGAACTCGATTACTGTGTTGACAGAACAATTAACCGGATCCCACTGATGTCGGTGACACCATAAGGAGAAAACTCTCCATTTAAGCGCATACAGTTTCCTCGTAGCTGGAGCTCTGGAGCTTAGGATGGTCTCAACAGCCTCAGCTGAAAGACCACTATCTACAAGTTGGGCCCCCTCAGAGGCCAAACCCAAAGATTCCATATCTCTGGTCGAGGGTGAAATATTGTGCCCCCGGCCTGAGACAGAAGGTCCCTCCTCAAAGGGATCTCCAATGGAGGCCCGTCTAGCAGGGAAGGATCAGGTCCGCAAACCAGATCCGACTTGGCCAGCGTGGTGCTACTAGCAGTAGGCTTATCCCACACTGACGGACCCGCTCCAGAACTCCTGGGAGCAGAGCAACAGGGGGAAAGGCGTACAGACGTAGCCTCGGCCACGTCTGCACCATGGCATCCAGCCCCAGGGGGGCCGGGTGAGTAAGTGAATACCAGAGGGGACAGTGCGTCGTATTGTGAGACGCGAACAGGTCCACCTCTGCTCTGCCATATGCCTCCCAGATTTTCTCCACCGCCTCGGGGTGGAGTCTCCAGTCCCCTGGCCTCAGCTCCTGCCTCGACATGATGTCTGCTCCTATATTCTGGTCCCCAGGAATATACACTGCCCTCAGGGAGAGTACCTTCCCCAGGGACCACAGGAGGATCTGGTGCGCCAGTTTGCAAAGCGGACGCGACCTCAGACCCCCCTGGCGGTTCAGATAAGAGACCACAAGATGTGTTGTCTGTTCGAACGAGCACATGATGGCCTCTTAGGTCCGGAAGGAAATGTCTCAACGCATTGAAGACGGCCATCATCTCCAGGCAATTGATGTGCCACGAAAGATGATGGCTTTTCCACAGACCCTGAACCGAGCGGCCTTCCATTACCGCTCCCCAGCCGGTGAGGGAAGCATCTGTCGAGATAGTAGCTCGATGGCAAAGAGCTCCCAACACCGGGCCCTGGGTTAAGAACCAGTGTTTCCTCCATATCTCTAAGGCACGAAGGCATCGCCGCGTAACCTTGATCATACGGAAAGGGTTTCCCCTCGGGGAGAACCCTCTGGTCCTGAGCCACCACTGTAAAGGCCTCATGTACAGCAGGCCAAAAGGTATCACGTTGGACGCTGCTGCCAGTAGACAGTAGAACTGTTTTACAGTGCGTGACTGACCTAGCTTTAGCTCTTTGGTGGCTGCCAGGATAACAGCTACACGAATGGGCGATAGGCTGGCCCTCATCGTCACTGAATCCCATACCACACCAAGGAAAGTGGTTCTCTGTACTGGAGAAAGAACACTCTTCTTGGCATTGAGCCTCAACCCCAACATCTGCATATGGGCGAGAACGACACCTCGGTGCCGAACCGCCAACTGCTCTGATTCCGCTAGAATCAGCCAGTCGTCGATACAATTCAGAATGCGAATGCCCTGAAGCCTGAGAGGGGCTAAAGCTGCATCCATGCACTTCGTGAACGTGCGGGGTGACAAAGCTAGGCCGAAAGGAAGAACCCGATACTGGTATTCTTTGCCCCTGAAAGAAAACCTTAGGAACTTCGGTAACACTTTATTTGAAGGGGTGTGCATAAGACTGACATGACACTGTCATAAACATGACATAACACCTGTCATGAACATGAAGGAGTCTTTATGAATGTTTATGACTGTTGTCATTAAGTGTAATTCGGTAAATTATGACACTTTTAATGCAAAGTTGACATTGTTTAAAATGTCTTTGTTATGACAACTTGACATTAACAAAGACAAAAATGTCTTTGTTATGACAACTTGACATTAACAAAGACAAAAAATTTCTTTGTTATGACAACTTGACATTACCCAAGACAAAAATGTCTTTGTTATGACAACTTGACATTAACCAAGAAATCATAACCTGTCAACCTGTCACAAATATGTCATAACAGGTCTAATTATCAAACTTAAAGCATTTTGCTGTGTAATAACCCGTAATGACATCTTTATAACTAGTACAATGTGTTCCACTTTACTTGAGGACAGGTAATATTCATGACACAGTTATAATGGTGTCATGACGGCCAAAGTTGTGACAGGTCGACAGGTTATGATTTCTTGGTTAATGTCAAGTTGTCATAATAAAGACATTTCTGTCTTTGTTAATGTCAAGTTGTCATAATCAAGACATTTTTGTCTTGGGTAATGTCAAGTTGTCATAACAAAGACATTTTAAACAATGTCAACTTTGCATTAAAAGTGTCATAATTTACCGAATGACACTTAATGACAAGAGTCATAAACATTCATAAAGACTCCTTCATGTTCATGACAGGTGTTATGTCATGTTTGTGACAGTGTCATGTCAGTCTTATGCACACCCCTTCAAATAAAGTGTTACCGGAACTTCCTGTGCTGAGGGAGGATGGAGATATGGAAGTATGCATCCTTTAGATCTATCGTGACAAACCAGTCCTCGGATCTGATTTGGGTCACGATCTGCTTGAGGGTCAGCATCTTGAACTTGAGTTTCTGAACTGACCGATTCAACAGGCGAAGATCTAAAATGGGACGCAACCCTCCATCCTTTTTTGGAACAATGAAATAACGGCTGTAAAAACCCGACTCTCGGTCGGGTGAGTACACCTGTTCTATAGCCTCTTTTGCTAACAGGGCCCTTACTTCTTGCTCCATTACCAGAGCCTGCTCGGGATGTACCACTGTGGGTAGCACCCCGCTGTAACGAGGAGGACGAGAGCCAAACTGGATTCTGTATCCTTTCTCTACAATCTGCAGGACCCAATGAGAAATATTCGGCAGAAGCTTCCACGCTGCCAGAAAATTTACTAAGGGAACCAGCCTCTCGAGGCTGGTCTCTGGTGTTACTGAGAGAGCCAAATCTGGAGCCTGAAACATACCGGCAGGAACTACCTGACCTGACTGCTCTAAAACCCCCCTCAGAGGGCGCGAAACCGATGCTGTGCCGCAGCATAACACCAGCGACTCGCTGGAGACCACTGCGCCCTGAAGCACCAGAGGTGGCAGGGTTGGCAGGAGGGTCTCGTGAGGACCCCGAAGTGGAACGGGCACCGTATAATGAGGTGAACACCGCTCCACTCCGGTCGGGGCTGTCCTCACAGGCCTGATGCCTAAGCATCAGGACCTTTTTTTTTTTTTAACTGAAGCTTTCTTCGCCTGAAGAACGGTCCTCAGATCCGGCTTAGGCTTAGGCGACTTCGGTTGAGAGGGTTGCGTCTGTCTCCAGTATCTTCGTGGAGGAGCACGAGACGCAACACTCTCTTTCTGTTGCACACGATATGATGAGCTAGATGGCTGGGGCTGCTCACGCCCAGCAGCCCCAGGGGGCTGGACACGGCGAGGGATAAACTTTTTAAAAGTGTCCGACTGTTTTTTAGCATCCTGGAATCTTTCTACTACAGCGTGAACTGCGTCACCAAAGAGACCAGAAGGTTCAAGCGGAGCATCTAACAAAAAAGTACGATCTTTCTCTTTAATATCAGATAGATTGAGCCATAAATGTCTCTCAGTGGCTACCAAAGCTGCCATAGACCGCCCAATTGCTCTGGCGGTCTCTTTAGTAGCCCTGAGAGAAAGATCGGTAGCCCTACGAAGTTCTCGAACATCATCATGACTAATTCCCTCACTATTATCCAGGTCCCCCAGCAGATCAGCCTGATAAGCCTGAAGCAGTGCCATAGTGTGCAGGCACGCCCCGGCTTGACCTGCTGCCGAATAAGCTTTGCCCACTAAATTAGATGTATTTCTTAATGGTCTAGTGGGCAAAACTGGGGCTTTAATAGAAGATGCGGGACCAGGCGCGAGATAACTCGCTAGATTCTGTTCAACCTGGGGCATCGAACTATAACCGTAATCTTTAGACCCTCTTATTTTAGAATATATATTGGAATGAGGGATAAAAACACGAGATGAAAACGGCTTTTTCCATGATTTAGACAACTCATCATGCAAATCAGGAAAAAAAGGAAGCCCTCGCGGTGGAGATAATGTGGCTGAAGAAAGAAAACGCTCGTCTAATCTGCTTTTGGGGCGAGTGTTTCTAGTTTCAGATGGCCAGTCAACATTTAATCTTTCTACAGCTCGTGACATGACATCCACCAGCTCATCATACGCTGGGGAAATAAATTGTAATTCCCTTTCCCCCGTGTGTGCATTATCACTGTCCATACTCACAACGTCAACTTCCTCAGAAGATGAGCATTGTAGTAAGGGGCTCTCTCCCCGGGCGGAAGAAACCGCAAAGCGTGCTTCCGACACCGGGGGAGGAGAGCTGGATCTCCCGGGTAAGGAAGGAGAAAGGGCCCTCGGACCCGTCTCGATCCCCTCCGAAAGATCCAAGCGATCCCCAGGAATGCATTCTCCGCGTTGCCTCGGCAGACGCGGGTCCTGATCCCTGAGGATCGCGAGCCTGCCCACTCTGTTTGTCAAAGAGTGACAGGCGGGATCTGAGCATGCGAAGCGGTAGCTTCTCACGGTGCTGGCACTCAGCCCCCTCGAAGGCTGAGGCTGCATGCTCAAATCCCAAACAAATCACACAAAGCTCGTGTGTGTCCCCACCCGTTAAATAACGTGGGCAGGGAGGAACACACTGTTTGTAGATTTGTTTCGCCATTTCGATACCAACAATATTGAAACAGACAACAATAAATAGACGGGGACAGTTTAGACACAGATCGCTTGCTGAGGCACAGAAGCTAATGCCGGCGAGCAGCGGAAGTGCTCTTATCCTTTCCTGGTCATGACGTCACCCGCCCGTGACGCTCATTCCCTTTTTCCATTGGACTAGTTGGCATAGATGCTTCAGACGCAATCACGCAGAAGGCGTTCCCGCAGCGTTTCGACGCATCTCGAAGTTCCCTTTTCGATAAGGGAACTGTTCTTCCCCTACTATCAAACTAGGTTAATTTCCTGTTGATGTTTCACTGATGTAGACACTTTTCCTGAGTGGCTTTTTTATCATGTCTATTTCAAGGTCATTTCCAACCTGGAATCTATAAACCTCTAAATGGGCAAAGTTATATGAATTCTTACTTTTTAATGAGCAAGTTAAAATATTTCCATCTCAGACTCACCTATTTAAAATGATCCCACAATCTACTGAGTGGAGAGGGTGAAATTACTGTGCAATTACTGCTTTCTCTTTCTGTCTTTCTCGCAGTTAATCGCACTCTGGGATGTGACATGCCTGTCTGTAGTCTCTCTCTTTGAAATTCAGAATTATTCCGACTGCTTGATATTGTTGGTGTCTGTCATTACTAAGCTTTTAGATGATGCAATTGTGAAGGCTGAGAAGTGATCCATGCTCTGAAGATCCCACAGTCCGTCTCTCCGTTCTGCTATCAATAAAAAGCTCTGATTCACTGTCACTGGATGTGTCTTCATAAAGCCCAAGGCTCAGTAGGCGCAGTAAACAAATACAATGTTTGGGAGCATGACAGTGATGTTAACATGTGGCTAGGTGAGCTGCCTCCTGGAGTTGGTCACCTTTCACCACCTGTCATCGGCACCTCATATCAAACACACACAACTACTCACGTATGTTTTACTTGCTGAAGCATCTCAGAGGTGCTAACATGCCCTAACCCTGCTAACTTCTCAGGAAGATGCATCTGACGCTCTTTAGATTCCCCTCCAGACATGTCTCACTCTCTGGGGCATTGATATAAATGAGATGGGATTGCATGCTGTTTGTCTGAATCTTCTGTCTACCTGTTTGTGATCTATAATTAGTGTCCATGACACCTGCTGTCAATGGGTAAAAGTGCAAGGCAAAGTTTTAAAGCTTGTAGAGCAACAAAAAACATACCTCCACTCAAACATTCTTACCAAACAGCCAATCCTTTAAAAAAAAAATTGTGTTCTTAACTACAGAGTCTTGCTTCTGAAGATTTTGGTTACATTACATAAAACAAACAGCGCAATGATAATGTGCCGTATTTATTTAAGCACTTGCATTTAAGCACGCAGCAGAGATGCCATAGATTATGCTCTCTCGGCTGCTTCTTGAGAAAGTGCATATGTAGGCATCATACAAATTAGAATTCATTTGATGACTTATGGATTTAAATTTGCAACAAATTTGATTGAGGATGATTCACCGGCTTGGAACCGGATCCATCCAGCCTTCTGCCCACTGTGTCCCTTGATTGATTTTTAAGTTAGCGGGAAGCAATCGGTAAGCACCACCCAATCAAGGTCTACGAACATAGCGCAGATTAGACAATTTGTGGTAATCAATGAAAATATTCCATGATTTGCTAGCACTCAATCGGCACCGTAAATCAAGACCGTAATGCCTGAGTTAGTTAGCGATAAAACAAGAGCCCCAGACAGGACAAACTATAATGGATGAATTAGAAGGGCAGGTCAGGAAGTGGGGGGTGTAATAAGGCTGATATACAGGTTTCATACCCACCAAAATCTTGCGTCTGCACCAGAGCTGTCAACTGCTAATGGGCTAACAAAAGTACTGGCGTTTATCACCTGTCTTCCGTCCACATATTTATTCATTTATTTAGTACTCTGATGCAGAATCATCATTTTCAATGTTTAACATCCTGCCATCACACACACACACAACACACACACACACACACACACACACACACACACACACACACACACACACCACACACACACACCACACACACACACACACACACACACACACACACACACACAACACACACACACACACACACACACACACACACACACCACACACACTCCTGCTGAGCTCTATATTACAGTCAAGACAATCAATTGAATGCTGTTTTTTTTATTACGTATACATGTTACTGTAAGTTTGCATCACATTTTAAGCATATTTCATGACAGTTCTGATACAACAATCTGCTGATAGATAGTAATTCTGAGCCTCTTCTCTTCAATTGTAAAAAAAGAGTTTAGCCAAAAATGAGAACTATTTCAGCATTTACTCACCTTTACTAGGACTAGGATTTACTTTGAAACAATTTTTTACTCAGAAATTGCTAGCAAATATAGCAAGTAATTATAAAGGAGCAAAATGAGTTCTGTCTTCACATATCATCACAATCTCTAATCAAATCTCATTTAAAAAACAACATTTTTCACATTCACTGAATGCAATTATTTTGATTTGTTTATAAAAACAAAATCTATTTGAACTAAAATGCAGTTTTCTTGAAATCACTCAGCACATGTGCAATGCTTTTACAAATGTTTTTAATGTTAAAAGAATTGAGCTCTAACACTGACCCCAACAAACCCATAGGTCGACCCTGTCTCGACTATTCGAAAAGGTAAAAAGAATCTTATTTGGTTTGAAAAAGACAAGGATACTTTATACTCTTGGCCTCTTGCCCACCTGTCTTGTTCTTTTGACAGGTGCTGGGTCTTTGTTTTCTGTTGTAATGGCTTGACTAGACTGATGCTCCAACGGCTGACCTCTACCAGAACATTTGATTCTATCATCCTCTACCCTGCTTGGGGGTCAGACTGCTTTATCAGAGGAATTACCTAAAGTGCCTGTTATTTCATCATCCTGCCCGCCAATACAGGCTATTCCTTTAATTTATAAACCCCCAAAACAACTGCAGTCTCCATATATCACCCTCTTCCTGCAAGAGGTAAAATATCACTCGCTCATCCGAGGCCAGGTGTAGAATCATTAACCTCTGTCGTAGTGAGAGCAAGGGGCTATTATGGGATGGAGGGGATGCCCATACAGAGAGAAAGAGAGAGGCTATTGTGACTTGAGTTGTCCTTTAATATACACTTCTCAGACAACGGCATGCATCAATACACTGACTTCCTGCTCACAAAGGCAGCTGCTGAACTCAGGAATGTGAACTGACATGTAGGACTTGCATTTGGTGCAATTATATCCTTTGATGTGGGGAAATCTAAGAAATAATTACTTTGAAGGAATATTCTCAGTTTGATAAGTTAAATGGGTCACAAGTTGAGAAATCACATTTTCAAAAGTTCCATGCGTGCGGTACAGTTTTGCATGTGTGTGAGACAGAGCTGCTTTTCTACAAAATGAGACTTTGTTGTGTGCTTGTTTGTATGTGAGGTTAACCTAGTTGATTAACCTAAAATCAAACCGAAATCGCGATTATTGGGATTATAAAATCACAAAGGTTGCATTAAATAAGTATGTGCAGTGTGTTTCACAGGCAAGCGCTGCACTGAGATCAGAGCGGATCAATCGGTTAACAGTAAATGCTGCTTCATCACTGCAAGCGCTGCGAGTATGAGTCAAAAGCAGCACACGCCAGACATCTTTCCAAATAATGAGAAGCGTTTACAAACCTATTGTTCAACATAAATAGTCTATGACATGTTTTTATTCCAAACTCACTTCTTAACATCAGTCAAATGTTTGAATAAAAATAATTTTGTGATCTGACGTCGCTTCATGTCATAGAATGAGGCAGAAATTATATTATAGTATTCTGTATAGTGATAAATGTCGATTAGCATTACATAAGTATACTTTATTCTTATGAAAATACCCAAGATGTCTATGAGTCTCACTTGTGGACTTTCTGTGCTAGGACTATGAGTATGAATGAAACAGACATTAGTGTGTACTCATATGTACTATATTGCTTCTCTCTAAAGAAATTTGAAGTAAACATACACATCCATACATTTTCTCCAGTATAGAGAAGTGTAGGCTACAGGATTTTTTTTTCTCTCAGGTATAAGATTTCCTGACAAAACTTAGGATATTACCATTGCAGATTTTAATAATAATAAAACTTTAGACCTTTCTAATGATTTATAGGGAAATTAGGCTGTATTTTCAAGTGCTCAACCAAAACGGATGGATGTTGTTGTTGATATTGGGCTATATAAAGAAAAGTGACTGTGTTATTTTCCTGCAGTCTGCCATTTTTGGCAAATATAGAAAATGTTTGTCTGAAAACATTTCTTGTTAAGGTTTGGATTCTGTGTGCCCTGTATGTAACTTTGTCATTTGTCATTTGTCAGTCAAATGCCTGTTTAAGTGATAAACTGCACTACTTGGGGTTGTTTTGGTAAGAGATGGTAACAGACATGTTATACTTGTGCTACAATTGTGTGGCCTGCATTGTGCTACAAAATGTTCAACTTGTGTAGCACCAGTGCTATGTGGAAAAAAAATAGTTTACATAACAGCCCTGAGATCATTCTTCTATAAAAATATTATACACTATACACTGACAGTAATGTCACAAAACACACAAGTGTGAGTAGCAATGATTTTACCATGTGTCACTATTTTTTGTTTGTTATGGATCATTTCAAATGTACTTCCTTCACTTTCACTACAGTAAAAGTGATGAACGTCGATGAATATAAGACCGACAGTGCGACAAACGATTCATTCATAATTCGTTAACACAAAACACCCCGTTATCCTTTGTCAACTATAACTGTGGTAACTCCAAGTACTTAAACTTTATTTGCCATAACAAAGACTTATAAAGCATATGTAATTAGATTGATGGTCAGTGCAGTCAAATCAATAATATTGTTGAATATTAAGTGTCCCAACTAAGCAAGCCAAAGGTGACAGGCAAGGAACTTAATGGAGAAAAAACCTTGGGAGAAAACAGGCTCAGTCAGGGGTCAGTTCTCCTCTGGCCAACAAACAAACACGGTGCGATTATGATTCAGGCTGCATCACAAGTCAGAAATCAGATTGTGGATCAGTTGCATTCATATATGTCATCCAGTTCCTTTTGCTTGAAGATTGGATTAATCACGCCAGTTTGAAGATGAAGCTAGTCATAGCGTCTGTGCAGAAGAATAGTCTGGTTTTTGTGGTCTTTGCTGGGATGTGTGCCGATGGCCGTCGAGACGAGGCCTTCACCGGGGATTGTCTAGTTGACAGGATCTCTGCTGACCTTCAGGGCTTTGTTGTGGTCGTGTCTAGGTGCAGGTCCACCATTTTATCTGGATATGGACTGGATACGGCTGACTACAGTAACCTCGGGATAAACAGAGAGACTAAAGCCGCTTTTCCACCGTCAGGCCAAACCATTCTCTTTGCTTAACCGTTCCATTCCGTGCCGATCAGGGCCAGCCGGTACGGATATGGTTTCATTTTACACTTTGGGGCTGATGTAATACAAATGTGTCAGTCGTTGCCCTGGTAACACAACAGTTTACTGATGATATGAGATGTAAATAGCGACCTCATTATGAATGATGATCAGATATTTATTTTAATTTTATTATTAATTTGTGTTTACACACTCAAATAGCGGGCTTAACCAGCTACAGAGAAACTGGTAGCCATGCAACAGACAAGTGATCAATCCTAAGTGGCGACATCTCTAAACACATTCTAGCAGCATCATTCAGCGAGGTTAGCCAATCGCGAGGTTAGAAATCCGGGCCGAGAACGGTTTGTAATCGTGCTGTGCCGTACCAGGCTCAAGTGGAAACATAACATGAACCGTTCCTTACCGTTCTTAGAACCGCTACACCCGACGGTGTAAAAAAAGCGGCTTAAAATGAATGTTGATTCCGTTCTTCTTACGATGTAACAAGTACATCGAGTGTTATAGGAAGTGTTCCCAGTTCGGTTGACCTACTTTATGCAGCCTAACAATCCTTTAACTGATGTAAATTATAGAAATGTGATAATGTGTCATGTGTATGCCAGGTTAAAGAGATGTGTTTTTAGTCTAGATTTAAACTGACAGAGTGTGTCTGCTTCCCGAACAAGGCTAGGAAGACTGTTCCAGAGTTTGGGTGCTAAATAGGACAAGGATCTACTTGATTTTGATATTCTAGGTATTATCAACTGGCCAGAATTTCGAGATTGCAATAAACGTAAAGGACTATAACGCGTTAAGAGCTCGCTCAAGTACTGGGGAGCTAAACCATTTAGTGCTTTGTAAGTAATTAGCAAAATTTTAAAATGTATGCAATGTTTAATATGCAGTGTAGACAGAACTGGGCTAATTTTGTCATACTTCCTGATGTGATAATCAACATCAGTTGAGAGTTGACCTTAACGCTTGCCGTAGTATGTGAAAAATTTACCAAAGGACAGTATAACTATGAGAATAAGTTCCCTTTAAAATCAGTTTCAATGTGTTGTAGTACCATTCTGCTTTAACAAGACCCCTGTGAGAATGCGCTTCAGCAATCTGTCTGTAGCTGTAGTATGTTGATGTTACAGTAAGGGCTTGCCTGACTTTGCTTACCCTTGGAAAGCTTCTTTCTCCCTATGATCCAACATCTGAAGAGATGATAAAAACCCCCTGGTAGCCTCAGAGCAGCTGCCTGGCTTAACATTGTCAAAAAGCTTTTTTTACTCCCCCCATCGCTTCAACCTCTGGTGTGTATTTTATTGAGCCGTTCTCATCCCTCCCAACTGCATAAGCTGTGTTCAAAATGTATTTCCCTGCTCATTAAAAACGGACAGGCATGCACACTACATACAGACACTTTCTTCTTCTGAGATCAGGCTATGAATGTTCTCTGAACTTACTTTTAAGTTTTCACAGAATGAACTTCATTAATATTCTATAACTTTGATAAGTAAAATTAAAAAAATATTCCATCCGCACTGTTTTTTTTAATCATTTGTCTTTGTGCAGGTTCATGAGACAGATGAACTTCTACACAGCCAGACCCGTTCTTTCTGTTGTACTCCAGCTGTTTTTGAACACACGAACAGCCTCACCCGTCCTCAGTAAGTGTTGCATATTACCTTTAATGGCAGTATGGCTACAACGGTAGGGATGTTAAATACAGTTCAGTGGGCATATAATTGTGAGTTGTTTTTTTAATCATTATTCACAGAAAATTAACTTGTTAAGTTGACGCCCCTATTAATAATACACTGAATGGATATACAAGAAAGCACAACTAAAAAACATTGTGTAGAAGCTTACCTATGTATACTACAGATTTCAAACCTTAACATACTGTATCTAATTTACTGACTAGAACATTTTAAAAAACTGTGTGTATATTATAATGTGCATATTATTTTGTATCAATGTTTGCAATGGTTCCTAAATTGTCAGTAAATAAATTTCATTTTAGAACCAACTCTGTGGAGCATCCTCATATCTTGAGATAATTTAGATATTAATTCTTTACCTGATTCTTTATCTTTTTCATGTTAACATCTCAGTAGTTATTCAGTAATTTGTCTCTAGGCATGCACAAATACAATGGCTGAGATAAAGTTGTGGACAGAAGGACTCTCTCGAGACTTACAAAGGCTACACTTAAAGCATTACACTTCTGGAATCCAGCCTGGTCTCATTGTTAATACGTAGGTATTAATACGTTATTTTCAAAGATAGAAAACGTACGTTTTCGTACGTTTGGATAGATGCTGAAACGTATAAAATGGACGTATTTGCAACATTTAAACGTATACATTATTACGTTTTTACAGCTACAAAACGTTAACTATTTACGTATATTTTTCATATCATAAAGATATCTGTATATCTTTAAAGATAAACGTAACAAGATCCCTTAATCCTACTCCCAAAACCTAAACATATCCATTTTATACAGAATATAAAAAGGATAAAACGTAATGGACAGAGATGTGTAGGTAAATGGCAGTTTTATTAAAAATATAGCATTAAAATATATTTTGAGCCACTAATCCTACTCCTAACGTTACCTCTAAACCTACCCATAACCATTCCATAAAACTACGTAGGCTAACACAAATGAAGAAAAAAAAAAACATAACAGACAGACAAGTATACATTTCACAATAATTTATTTATTGCGAAAATGTCAAAACCGGTCACGTTAACATTACCAAAAGTCGTTCACATGATGATGCGTTGCAGTTGCAGTCGCAGTCCTCTCTGGCAGTATTATAGTAGTTGTGTAATGAGGTACAGATCAGAATTTAAGTTATTAACGTTAATCCATGAAAATGTTAATCCGATTCCGGTTCGCTCTCTGAATGCACGCGCGCTTCTCCATTTCAAATGTACTACACCGACTGAAACACAGCATGTCGCAATCTGTGACGAAGCAGGCGAGAGCCAATGAGCGTTTGATATCACGGCCGTAAACCATGTCGTAACGCTTCTTGAAGGCGCATTTTTTGAATTTGAATTCATCACCAGCGCAGGATACGTTTGCGGTTGCTGCTGAGAAATGAAGATGAAGATCTCTGGATAAAAGGCTGAATTTGGATCTGTTTCTTGCAAACAACGTATGGATTCTAGGATTTGGATTACATTAAGATAATAAAATGTATGTCTTTTGTGAATGTATCAGTATGTTGTGTTTTATTGGAGAAAATGCTTTTTGTGTAAATACACTAACGTTAAATACTACAAAATGGTTAAACGATTAAACAAGGTATTTTTAAGGTTAAAAGTGTATTCCTTAACACCACGCAGGCTAATCCTCCAAAACGAGTTTGTTGCAGAAGGCACGAACAGAGTGAAATGTTAATATTTATGAGTAACGTTCTTAGGCCTATTATATTAATAAATTCGACTGAAAACGTAATTGATACGACAGTTGAATGCAACAGAGTCAAAACAATAAACATTAATGCCAAGATTATGCATAAATAGCAACACGTACAAATGTCTACGTCGGTAGATTTGTTCATTCGTTAATAAATTACGTTTTTGTGCTGTCAAAACGTAAATATTTGTACGTTTTAGTGCTGTAAATACGTCAGTATTATACGTTTCTTCGTATATAAAACGTAAACAAATGTACGTATGATATAAATACACTTTACGTAAAAATACACACGTATTCTCATGAGATCACGTTGCGGAATCCCATATGCTCATGCACACCTTAAATGTCTTCACTGATGATGACTTGCTAAACTCAGCCTCATGTGTAAAAATGCACCAGCACAAATCTTTCTAACACCAGACCTTTTCTTCAATGCATTAAGACCAAACTCCCTAAGCGCCCTCACAAGGGTACAGACAGCTCCCAGTACACTTCACGGGCTGTTTTCATCTTATCTCCCATCATACAGAGCAAATATCAAAAATGTGATTTGAATGTCAGGGAAAATGATCACTGAAGGACAAAGGAAAGAGGTTGGCTACAAAATGACAAACTCTTTCAAAAGCACATTCAGTTTTCTTTTATTGGAATCAAACGAGCCATCTCCCGCTCTCTTTCCAGTATTCCCTTATGTAAAGACCCCATGACTGAGAGATGGAGAGAGATGAAGAGGAAGGGAGGGAGGGAGAGAAAGCCCTCGCTTCTCCAGACAGTAGGCTAACAGCCCAGAAGGTTAATTGAAGTCTGGGAGAGTGACTTTGGTGGCCTATCTTTAACTGGATGACCTATAAATGTTTAAATGTTTGATTTCTGCTTAGCTATAGAAAAATGGATCTTGTGATCTTTTTTTGCATGGCTAATGTCCTTGGACAAGGACTTTGGACAGGTTATTGAGTTAGTGCACTAGATAAATCTGAACACCAGTCTTACATTACTCAACTAATGAGTTAATGAAATTTGAAAAATCCGTGCACTTCCTTCAGGGGATTGGACAGGAACCGAGACATTAGCAGGTGGCATGAAGATTGTTTGGAACTTTGAAAAATGCCCTGACTTATAGGGGAATCGGTCAACAGCGTTTCATCCATCAATGGGAACCTACAGATATTTCAAAGCCATGCAACTTCAGGCCTATCTGAGAATGAAATCTGCAGAGCATCCTAAATCTTTAAAAACTAATTTAGTTAATGACTTACCGCTGGCGATTAAAAGCTCTGCCTCCAGTTATACTGGCCTACTGATCAAAGTGTTTCATGATTTACTCTGCAGCATTTGTGTGTCCCGGCGTGTTTGAGCGTGCGCAGGCATAATCCTCCTTTTGCATCCTCGTCATTTGCGAGATAACCTTGTCATCGATCCGCAAAAAATGCCTGTAGATGAAACGTGCATTCTTGAGTTCTCTTAATCAAGAAGCTTATTGATTATATGACTAATGATGGGCCATTAAGATATGGCTGAAATGAATGGTCTGTCGTATCATACTGAGCTCTCAGCTAATAGGATGTTTCAATCAAGAGATGTTCATGATATCGCTTCTGTTACAACTGCTCTCTAATTTTATCTGTTCTTTAAGATAAGTTAATGTCCTTGTTATGTCTAGAATGCTATTGATTTGCCACCGCTTGGGTATTACAACACTATTTCATCTCTTTTCCTCTGCACATAAAAGTATGATACGCTTTGGAGGGGGGTAGAATCAGTGGACAGGTGTGCTAAATGACTGACCGTGCAAATGTTTCACTTCCTGTGTCTTTCATATATTTTACAATGACTTTTCCATTTAGTTTTTATGTATTTTTAAAAGGTAGTGCCAAAGCTAATGGTTTCAAAATGAGGTGTTCAGATTTGTTTGAGGCAAAATTAATTTTAATTTATGAATTTTACATGAATACCCAAGATTCCTGATTGCTTAAAATATAAAACATTAAGGAATTGTTGATTTGTTACTCTAATTGATAGATTGGCCAATGTTGCGTGATAAATACAACGGCTGTTTTCAAACTTATTGGTTTGATTAACTTTTTGGTGAGAGTTCATCAAAGTTCAATATTACGCTTTTTCAAGAAATCACGGAAAGATTAGCGAGAAGGAGAAAAAGTTCTTTCTACTTCTGGTTAGTTCACAATTCCACAAGAAGCCAGCGAATGAAGCGGCTTCCCATTTCCAGGACACGCATATTTCATCACTGGACTGTAGTGAGACTTCTACGACACAAATAGGCACAATGTCACATGATTTTGTCTCATTATAACAGTGGAAACAACTTAATCCATCATTTATGGTCAAACAGATAAGAGTAAGACATCATTCGAAACTGTAAAGGTCTATTTTTATTTGTGTTCAGTCAAAACAACAAAACATTGTGCTTTTGTAAAATAAAGAAAGCAAACAGGATGCCGCTTTCTGCCATTCCGGTTTATTTTTCCGTGAAGCTTGTGGAGCACGTCACAAAAATTAATCGAACCTCGGCGTATAGGCAACTAGCAAGCTCTTGCATGCCATCTGAACTCTTGTTTTGGGTTGGTGCATAGATAGTCTCTTCTTCTTCTGCTCTTTTTCCAGTTGTGTTAGTTAGCAAGCAACATTGTATGAACGTGGGCGCCCCCTTCTGGATTGGAGAGTGGAATACCTGTGATTGAATGTATTCGTCGTCTGACTGTGTGCACCGAACAATGACATGTACTATTATGTACTGTTACACCCCTACACTGTAAACAGTTTAGTTTAATTTAATTTATTTAACAGGGAGCATGCACAACAAGATTAGCTAGATAGCTAATTTGCATCTGTGGTCCCAAGGCAGGATGTTGTTACATAAAATTACAGCACTCCATTAAAATCCAGAAAAAAGAAGAAGAAAATAATAATAATAATAATATCACATCACATCACAATATTAATGATCACATGATTGATTTTTCTTAAGCCATAATTTAAGTGCAGTTTTTAAAATACTGAATGACGTACAGTTTCTATTCTAATATTAGCAGGCACTGAATTCCATCTTTCTGCTGCTCTAAATGAAAAAGCTGATTGTCCAAAGACAGTATTCTTAAATTTAACTGAACAGTTGCTTCTAACAGATGCCCTGGTTTGCCTAGAATTGTCCTTACAGAAAGTCACACATTGTTTAAGAGGTGGTGGCGCAAAATCATGGATTGCTCAAGGTTCAATTCGTACTTTGACTACTAAACTAAATAAATAGTTTGACTAAATAAAGAAAATAAGAACACTATATATATATATATATATATATATATATATATTAGGGGTGTGCATTGGCACTGCCCTCACAATTCGATTCGATAACGATTCACCAGGTAACGATTCGATTCTACGATGCATTGCGATGCATCACAATTCTACTGCACACAACAAGGCACATTTTTCATCAGTCATGAGCAAAACAAGCATATTGAACAACAGATTTTATGCTGCTATGTGTGTATTATAACTCCTGTATCTTTGACATCAATGTCATTAAATAAACTAAAATTGATTGGTACAGGCACTACAGGGTATTGAATATGGCATTTTCAAACGTGGTCATCTCCTCCACCTCAGCATCTTTATTGTTGTTATTATGCCCCGGAAGTAATTGAAACTTCAAAACTTTATTTTCCAAGGCCAGTAAATAAACAGTGACATAATCGATTATGGCACTTTGCCGCATCGATGCTGAATCGTGCATTTCCCGCATTGCGATGGATTGCCGAAACGATTATTGTTGACACCACAATATATATATATATATATAATATATATATATATATATATATATATATATATATATATATATATAATATATATATATAAATATATATAAGATGGTAGGGATACACTGATACCACTTTTCCCAGAACGGGTCTGATACCTATATTTTACTGAATTTGTAATTTTTTTATATATTTATTGGGTAAAAAAAAACAAAAGAATATGAAACATATGCTTAAGTTAAAATCTATGTATATGCACTTCTGTTACTTTTACTGTTCATTCTATTGCTCTGTAATATTTTATCTATCATTTAATTGCACAGCACATATTTAGAGCTGCTCCAGCAGGGCTCAGTGCTGAGGATTGGGTCAGTGGTTCAAATGTTTAGACACCAGTGAAATATCACAATTCTCTATTTCAATTTTGATACTACAGGAATACAAGCCTAATTAATGTAAATTTAAAACATTATAAAATACAAGTAAGATGGACGTTTTACATATTTTTTGTGAATGTGTCTGTTCAAGTGCAAGACGTGAAAGAGAAATCAATTCAATTTGCACACAGTCTGAGACAGCTTTCAGGGCGTGCACTTCGGATGTTTATGTTCATTAAACTTCTTGACCTGCAAATGTCTTGTAATAATGTAAAGAACCACTCGTTATACATAAATCACTCAAAGGTTTATGTTTTACTTACATATACGATTTAGTTTTAATCAAAATTATGCATGTGTGCTGAGTAAACGATCAGCAATCAAGAGCATGCAACATAAGTGCTCTCTCTCTTCTCTCTCTCTCTCTCTCTCTCTCTCTCTCTCTCTCTCTCTCTCTCTCTCTCTCTCTCTCTCCTCTCTCTCTCTCTCTCTCTCTCTCTCTCTCTCTCTCTCTCTCTCTCTCTCTCTCTCTCTCTCTCTCTCTCTCTCTCTCTCTCTCTCTCTCTCTCCTCTCTCTCTCCTCTCTCTCCTCCTCTCTCTCTCTCTCTCATCAGTTAACGCTAGTGATACATGCCTTGTTTAACTTTTTTTCAATTTACATTTCCGACCGAACTTCAAACTTTCCACTGATGTCTGTGAAAAAGGGATGCGCTCGACAAGCTCAATCCACTGCCTGTTTTCGCTTATCAGGTTGCGCAAAATCGCTATATAGGAGTTACTATATTTTTTTTTTAATATTTCACTCATTAAATACATTTATTTGGTAGACAGCCTTCTCTATTAACCCCCATTATTGTCAGTGTTCCTTTGTCTGGACAAAAAGTCAAGTCAAGTCACCTTTATTTATATAGCGCTTTTTACAATACAAATTGTTTCAAAGCAGCTTTACAGAGATAACAGGAAAACAATGTTGTAATAGTATTGTTCAATTGAAAATTAAATGTCCCCAACTAAGCAAGCCAAAAGGCGAAGGCAACAGTGGCAAGGAACCAAAACTCCATCAGGTGACAGAATAGAGAAAAAAACCTTGGGAGAACCCAGGCTCAGTCGGGAGGCCAGTCCTCCTTTGGCCAACGAATGAACAGTGTATGATTATGATTTAGGCTGCATAATGTCAGGAGTCAGATGGGATCAGAACTTTCACGATATTATCCAGTTCATCTGGTTGGGTAGGGTCATCCGGCCGGTGAGGAGATGAGTGTGGTGAGGTGTCCATGGACCTTCACAGCCCTGATAATGCGTGTCGTCGTGTCCATGTGATGGTCCTTCATCAGATCTGGATATGTCCTGGATCCGGCGGTCTGCGGTAAACCTCGGGATAAACAGAGAGACTAATATTAGCGTAGACGCCATCCTTCTTATGATGTACAAAGTACATCAGGAATTATGGGAAGTGTTCCCGGTTCCGGCTGATCTAATCTATGCAGCCTAACATTGAATTATAGAAATCTATAATGTGTTATGTGTATGCTAAGCCAAAGAGATGTGTTTTTAGTCTAGATTTAAACTGACAGACTGTATCTGCTTCCCGGACCGTGTTAGGAAGATTGTTCCAAAGTTTTGGTGCTAAATAGGAAAAGGATCTACCGCCAGCAGTCGATTTTGATATTCTAGGTATTATCAACTGGCCAGAATTTTGAGATCGCAATAGACGTGAAGGACTATAATGCGTTAAGAGCTCGCTCATGTACTGGGGACTAAACCATTTAGTGCTTTGTAAGTAATCAGCAATATTTTAAAATTTATACAAAAAACAGTGTACACACGATGTGTGGTATTGTTTGTTGGTATCAGAGCATTTTTATGAGTACGAGTACACGAGCGCAGTATCGTGCACGATACCGATACGTGCATCCCTACCAGATGGCAAGACTTTGTTGACTTCTGCACTGGTGTGTTTGTGCAGAACGCAGGCCCTCCAGAGTGGTGTTGTGTTTCACAATACACAAAGGCCATAAGTGGTGTAAGCTTTGTTTAACGGAGAAGATTCAATAGCTTGAAGACGGGGTTCAGCTACATCCCCGGCCAGAAGGGAAGCACGACAGACATCCCAGGGGCGTGTGTGTAACCTTCACTATTGAAGGGGCCATTGACAGTTTCCACATGGTGTGAGGGGGTGTGAATGAAGACCACTACAAACATGATACCAGATGCACTGCAGACCAGGTGTCAAACAGCCAGTACCCAGAACGCACCACTGCATGTCAGGGGACATCTACAGACAAGGAAGAGGTGTTCAAATGAGTGTAAATCCGTCTCTATGAGACAGATCTGACTCCTATGATGGAGGTCAATCATCTGAAGCATAGACTGAGATTTGTTGTACGCTTGATCTTGAACGAGTAATAAAAAGAACAGGAAGAATAATGTTGAACATGTCCATCCCGTGATCCCGAACAACTCCTGACTCGGTGCATGTGTGCTAGAGTGCATCATCTTTCTGGGCTTCAGCTCGGTTGTCTATTCTGTCTGCATCTCTGCCACGTCCTTGTCTGCTACATCTCCCTCCCCGATCTTGGGTTCACGCGGCTATAATGGCAGGCGCATAAACAGAGTGTGCAGCTTGTCAGACCTAATGGTGCAATGTTAAAACATGAGGCCTCTTGGGGTCCATATAGCGTCGCACCCACAGACCATCAAACCCCCTGCCCTCAGCCAGCATTATGATCAAAAGCTTCACCTTGGAGCCGAAGGTGGAGAGAGGCAGAGGAGGGATGAGGAAGAGTCCTCATTATGGCTCTGAGACATCCATTTGGGCATTTTTAATATGTGTATCCTATTAAGCTCTTTAAGTGCTTTTTGATAATTGTGCTTTGTACTTTTACAGCACTCCAGTCTATTCCCAGTTCAATTTCCTCTTTTATCGGACGTTTGAAATATTGATCTCTGACAGATAAAAGCAAACACTATAATCTTGCTCCTGAGAGAGAGAAAGCGAGAGAAGGAGAGAGCGAGGCAGCGCTGTAGGAATGCACTGGGGACGTCTTTTCCTTCCAAACCCTCTTTGTTTTATTGCGTTTCTTTGTCAACAGAATTTGCTTACTGCTTACCGAGATGCTTATGTAAAGCACCTGCTCGCTGATGGCTCGTTGATATGACTGTCTCCCTCGGTCTCATTTACCTCGATCTGACTCTCTCTCTCTCTCTCACGCTCTCCATCTCCCTTCATCCGCCCCCTCCCTCGTCCCCCATCAAATCCCACACACCCCCCTCGACATTTTGCGGAGCGGAGCGGAGGGGCGGCAGAGGTGCTTTCGATGATTGCCACAGCTTAAACGGCTGTCACGCCAGCCTGAATAAGCATGATTTATCCCCGTAGTGCTTTATGGAAGTTAGTGTTTTCTGTTAACCTGAGCTCTCAAATGCAGCTTGCTGCTGCCTGGCCGTCACATTAACCTGAATCAATCACATCTTGATTTTTCCATAAAAGAAAAGCCAGCTGTAAATAACTGGGTGGACGCCGCGCGAGGATGAATGCGCGGTGCGGCGTATGGCCGGCTGCTGCGGCTGCCACTCAGCGCTCCAGTGGGGACTTATTACAGCACTGCTGTTTCTCCACCGGGTCTTTTCTGGAGGCTAGGAGACACGCAGTTGGGGTCTCTTACTTGCACATTTCACATTCACTCAATAACTGTAAGGATGATTTGTTTCTGTCTCACTCCTCAGAGCATCGTTCTTATGCGAGCGTCTGTGAGCCGAGACTCACAACCCTTCTGACGACTTTTGCAGTTCTGTCAGTTTTTTAATAGGTAGACAGCAGAGAAAGAAAAACCTAAAGCAGCTCTTCCATTTTTCTGCTGCCGTTTTCAGGCTTTTTAGCTTTCACAGACACTATTTAAGATTTACTGCAAACATTTGAGCATCCAACCCACTGTATTGACTCCGTTTGACAAGCGTAATCCTTCTCCTCTTCCCCGTCGTTTCCATCCCAAGATCAATCACCTCATCAATGCTGCCTGACTGCTATGAAGTGCAGGCAGGAGGTTCGATTCCTGCTCAGCACCCTTACGGACTTGCTATAATATAGAAATTGATTCATCTTCAAAGTTTTCTTAAGTGCTTGCCCTGGTGTTGGGGGATGTCACTGGTTTTGTGGAAACCAAAATGGAACTTCTAAGAAAATAGCCCACACAAATGGATCACAACAACAACTAAAAGCTTCTCTGTAGCTGTGAGGGTTTTCGTTGTCTGAGATAGTCTGAAGTAATTCAATAATTTCACCAGCCATGATATCAACATATATGACGGACAGTTGCTATACTGTAGTGTGGAGCAAATATGAACTAAATATTGATAAATTAGCAATAAAATCTTACAACATGGAATTGGATATTTAAATAGGCATCCAAATATACAGCAATATACAGTATTTGAATAAGGAATTAAACAAATAATTTCATTTAAATAAAAAAAAATGATATAAAATATAAAAAATATAAAAAGCAATGAATTTGAATAGAATGGGAAAAAAATTGTCTATCTATATCTATAATACATACATATATATATATATATATATATATATATATATATATATATATATATATATATATATATATATATATATATATATATATATATATATATATATATATATATATATAATTATGTGGGTATAAAGAAATTTTAAATAATAGTCTGTGCAAAAGATGGAGAGAAAGGGGGGGGGGGGCTTAGAAACAAAGAGAACGAGACACCAGACACTTTTGGTCATTCGTTTTCTTCAATTCTACTTGGTCCAGACAATAACTTATAGCTTTTCAAAATGCCTCTGACATATTCATAGACCCACAGCTCAACCCAGAGAATCGAGACTGTCAATTTTACTTTAGTCCCCTCTTTCATTCAAAGCATACAACTGAATTCTCTCTCTCTCTCTCTCTCTCTCTCTCTCTCTCTCTCTCTCTCTCTCTCTCTCTCTCTCTCTCTCCTCTCTCTCTCTCTCTCTCTCTCTCACTTACTCACTCACTCACACACACACCTTGGGCCCAGTTGATGAGTACACATGTTCCTTATAAAGCAATCTCCACGCGTGTAGACTGAGCCATATATTCACAGTATAGCCACATTGTGGACTCTAGTTCTTGCTAATATGCCTAGGTTAGCATTTGGAGAGCGAGTGTAGGGGTAGAGCTGCTGGTGCTAGTGTTTTGGGAAGTGTAGTAATTACTGTTCGGATGGTGTCAGCGACCTCCAGATTGCAGGATCTTGTCTCTTTTGTCTTGGCTGTGCCACTCTCTACACCGGCTGAAATTGTATCTATTCACTTTGGCTCTGTTAAAAAAATGCTGGTAGTATTGGGAGCCAGTGAGCCGTGATGGTAAGGGCTTCTTCTCTCACCCAGTAAACACACACACACACACATTTAAAGGAGGTCCGTACAGAGCAGCTGGGCAACAGGGTATCAGAGGTTATTGATGTGTGTGTGTGTGTGTGTGGTGTGTGTGTGTGTGTGTGTGTGTGTGGTGTGTGTGTGTGTGTGTGTGTGTGGTGTGTGTGTGTGTGTGTGTGTGTGTGTGTGTGTGTGTGTGTGTGTGTGTGTGTGTGTGTGTAGTAAAAGCTATGAGAAGTGAGGGAAAGGAAGAGAAAGCATGAAAGGATAAGAAACAGAAAGCAGCATGCTGTGTGTATAATTTGATGATTATCAGGTGGATGCCATGTCCCACCCGGACTATTGACAGGTGTCAGGTGACATGTAGACCGTGGCAGTATTTGTCAGCTGTCTCTCTGAGTATCTCTGGAGTCTTGAGTCATGCATGCACACACACACACACACACACACACACATCACGCAAACATATTTAATTCAATCAGTCACTGTGTTTGCGCTTCCACACTAAAATTTCACACTCTACATCCTCACTGTTTTCCTTAACACAACAAGTCTGTACTGCCCGCTGCTTGTCTGTGGGACCCATTAAGATGCTTACAGCCTGATACACCCCAGCACTTTGGGCTAAGTTAGCATGAGCGGTTAGCGTCAACATGCTAATTTGTATTCTGCAGCGCGGTGGGAGGCTGTTCAGGATGTGGGAGAGTGAACCAGTGTTCGATCCTATAAGAACAAACACTCTGTTCCCTGCCCTGCTGTCAGAGCATGGCGATACGAAGGAGAACAGGACCTGACATTGCATACACACGATACAGAATAGCTCAAACACACATCTACACCGGGGGATTTAAAATGCATGCTGCTATATCATTGGATAGTAAATTGATTACTATTTCGTAATAGATTTTTCTAAACCTTTCTCATTTCAACGTTGGCCTGTTTGTATTTTATCACGGAATGAAATGTTAAATTCACTAATAAGCCTGTTCATTTTGTTTTCTGTTTGACCGGTTCAAAGCTATTTGTCACTCTCAAATAGTATTTTATAAGCAATGGTGACCATGAAGCACAGCACAAATTCTGAAATAATCCTTTAACCTTTTACAGAGACCGTAAATATGCATGGCACAAATCAATATCATTAGCTGCAACAAAATACATAAAATAAAATCAATGCTAATAAAGTGACATCAGTCATATACTCTGCTTCATTTCCACCCTTAGCCTATTGCACCACGATTCCCATAATTCTTTGCGCTACCATATGCTACGGCAGGGATCTTTTTCATTACAAGTGAGGTCGGGTCAATTAACAGAGCTGTTAACACTCTTTAGCTTAAGTTCACACACCAGCCAGCTGTTATTACCATCCTATTCTTAAGTAAAAGGGTCCGACCCTTTAATCTACTCTGTGTGAAGAGACAAACTCATAAAAAAACAACAACTGTATACTGCTTCTCTTTTTAGAGAGGATGACCAAACAATATATGATTTAAATTAGGTGTTATAATGTGCCACACTACCACAGTAAAATATCATACACAAAAAAGTAACAACATTTAAAATGATTTCCAAAAAAACTGGGCGAAAAATATGAGTAAATATGTCATTGGTTCAAATGTGTTCCAATTTTCCTGTAATGATCTTGTCAAGGCATTTCTGCATTGTGTGTTTTTCTTTTATGTTTGTGAGTGTGTGTGAGTAAGGCAGTGTGCTTGTAGACCCTCATACCTGTGGGAACCCTGTGGAGCCCAGCGTGTTTCCTGCTCTTGAGTTTGAAGTGCTCTCCAGCTCAACCGTGGCCTCCGAAAATCATTAACACGCCTTTGTTTCCCAACGTCATCCTGCAAAAATAGAGAATGAGAGTGAGTAAAAGGGGGTTTTAAAAAAATATAAAAGCAAGCAAAATGAGTAGATGCTAGATGTTAAATTTATGTCCTCTAAAGTAATAATTTAACAGGATATGATTTTCATTCCTTAATAGTTTTTAATACTTTATATAAATATTGCTGCATCATGCTTTGTGGAAATGGCATTTTAAAAAAGTAAATTACACTTTTTTTATAAATCCAGATCATTTAAATCAAGTATACATGTTATACTTTCTTATGTTTTTTTAGCTTAAACACATTTCATTACACAAAATTGTATTTAAGCTAATAGAAACATCCGAGGCCAAGATGCATGGCATGGTATTAAAATAAATGCAAAGACTGAATTTTTAAAGCAGTCATAGATTTATTACAGAGAGAGGGGTTAAAAGTGCTGCACTGTTAAATTTATTTTATTAGGTTTAATCGATTTTTATAATACTTACATTTCTTACTGATTTAACCCTTTTTGATGAGAATAACTTCATAGTGTTTTGGTTTGTGAACCGAGAGAGATAGTTACGGTAAAGACCCTCCTCTTTTTGACGACATTTAAGCAGAAAAACTTGCACACACACAACACACACACACACACACACACACACACACACACACACACACACACACACACACACACACACACACACACACACACACACCACACACACACACACACAAATGGACTCTAGGGGTTTTGTACCCATCATGCCAGTCTTGCATAAACATGCATACACTTTGGGAGTCGTGTAAATTGCCCTAGAAGGGAGGTCAACTAAGTGTAATTGTGCTGAAATTGGCCATGTATCCGCCCTGCCATTCCTCTGCCATTACTCCATTCACTACCTCTAAAATAAAAACTCCCACAAACCTAGGTGAAGGCACACAGAAAAGAATCAATAAAAAACTCAATTACATTCTTTTTATTTTTTTATAAATATATTTTTGGGATTTATTTAATCGTGCAATTTTCATCATGTATTTTGCATTCTGTTATGCGGTTTATATGCTATTAGCTTTAAATACCTACATTATATTAAGCGAAAAATGACCATAGTCTTTTTTGCACTTCTTCTAGAGTTTCATATTAAATGTATTCTTTTTTTATTTTTTATTACTGTAGATGTACATTTGACCAATAATCATCTTTTAGTCTATTTACAATTTTTTTGTTTAAATTAAAACATATTTAAAAAAAAATATTGAGATGCATGTATTTTATTTAATACACAATTTTTTGTGGTTTTTACCCACAAAACTGAAGCCGAATAAAATCAAAATGAAAATCAGCACAGGTGAGCTGAAACTGAATTAGCCTAGGCTACTGTTTGTCCTGCAAACCCAGATATTTCACTCACTGTGCAGAATAACCCTTTATTTGATTTAAAGTGATATGTTATTTGTCTTTTCTCCAAGTTAAGCACATTCCCATCTGACAATGACATCTGTCTGCACTGCAGATTTAAAATGACATTAGCTGTATCCTCTCAGTTATGTGAGATTGGACACACGGCCGTTAGACAGAACCCTCTCCTGACATTAAAGCTATTTGTTTAAAAATAATAAAAAATAATAATAAAATACATACATAAATTAATTATATGTCTACAAAGCAAGTCTCACTCGACATTTAAGAGTGCATGTGTGTGAAACCTAAAATAACCCACGCTGTTGAATTCGTACTGTTAAAGTTATACCGTGGACTGGAGTGCAACGCCTCCTAGTGGCTGCACATGGGAGCGCGACTCGTTTCTCCAGCCTCTCACGTGCGCGTTCGAAAAGACCGATCAAGAGCGAATTTCCATAAAGGCACGAGAGATCACCGGTGCCGTTCATCTTTTGATCAGCTATATGACTGATGCTCAGTTAATTCAAATATAACGTCCGGGGAGAAAGCTTCATTAATGTGCGCGTGTGTGTTTGTGTGAAGGAGAGATGCTGAATGCAGATGTGAGAGGAATAGCAGGTAATTAGATAACAGTTCTCATTTGAGTGCAATACAATACAATACAATACATATGCAATACATACAACATCATACATAATAAAACGACTCGCGTTGTTGTCATTATTATTATTTACATAGGCCTACCCAACAGAAAATAGCCTAAATGGTAAGACCAAAAATAAACATTGTGTGAGGTTTAACGAGCTGACGAAAACTCACTGTAGGCTATGTGTACGTAAGCTGTAATGAGATGTGTAGGTTTAACAAATGCTTGGTGCGGGAGAATAAGAGCTGAAAAATTAGATGAACTGCAGATAATGATGCTGTGGTAGTAGGATAAAAAAAATCGTTCATAAATATGTAAATTAATTTTAAAAGAAGTTGCTATTGACACTCCTACTAAATCACATCCAGAGAATCTTAGGACTAGCAATAAAACCTTACTCTTCTAAGCAAGATTATAAATAAGATAATAATAGCATTGTTATACATAAGATGTTTTTACACAATCTCTGTTTTAAAGACTTGCTCTGAACAGGCTCTACCCTGGCTATTGAGCTATATTATGTTTTACTAGCCCTGAATCCGATTTATTTTTCATGTGTGCACTGCAGCAATGCAATTCTAATTTATTGAATTAATTTTTGACATTCATGAATAATGATTGCTGAAGTTTTAAGAATTGTCAAACACTTTTGTATAAAGTATACCATCATCTTAAGGCAGGTCATTTTCTGCTTTGGTTCAGTGTAAATATCATGCAGTAATAATTTTAAAATAAATTAAGAACATCATTTTTATTGATACTTTCATGGTCTCATTAATTGTTTAATATATAATTTAATCATTAATATTCATAATTAAAAAAAATTATACCGTAGTTTCTACATTTGTAATTCCTGTGTAAATACATTTGTCAACTATGTCAGATACAGATACTTTGCAGTTTAAAGGTGGCAAAAGCTTGTTGCTTTTATCGAGAATTAATGACAATGACAACACACACAAACACACACTCACACACACACACACACACACACGCACGCACGCATCACTCTCACTGCGTATGAGACAGAGAACCAGAACATTTTCATGATAAAAACTCAACTGGACAGTCTAATTATTAAGCACAAAAAAGTTCAAACATTTCACAAAAGCCTCAACTAAATGGAGTAAATTAGAATGTTGTCTGTCCCTAAATAGAAAATTAAAACTGTCAGAATTCCTGAAAAGAAAAGTCCTGACAATGTACAGAGTCAGCAAATACTGCCTTGCCGTAGAGACACAGACAGACCTGGTTACTGCATACTCAACTACACATTACAAAACCATTTTCAGTTTATATCCACTACCTTTGATACAAGTATCAATTAATTAATTATTATGTTTTCTAATTCCTTGCTATGAAACCCTATGTTTATCATTCCTAATAAAACTTCTTTAAATCATAATAAAAGGGCGACTGTTGTTATTGTCAGTCACTGTTTGCTGTTCCTCTTTATTACTATTTGCTACCCCCTTCCCCCTCTCAGTCATTCTCAGACACTTTTAAGTCTTTCACACACACTTAGTTACACATACGTACACACACATTCACACTGTCTGTTTCACACACTTGTTAGCTGGATAAGTTATTTGAACACTGCACTAGGAACTGTTGACTGGAAGTGTGTAACTTTAACCCCTACTCACTCAAAACACACACACACACTAAAGTGTCATCCCACTCACCGCGGTGGTCCACATGCTGTTGAGAGAGCACTGCAGAACCACTCCTGACACACACACACACACACACGCTCACGCTCTCTATCTCTCTCGTGTAGCACAGGGGGTGTTAGTAGAGCTGTAAGAACATGAGAGTGATGTCGCAAAGACGATGTGTGTTTGTTTATGGATTAAAAGGATATTGTGGCAAACTCAGTGAGCTGTACATCATTATAACGAAGGAAGATAAAATAGTCTATGAGTGTATTATTCTGGAAAGGTGACAGCGATGAGGGAAAAAACTTCATTAGTTCCCAAAGCAGCAGAGGGGTTTAGACCAGGAACACACACTGCTGGACAGTACAATAGCACACATATGCGCTTGGAAAAAAACTACAGTATTTTTATCCTTTAGGAATGTGCCAGTTATTTTGTGTGTTACTAAATGTTCTAACTACATGTGTTCACAAAATAAATACCATTTACATTTGGTGTAATCTGGATGTCTTGTTCTCTCTTTTAGACCTCGGGCTATAAGAGCAAATTTAGTCTCAATTGGTGTGTGTGTGTGTGTGTGTGTGTGTGTGTGTGTGTGTGTGTGTGTTGTGTGTGGTGTGTGTGTGTGTGTGTGTGTGTGTGTGTGTGTGTGTGTGTGTGTGTGTGTGTGTGTGTGTGTGTGTGTGTGTTCCTCAGAAAATAGGTTTACAAGCACTTTTAAGGTTTGAGTTCAGTCGAACTTAAGGAATAATTTGTCATGATTTAACTAACCTTTATGCAAGTACGATAGAAAAAACTGTTCTTGAAATTCAAAATAAGCAACACACACGTCTTTAGGTTTAACATTATATACAGACACCCACAAGACTTCTAAGATTGCTTCATACTTTCAAAAGGGAGTTTAAAAGTATTTTAGCATGTCCTGAGCATTAATGAGAATGCAAAAAGGACCAAATATATTAACTGAAAAATATATCATGTAAACGTAATATGTTTGGTAATTATTTGATGAAAATACAGTAAAAACAATATTGTGAAAATATTGTGTAAATGATTATTTAAAATAACTAATTTATTGCTGTAATCATTAATATGCGGATATCAATATGCTGATTTGGTGCTCAAGAAACATGTCTTGTTATTTTTAATGTTGAAAACTTAATGCTGTGCTTATATTTTTTTGGAAACTATGATACTTTTTCAAGATGTTTGATGAATAGAAAGTGCAAAAGAACAGAATTTATTTGTATAGAAATCTTTTATAAGACTATAAATGTCAATTTAATGCGTCCTTGCTGAATTTTTTTTTTAAATCGTACATTACAACACTATAGTCATAGTGTATATTCAATTTATACACATGCATAACTTTTTGCATTATTGTAAAATACTGTTCCGTCAGGCTTTCAAAAGGTCTACCATTGTCATCCGTGTGTGTGTGTGTGTGTGTGTGTGTGTGTGTGTGTGTGTGTGTGTGTGTGTGTGTGTGTGTGTGTGTGTGTGTATACAAGTATTTGTACCTTTCTGTCTATCAAAAAAAGGGCTGTGCCACTTTGTGTATCAGTTTGTCAAAGAGTGTGTTTATCTGTCCATAAAAATGTTTGGTTAATGCTACCTTTTTTCAGCCCCCATCTCTTGCTCTCTGTCTCTCTGTCTCATTGAATGCATTACCAATGTTTGTCTTCTAACATCATTCATTCTGGCTCAGGATTAGAGATGTTCTCCATATTAGTGATAATAGGCAACTAGTTAAGAGGAAAGCAAAGAGGGTGGAACTCAAGATTGAAAGTGCAAAGTGAACTGACTCACTGTGGGCAATAATTGGCCAAATTGAGGAAGAATGCCTTGTGAGTGGTTTTCACGGACGCACTGAAATAAGCAAAATAATACAATTATTACATGTTAATAAATATTACTAGATAATATTACAAAAGTATTGAATAAAACAGCATGTGTATAGCCGTTTCCAGAATTAAAGTAATTTGTTTTGTCATTCAGTCTGTATTTGTGGAGATGCAGGTGCTCTTCTGGGTCTCCAGACGGAGGTGGGGTAAAGCCGGTAGGGGTCACCAGGTAGAACAAGGCTAAAATCTAGTCAGGAGCCCTGTGGTTGTCATTTAACCCCAATCCAGCACCTCACACACATACACCGTGTCCCCCGGTCTGAGGCCAGGAGAGACGGGCTATTGATCGTTAGCAATGAGAGAGCCAGCTGCCATTACACCATTACAGCTCTGACAGAAGAACTGCACTGCATTGATCTGCAGGCCAAGGCCCTCCTGCTGGTATTTATAGAGGTAGAGCGAGAAACATCCTTACCCCATCCTTCTTTATCTTTTCTTTCTCTCTCTCTCTCTCTGATGAGGTGTAATTGATTGTAAATGAGAATGTGTTTCCTACCTGACCCCAGTGCACTGTGGGTAAGATTGATTACATCTAGCACAATTATGATTGATATGATTCAGTTGCTGAACACAACATGTGTTTACATTTATAACCAGGTTTTAATGGGTTTTTCATAATTGAACTACAGTCTAAGTATATACATAATGCACAATCAAATATTTCAAGTTAATTAAGACATACTCTTGGAGCAAGTGCACAATACCAGTTGTAGTTTGATTATTAACGTAAACATTATGAACAAAGTTGTGTTACAATCACATTATCTGGGTGGTTGTGCTAGTAAGATTACAGTCGGACTAAAGCGTTTCGCGCTGGGCAAAGACCAGGGGTGTGGCTAGACCCTTTTAACTGGGCCACAAGCCCCATTAAAGTTTTGTGGTGCCCCAGTACAATTTTCCTGATAAATCATTGTCTGATGAGGTAGATATGTCTAAAAACAGGCTTTGACACATAATTTGAATAATTTAAACCTTGAAGACGGAAAACCTTAATGCAGCTGAAGCGAAAATATCAGTCAGACAGACGATTATTCATAATACAATGTTGTACAGTAGCTGAGGAGTGGTAACACTTATCGTTATTATAATGAGTAGTAACGCTATGATAATCATTTGTATTATTTAGTTGAATGAGGACATCCCATTTTACATATCTAATATACTTGGCTCAGATTTGATCGCTAACGTTAGCTTGTTAACTGCTAAAAGAATGTTTGCTTTTCTCTTCTAATTTGGCATCGTTTGCTGTGTGATTTAAGGCAAACCACAAAAAAAGATAAAAGGCAAACCACAAAGAAAAATAATAATAATAATTCTCCCCTTCCAACAATCCTAAAGTTCAAATTATCTTGATGGTTCTACAGATTATTTTATCACATTTTCTCACCAGATTCTGTTGTGATGTGTGTTAAAGGGATAGTTTCCCCAAAATGAAAATTATGTCACCAGTTGTTCCAAACTTGTATGAATTTCTTTCTTCTGCTGAACACAAAAGAAGATATTTTGAATGTCGGTAACCAAACAGTTTATGGGCCCCATTGAGTTACATAGTATTTTTTTTCCCCATACTATGGATATTAATGGTACCCATCAACTGTTTGGTGGGGCAGAAACCTCTTATATCCATTTTTCATCTTGTAATAGAGAATTGTGGTATTTCACTGGTATCTAAACATTTGAACCACTGACCCAACCAATAGAAAAAAATCCTTAGCACTGAGCCCTGCTAAAGCAGCTCTAAATAAAGATAAAATAGTATAGAGCAAAAAAGAACAGTAAAAGTAACAAAGGCTTGTATAATTTTAACAAACATAATTAAATAGGAATAACTACAGGGAATAAATATTTGCTAGAAAGAAAATTAATCAACGAATATGTTTCATATTCTTTTAGTTTCTCTGCCTAGTATATTAAAATATTACAAATACAATGAAAATACAGGTATTGGTATAGGCGAGTACCAAAAATCTAAGTATCGTACTGGGAAAAGGGGTATTGTTGTAGTTTTAGAACGAACTACAGTATGTATGTATATATTTATCATCCTAGGTGTGAACGGCCTTAATGCTGTGTTCCATTTACCTCGGAAGGAGAACGTAGGAGCTGGGAATGATGTCACACCCAAGGTGACCGCATTCCAGTGCAGAGGTCGAAAAACTAAGATGGACACATTCAGACACACCTTTGTTGTGCTTGCTTTTTTCAGAATACAAACCCATAAAAAAGCAGTATTTTGCACAGATAATGCCGAATATATCCACAAATAGAGGTTAGATAGTACTGTGCGCACCACTGTGTGAGTTACAGACAAACAGAAGTGCTAATAAACAATATTTTATTACTGTTTCACTATGATTGATGTGCTGAGCAGTCAAATTGGATTCTGAAATCAGGATTGTTTCACTTCACCAGAGTTTCCCAGTCGCAAATTCTACTTGAAGGGCGATTCCAGTTAAAAGTTCCTACTGGGGCCTAAATGAAACACACCACACAAGATTGATTATTGTGATTAAAATAAACCTGGTGTCCTTCATGATTCCTATTCTTTCCAAAAACAAAGCACTTGACCGTTACAAGCTCATTCTTCACAAGTGGGAATAATGACATTTCCGTTAACATGTGAAGGGAGCATTTAAGGAAAACTCCACCGTTTTTTGAAATAGGGCTTATTCACATTCTTTCCTACATTTAGATAGGTGTGCAAATGCATTTTTGTCTCGTGCATGCATTGTTTTAGTTTGACAGGGTCGGCGCTAGCTTAGCTTAGCACAATGAATGGAATCCTTTGTTGCCAGCTAGCATGTCCTGAGTAAAAGTGATATATATATATATATTTTTTTTTTAAAACACGTAATTACTTCTTGTGGCCTGTGTATTCACAACGAGTACAAATAGCGCTGCAGATTAACACTAGGCGATTTCCTAGGCAGATATTGACTTGGGACTATATTAGGGGGAAGCACAGGCGAAGCACTGCTGCTTAGGCGAAGCACTGCTACTTGGGATTTCATGTGTTGCGTGATATCTCTGCGCCCAAGTAGCAGTGCTTCGCCTAAGCAGCAGTGCTTCGCCTGTGCTTCCCCCTAATATAGTCCCAAGTCAATATCTGCCTAGGAAATCGCCTAGTGTTAATCTGCATCGCTTTTTGTACTCGTTGTGAATACGCAGGCCACAAGAAGTAATTACGTGGGTTTTTAAAAATTATTTTATCACTTTTACTCAGGACATGCTAGCTGGCAACAAAGGATTCCATTCATTGTGCTAAGCTAAGCTAGCCCCGACCCTGTCAAATGAAAACAATGTATGCACTGAGACAAAAATGCATTTGCACACCTATCTAAATGTAGGAAAGAATGTGAATAAGCCCTATTTCAAAAAACGGTGGAGTGTTCCTTTAAGAATCGATATCGGTTCATCAAAATGGAATCGATTAAAGTAAGATTTAATATTTTCAACCCAGCCCTACTTTACATTATATTTTAAAAAGCCAAATTATAGCTTTAGTCCAACTAAAATCAAAGTTTTAAAGAGCATCCTCTAAATGCCTATGTATTTGTGATCCATTTCCCACAGATCCATGAAAAGTTTACACATTCAAAGTTTGTATATACACTAAAGATATGAAAAAACGGACGTTTAAAATCTTAATAAATCTCACCTCTCTTTCTTTCTTACTTTCTTTTCCTTATTACCCTGTTATATAGCACATAATCATCTCTTCTTTGCCAGTGATGTGACAGCACACTGTGCCACGGTGAATATTTCAGTATGTGTAAAAGTTGAAGCAATCAGCACCGGTCTTATACTGCTTGCTTAGCAGGAGGTGTTAAAAAGTATTGGCAGCTGACATAGCCTGACTTAATATCCAGCTAAGTGATTTAATAGCTTCTATTGGATGCTTAACTGCTGTTTTTTCTTGTATTGATTTATGAGCTCATCAAATGTACAGTGACTTTTCACCCACCATGGGAGCTATTGAACCCACCATTTGATATTTCATATCAGCTCAATACAGTAATTACGCACAATTTGGCAATCTTTCCATCTGAGAATATAAGGTGTGGAGACGTCACAGCAAGAATGCGAGTCAGCGAGAGATATTTGTTCTATTTTGGATGCTTGAGAACATGCAAACGCATGTATGTGTCTTCGATATCTATTTTAACTGAAAGTTATTTTTCTGTATGTAAATCCATCATAATTATTACTCATGCGTCCTTCTCACTTTAGCAAAATAGTGCCTATACATGTTGAGCATTAGGTGAATAACATCAGTGTGTCCAAGAATCCCAAGAACTACCATATCTTTCCCTGTAAATAACCAACATACTGCTCCCCATCAATCCATCTCTCCATCTTTTTATCTGTTGGAGTTTTGTCCTCCATAATTCAGTTATCGTGGGAAACCATAATGAAATTTCTGCATTGTTTGTTATTCTCTCACAGTCTGTAATTCATCCCATCATACAACTAAATTGAAGTGTCCTTCTGCCTGTTAAATGCAGAGAAAGAGTCCCTTTATATGGCCCGTTATATTTCAGACCTCTCTGGGCAGCCTGTCTCTCTGAGGGGAATTAAGTTAAGCATGTGGTTGAAATGGTTGGTTATGAGTGGAAGCATTACAGCAACAGGCTTTTAAAATCCATTTTGCTGTCTCTGATTAGATTTGGTGTTATCATCACTGCAGTGCTGAAAAGACTGTAGCTTGTTCATATTTCTGAAGAAAAGCATAAATCCAGATAATTGTGGCCTGTCTGCTCCAGTTAAGGCTGATGAAGAAATATTGCCCGCAAAAACCACAAGTCACTTACGTCTCCTTTTAAGGCTGCGCCTGGGGTCTCTCTGCTTCCCTCATCCATCCATCCATCCATCCATCCATCCATAGTACTATATCTACACTGCTGTTTGAGGTCACTAAGGTTATTTGTTCATTTATTTATTTTACTTGTTTTATTTAACACATTAAATTGATCAAAAGGGACAGTAAAGACCTTTTTAATGTTACAATCTATTTTTATTTAAAATAAATGCTGTTCTTTTGCATTTGCATCTATTCATCAAAAGATCCTGAAAAGAATATGTATCAGTTTCCACAAAAATAATAAGCAACACATCTGTTTTCAACAATGATAACAAGAAGAAATTGAGCACAAAATCAGCATATTGTGAAAGATCACATTTCTGAAGGATTATGTGACACTAAAGACTGGAGTAATGATGCTCAAAATTCAGCTTTGCCATCACAGGATTAGAATATCTTAAAATGGAAAACTTTTAATAATATTTCACGACTGCTGTTTTTACTGTATTTTTTGTCAAATAAAAGCAGCTTTGATAAGCATAAGATATTGTATAGTATATCTAAAAACAGCATGACATTTTGGTAGTATTTTTAGGACTGCCAGATTTCATAAACATTCAGAGCCAAAATGCTGCAACAAGTGAAGTCAAACTAACAAGCAAGTCTCTCACAACATTTACAAAGTTAAACCCCTTTCCTCAGGGTTACATAACCCTCATGACAAAGTGTAAAGCAACCAGCTGTGTAAATCTATACTAATCTGGCAACGCTATTGCAGTGAACCAACACTACAAAACTGGCAATCACTAAGTATGGGATGCCAGTCACTTTGAGTGTGAGCAAAGCTAAAACTCCGCTTTTTGCCAGAGTTCCTAGCACCTGCAGAGCGGTGGAGTGTGTTGTAATGGCAGTTGTATAATGGCCTGTTTAACACTATGAATAGGAACAGCGCACCTGATGAAAACAATGAGCAAACCCAAGAGATTGAGTGTCTGCCAACACTAAACCCAACCATTCAAACTGAACACAGATAAAGTTACAGTTCACTACTCTGGACTGCATTAAACTAATGGCGTTCATTGATATGGCTCAAAATGGAGTTGTTTTTCAAAATATTCTTTAGAATAAGGAATGGCTTGAGTGCTTAACATATGGCTCAGCAGATTACTAATTGAATATTCCGTCTCTTATTTTGTGTATCACCTTTCTTCAAGGCAGCATACAACCTCTCACATATTGCATATGTTATTTCCTTCATAAATTACATGTGGCGTCACATGATATTATCAGCTGTAATCATGAATAGGGAGGCAGTTGGCCATTAGTGTGGGAGGATGAAGATGAGTAGATTAACTCATTGCTTATCACATTTTGCTAAAGAGCATGTGAAATCTATACAATACACACCATATTTAGATTGAAAACTATCTCTGTAATATATATGGACATTTTGGGGAAAAGTTAAAAACACTTCTAATTATATTGGACATTACATGCACTATTCTGTTAGAATGTTTGGAGTCAGTAAAGTTTTTTTTATTAGAAATTAATATTTTTATTCAGCTAAGATGCAATAAATTGATCAGCACAACATTTATAGTAATAAGAAATGTTTCTTGAACAACAAATCAGTATATTATAATGATTTCTGAAGGATCATGTGACACTGAAAACTGGAGATATGGCTGCTGAAAATTCAGTTTGAAACTACAATTAGAAAATTGTTATAATATTTCACAATGTTACCGTTTTATTGTATTTTTGATCAAATAAATACTGCCTTGATAGGCAGACTTCTTTCAAAAACATACACATACAGTAGGCCTATGTGAGTGCGCGTGTGTGTGTGTGCATGTGTTCGTGGTGTGTGTGTGTGTGTGTGTTGTGTGTGTGTGTGTGTGTGTGTGTGTGTGTGTGTGTGTGTGTGTGTGTGTGTGTGTGTGTTGTGTGTGTGTGTGTGTGTGTGTGTGTGTGTGTGTGTGTGTGTTGTGTGTGTGTGTGTGTGGTGTGTGTGTGTTGTGTGTGTGTGTGTGTGTACAGCAGAAGCCGAGATATTTCTATTCACCCCCCTTTTTTTCTGAGATTCTGTTTGAATGGTTTGTTCAGATTAACATATGTTAAAAGAGGGAGCAATAAATGATTTTAGTTTGCTTTTAATGCAAGGACTGTAGCCTTAACCATAACTCTGACACAAGCCCACTGTCTAGGGCTGTTTTATGATTACATCACAATGGTAAAGTTATGGTATGGCTGTATTGTTTTGGATCAGTGGTATATTGCTTTTGATATCTGTGCTTTTATAATAAGTACAGGCTCCATTTGGGTCATTATGTTCTCTCTAATGCCTGTTCCTTTTGTCAAAATGTGCTACAATATATCTAAGCAAGGCATGCTTTGTGTGAATAATTGAAGATATCAGAATTTTAGAAGTTAATAAGCTCAGCGTTCAGCCATGTTAGAGGCGTACTTTGACAAATGCATTATATTTCCTCCTCCCTGATGCACTTACTATCTGTTACAGCTAATACAAATATGCAAATCTGCCTGTTGAACTTTACTGGGGCTGCTGTGATTCGTCTCTTTAAGATATTCATTTGCATGACTGAAGCACCCATGCATCATGCCAGTGTCATTCTGAAAGCAAATATTAATCAATTTTGCGTGATGTACCCCATCCCCCAGAAATCCCTGTTTCTTTGTTTGTGTCTTTGTGCATGGCCCGGCTATTGTTGTATCTGCCCCTTGTACAATAGTGAACAGAGATGGTGACATAATGAAATTGATTCATCTGTGTGAATTACATATGAATTTAATTAGATTGAGTTATGTCCAATATCATCACAAAGGCTCTCTTTGAACTTTAAACCAATATTTCCATGAGCGGGTGATGTTCTTTACGTGTGGCCGGGTGTGCATTTCTACAACTCTAAAAATGAGAATTTAGTGACTCCAGTGAAATCCATGAATGCAATTAGAATAATAAGACATTAGAGGGGTATTGCCAATCAAATAATTATCTTTGCGCTGCAGAGGTGGCACAGAAGCTGCATCTGCAAGTGGCATTCAGCTGTATTTTCACACTGTTTAATGCTGCTCAGAGATGCCATTAATGCATATACACACCAGTTATAATAAATAATGTAAAGAAGTTAATGTTTTAAACATAAAATATATTGAAGATAGTCATATGAAATATTGGAGAAAAAAAAAACTTTAAATTTGAAACTAAAACCACTTGTGGGTGGCGTCAAATCATGTCGTTCATTCAACCAATTCGCTAAAACAACTTCATGAATGGGTGTTTGAATCATTGACTCAACCGATTCATTAAAAAATGCTGAATCATTCAGGAACGAAACACCACTGTGTTGATCGGAGACACAACGGTTCTGATATGATTCTCTTCTACTGTGTTTGGTGGAATAGAGCAAAAACAGAGGATACTGACAATAATGTGTCTAAATGTACTGTAAAAATAAAATCAGTAAAATAACAGAAAAGGTACTGGCAGCTTTTTACCCGGACATTATCCAGTAATTTAAGGACATTTCCATTAACCCTAAAACATATTGCAATGAAGTTAAAAATTCAAAATACAGGTAAAACATATGGAAAATGCTGTCAAATTAATACAGTACATTGTGCCCTATTTTTACAGAGCGTATGTGACTAATATTAACTGAAACATTGCAGATTTTAATTAATTAATTATACCATTGAATAAGGTATAAAACAGAGATGATGCTGTGCCGGTAGGCAGAGATGGTATTTCAAACTGGACTATCCAACCTAAAACTGGACAGTTGGCCGCCCTGAGTAGGCATTGCAGCATCTGCACAAACCCTACATTTACACTTACCAACTACAGTAAGTGTTTTATTCTAAACTCTGTCATGCTCAGGAACATTTAATGACTCCCTCCCTGAATTAAGTTTCCATCATGATTCATTCATAGCAGAGAACATCAGAACTCCAACAGCCTGCTAAACAGAGAATGGGATAGGAGCACAAAGTCAGCATGCTTTCTTCTTTCTTTCTTTCTTTCTTTTTTCTTTCTTTCTTTCTTTCTTTCTTTCTTTCTTTCTTTCTTTCTTTCTTTCTTTCTTTTCTTTCTTTCTTTCTTTCTTTTTCTTTCTTTGTCCTCTGTGTACTCTCTCAACCTCTCCAGCAGAGTTAAGAGCATTGAACTGCACACATTCATAATACAAATAAACTAGATGTTAGATAAATAGCCAGTTATTTGCAGAAATCAAAAGCCGAAGACTTGGAATAAAATACAAACCTATCCAGAGGGCCTGCTCTTTGTCTCTCTCTCTTCTCTCTCTCTCTCCTCTCTCTCTCTCTCTCTCTCTCTCTCTTCTCTCTCTTCTCTCTCTCTCTCTCTCTCTCTCTCTCTTCTCTCTCTCTCTCTCTCTCTCTCTCTCTCTCTCTCTCTCTCATCCTCTCATCTCCTCTCTCTCTCTCCTCCTCTCCATCATCTCTCATCTCTCTCTCCATCTCTCTCCTCACCACACTCTCTACATCACACACACACACACACACACACACACACACACACACACACACACCACACACACACACACAGCCCCGGTGGGATCCCCAGTCAGACAAACAATGATAAAGTAGTGCTCTTATGCCTTTGACACTCTGAGGAGATGCAGACCCCAAAACGTCTAACTAATAAACCCTGTCTGACTGCCACAAACCTGTATACACAGATATCAAATGTAATGTTAGTGATGCCTCTGTGTATCTTGAAGAATATTGTTTATTAAGGTATTGCACATGTTCCCCAATCCAATTGGTAAAGGTCAATGTAATGTAAAATAAAGTAAATCAGGCCAGTTTTTGTCACTGAGGTGATTTTTTTTTTCTCTTTCAGAATTCAGTCTAATAGCCGATGAAAAAGACAACATGTGGTCCAGATGAGCAATCTTACCTAAAGCCTGGCTCAGACTACAGGAGTTTTTATATCTTAACGATTGTGAAATCTGGTTGCATCACGCACATAAGGAGAATCTTTACAGATTTTCTTCTTTCAAATGTCAAACCTGCACATGCTAAGAATTTAAAAAGCGTGGCGCATCACACTAGCCTGGCAAGCCAGACCTACATCAAGATTTTGGGAACTCACAATTGGCATACCTCAATCCGAGGGGCGGGATAAACGGTTGTCTTTCAATATACCTCGGCACGCAATAGGATAACGCTACAACCAACCAGAGCAACGAACGACTGTGGCTGAGTGAGTCCTGTGCGTTTTCCCACCAGCGGAGCTAATTGATATATTAAACTTTTGCTGTATCCCGTCGACAAAACTCCGAACACATCTTCCTTTTTTAAGAATGACTTAAGTGCCGTTCTCTTAAAGCAACACTATGTAACATTTTTTACCTTAAAATAATGTTTCCAAAATCTTATCAGTGATTCATCAAGTCGTAACAGGGTGAAAGGCGCTTCTGCCATAGCCTGACGGGGTCTGTATCGCTTTTACTGGCACTATGTAACTTGAGGAACCCGACCACAAAAAGAACTACAAAATTCGACTGCTTTACGTCAAGCGCAACAATAGTCATTATTTCATTTTTCTTCGTTTCTGATGTCGCAATACATCATCCTTTCATGAAATCATGTAACATACTCTACCTTGTCTGTGGACATCGTTCGTTCTAAAGCCGGTGCGGATAAACAGCGAGCGTGCGTGCGACATAGGCTAAATTATTTACGACAGCGGTAATGGACAATTTCGTTTCCAACCAGTAGGGCAACCGAAGAGGAAAAGTTCCATGGTGTTGCTTTAACTCCAAGTCCTCCAGAGTCGCGGCCAAAGCCGATTCGAAAGACCACTGTTCGCCAGCAGCATCTTCTTTGTTTTCAAGTAACGTTAGTAGGGAAATCCCCTATGAAAAATCACACGGAACCATCACAACTCTGCCGTCATTATGGGGCTGTTTACACCTGGCCACTTCATGCGTTTTCTAAGATCGGATAGCTATCTGATTTATCAAAACAATGCCATTTACACCTGGTCACATAAATGTGTTTTTGCAAAACGGATATAAATCCGATTCTTCATCCGTGCATATAGATTTAATGGAGTGCACGTCACGAAAGCAACAAATATGAGCTGCATTTTATTGATCATCGGCTAATTTCAAAATCAAAGACAGCAATAAGAGAGAGCGGAAACAGCCCTGGTAAGATCATTTCGTTCTTTACTTTTAATGAAGATGATTTGTTTTAAGCGTCTGCGACTTACTTTCACTTTGATTTGCGATAGTTTGCACGTTGATGAATAGACTCAGCTCAGCTGCTCATCTGCGGTAGTGTTGCAGTAGCGTCGTCATATCTGACTATAACATGACATATAGCCTATAACACGCTCTCTCACACGTTTATTTTTTATCATTTTTGGGAGGAGTAAAATTTACATGTGGTTTCAACAACCAGATGCATTTACACTTGTCCAGTTTCGTCTGGAATGCGGCCCAGACCACCTCCTGATGTGGTTTGAGCCATCGGATTCAAATCCGTCTCGAATGCGTTTCGGAGGGCATTTACACCTGGTCTTTTCACGATCGGATAGCTATCCGATCACAGAAAACGCATGAAGTGGCCAGGTGTAAACAGCCCCTATGTTAAGCCCGCCCACCAACTCTATACACGATGTAATTGGCCTGACCAGAGTTTGGTTTTTCCACTCGAAAAGCCAACGGAGAGTTGCTAGACCACACTGGCTGCGAAATAATTTTTGCTGCCGCTAGGGTGCGTCTAGATTTCTAGGCTAGCATCACACACCACAAGATATTCTTAAGATTATTATCATGCCAGACTTAGCACCTCACGTGATCTCATGAAGCGGATGTAAATGAAATGGATACTGTGTCGTGGCAACTGTCGCGTTGTTGCCACACTTCATCCAGCCGTTCCTCCATCTCCGTTGTCCACCGGACCCGTACAGATGCTTGTTGTTTAGCGGTCGCCATTTTAAAAGTGGTTGTTTCCATTGGCTATTGCGGAAGTACTGACATAATCATAGTTCCAATCATTCCAATTAAAAATTCTAAATATCAAACATGTTTGATATTGTCGGGGAGGATCGGAAGGTGTAAGATTTGGAGGCCTCACATTACCAGATAACTAGGCCGAACATCAGAGCCAACTGATGCCCTGGACGTGATTTTTTTTCTCCAAAAGTCGGGAGGGGTAAATCGAACATAAATCGACCTGAAACTCCTGTAGTCTGAGCTCGGCTTAAGTGAACAAAACAAACCGACTGGGTTTCATCTGGGTCCCGCTGAAGTAAAAGGGCACATGAGGAGAGCAAAAAGTTTGATTGTGCGCAAGACCCGCGAAGAAACGGAGGGAGGACGGATGAGTGGATGGGTGGGGGTGCGGTTGCCAAAAGGTCAAGCATGTAATATAAGAGCAGGAGCTTGGCCATCTCCGTCAGACAAAAGCCTCCCGCGGCAGACACTCCTCTGTTCTCTCTCTTCTCTTAATTACAGTCATATCACCCTGCCACCGCCGCCTGTCCTTAACATATTCCTCTTTATTTGGAGTCCTTTTTTCTCAGCTAATGGAATGTCAGCTCTCTGCTATTCCCTCTCCTCATCTCACACCGATCAAAGTGACCTCTGCCTCTCCGCCAGCGCGCAAATCAATACGCACACTGACAGAAAACCACACAACATATAATAAATGACAATCTGCGCACACACGCACACGGGCCGTCCCGTGGCATATCTGACAAAAGCCTTTCATAGCAGTCATTCTGGCACGATGGCAGTGAGTTATGTTTAAGAGAGGATTGGCGGAGCGCTCGGGTCTGCGCAGGTGTGGATATTACAGGGCAGGGTCGGTTAAAACATCTCTGCTCGGTGTGTGAGAACGCCTGTCCCGGCCCGGGGCTGACAGCACCAATGCCATTACAGTTGTAGCTGTTTATTGTGGTTGTCTTGCTGGGAGAGGTTCTATCCAAAGCAATTTTCCTCTTAAGGGGGCAAATTGCTGGCGGAAAATTGTATGTGCTGTCGCTCAGCCATGATTGGCAGGGAGGCCGAGTTTGGCAACAGCGAATAAAGGAGAATGAAAGGATTTCATACTCGGAGCCGAGAGCAAGTGAGCAATGGAGGGATGGATGGAAGAAGGAATGAGAAAAAGCACAGTGCATATTAAAATGTGTTGTGAAAAACGGGTGTGAAATTTCACACAATTCTGAAAACGACTGCTGTTCTTCCAGGTGGAGAGAGAGAAGCCAGGTGTTTGTGAAGACCTCATAGAACTAGTAAATCTCTCCCTCTATCTTTTTTTCCATCGGTGTGCGCTAGCTTTGTAAAGGATCAGGAGGATTTGTAACAGCTGGCATTCTTCCAGTCACTTGAAACAAAGAGAGAGAGAGAGAGGAGGAAAACAGTGAGGTGATGGAGAGAACGGCAGACGCTTGCATTCAGCCAACTTTGATAGCAGTTATTATCTGCAGGCACTCTAATTGAAATAAAGGGGTGAAGTGCTGTGAACTAGTTGAGTTGTCTAAACTCTTTCGTTCTTTGTTTTCTATTGCATTAACAGTGTGGACAGCCTCTCTCTTTGTGTTCTGTCTGGTTTGCTTTTTTCTGTTCATAAACAAATACGAAATATTCTCTCTTTCTTTCTTTCTTTTTTTTTTTTCTTTCTTTCTTTCTTTCTTTCTTTCTTTCTTTCTTTCTTTTCTTTCTTTCTTTCTTTCTTTCTTTCTTTCCTTCTTTCTTCGCTGTCCAAACTTCCTTATTTTCTGTCCATGCTTCTTTCTTTTCCTTCCTCCCATCCCTCCCTCGGTTCTTACTATCTTCCTCCCTCCCATCCTCTTTCTTTCTTTCTTTCTTTCTTTCTTTCTTTCTTTCTTTCTTTCTTTCTTTCTTTCTTGTTCATTCTTTTCTTTCTTTCTGTCTTTCCTGTTTATCCTTTTTCTTTCTTTCCTTATTTCTTTCTTTCTTTCTCTCTTTCTTTCTTTCTTGTCCAAACTTCCTTATTTTCGGTCCATGCTTCTCTCTTTTACTTTATCCTATCCCACCTTCCCTCAGACGATTCTTTCTTTCCTGTCCATCTTTCTCCCTCCCTCCTTCCCTCCCTCAACCTTCCATTGTTTTTTTCTTTCTTTCTCCCTCCCTCCTTCCCTCCCTCTTCCTTCCACCGTTTTTCTTTCGTTCTCGCTTTCTTTCTTTCTTCCTCTACCTTGCATCCTTCCTTCCTTTCATTCTTCCTTTCATTGCTGTCCAAACTTCATTATTTTCTGTCCATGCTTGATTTTTTCCTTCCTCCTATCCATCCATCCCTCCCTCCTTCCCTCAGATCATTCTTTCTTTCCTGTCCATCCTTCTTTCTTTATTTCCTGTCCATCCATCCATTCATATATCCTTCTTTCTTTCAGTCTTTCTTCCTTTCTTTGTTCCTGTCTATCCTTTTCTTTCTCTTCTTTCTTTCTTTCTTTCTTTCTCTTTCTTTCTTTCTTTCTTTCTTTCTTTCTTTCTTTCTCCCTCCCTCCCTCCCTCCCTCTACCTTGCATCCTTCCTTCCTTCCCTCTCCCTTGCTCTATCTCTCCTCCCTCTGCAGATGGCGATTCAGCCTCATCCATTAACTGTTATTGTTTTTCCTGAACATGACATTGATTCAATTTAACACCAATCAATTTCAAACGCTTCTGACATTCAGATCTGACCTTAAGGCAAACGACTCATGAACTATGATCAGAATTAAACTTTTGCTAACGAGGTGATCTCTCAGCCTTGCCCAACAGCAATGTTCGCTAAAAATTAGATCAATTATTATAAGGCAAACAGACCCTAAGTTGATTACCCTGCCCTCACTAATTTGTGTAATTAATAACCAGGCCTGGACTAGAATAAGAAGTTTATTAATCCATATCTACAAGCCGGTAATGAAATTGCATGGGCAGGTCATCTATTTAGATGGTAATGTCATAATCAATGCTGCCACACCATACATGTTAATGAGCATTGTTATGAATTGTTACAGTTAGAGCTGTGTGTATGGAGATGTCGCCCTTTTTATGTTGTTATGTATGGCAATCAGACGCGTGAAAATGGCAAATCTAATTAGGAATTCCGACTGGAGCGGCTGGGAACACAGAGAGCGGTAGACGGTATCGGAGCTGACAGCTGCCAGCCGGAACGCCGAGTGTCGGAACAAAACCAGCATTCTGCGCCACAACGGGAATGACAGGAAAAAAGGATGTATCACAAACGAATAATTGCACTCTGCGTGGCCTCTTGCCATATAGCACAATAGAACTGCCAGCACAGGAAGAAGATGCTATTGTGTGTGTACAAGCACTCTTTATGAGTTTTACCTTAGAGTCGAGGGATAGGCTCGTGTCATCTGCATGGCGATGAGGCTCCTGTTCTCACATTCAGTCTTCCTCTGCAGGCCCTGTTTGGTCCTCCTCTACTGCACTGCATTCATCTGCTAAATTCACACATATAGAGAACTCATTCTAGTTATACGATTCACATATAGAGGGTTTACACTAATTCATAATATAAGGTTTCCTTTTATTATGAACTAGTGTGTTAAAGTTTTATTGTGATGCAAGGGCCTTAAAGATTTGCCATGAGAAAAGTCTGCCACATTGGGGCCATTGGATCCCCTTGAAATCAAATATTCTATACATACACTACCGTTTAAAGGTTTGGAGTAGATATGATGTTTTATGTGGTTTGAAAAAAAGTCTCTTCTGCTCTGATTTCGATTAAACCCCTCCTTCCGAAATATGAAATGTGCGGTGATTGGTTAGCTGGCCCAGTGTGTTGTGATTGGCAGCGCTTAGCATGTGTTCTGGAAATGTCCCGTCTCTCTATAACTGAGAGTTCTTCTCTAGTGTAAATATTAAGGTTATTTCAAACCAATTTGAGCCTGATTTAGATCCTGACAATAATAATGAACAAAAGGGTTGTGCAGAACGGATTTCATGCACAGACTTTGCAAGCACAGATTTCACAGGACATTTCAGTGATTTTTTTTGTAATTTTATTATACGTTATAGATACGAAGTTATCCACCATTTAATCATGATATTTGTCGGAAAACTAAGGTAATACAAACAGTAATCGATCACAGAACCATGGTTAACCAGCGGTGAACCGTCTTACAAAAGCGAGAGCTAACAAAAGCAACAGAAAACAAGCTGTTCTCCATAAAATGTGCAGCGCACTGATAAACGTTGGGGTTATAATGTTCAGGAACAGTGTTTAAAATAAACTTTAACCACTCTAAGTTCGTCAGCCAAACAAATGAGTTTTGAAACGTTGTGTCTCTTTGACATAGTGACAACACTTTCTTCTCTAATGCAGCTCAACCAGGGCTCGTCCCCTTTTTCCAGTAGCACCTCATTGCAGTACACGAGATCCGGGGGGCGGAGTCGGATCCAGATTAAGGGGTGGGGTTGGGTAGGTTTAGGGGTGGGTTTAGGGATAAGGGGTGGAGCTGGGTAGGTTTAGGGGTGGGTTTAGGGATAAGGGGTGGAGCTGGGTAGGTTTAGGTATGTAAGGTGGGAGGAGTCGGATCTAGATCCGACTCCTCCCCGTGGATTTCATGTTCTGCAGTGAGGACCATCTCCTTTTTTCACGTATTCTGTGAGCAGGGATTATTTAAATGAGTAACATTGTGACTTTATTTTCAAATCGCGTTGTAGTCCAGACGAATTATTTGTTGTGCAGTAGGCAAGGCAAGGCAAGGCAAGGCAAGTTTATTTATATAGCACATTTCATACACAATGGTAATTCAAAGTGCTTTACATAGGAGAAAAATAAAATAATCAAAACAAATAAGAATAATTAAAACAGTTTAGAATAAAAAATAAAATAAAGTACAGTAGTTCTTGAAAGGGGGATTCTGTTAAAGGGGTCATATAATGCCATTTTTGTACAAGTTAATATGAATCTTTAGGGTCTAAATGAAAACTTTGTAATATACTTTTATTAAAAATTCTCATTAGTATTGTAAGAAAACACTCATTTTACCTGCACAAAAACAGCTCTGTTTTCAGCACGCCGTTTAAGTGTATTTGCCTTTAAATGATAATGAGCTTCGCTGACTCCGCCCCTCTGTTCTGTGGGCGCTTTGACACACAACGCACGTGGAGTGTTGACTTGACAACAGTTGAGGGTTTATTATGGCAGCGGGATTCTCTCTGAGGACACATCTGTGCAACCGTATCAGTTTGAACCGGAGTCGGACCCGAAACAAGATGACGCCCCGAAGAAGTTCGATAATTAAGGCTCGAACAGGACGTTTCTGAATGGTTGTTTAACAATGTCACTGTGTGTTTAACGTTACTAATGTAAGTTAAGTTCGTTGACAGATTTATGTTGAAAAACTTTTTTTTTCTTTTGTAAATGTAGGCTTGTCAGTGATGCGTGACGTTATCTCAGTGTTAGGTACAACTATCGTGACTGAAACTGACATGAGGTCATGTCAGTAATGATTCTAGCAGTAGTTGAAGGATACCTAAGAATTTGTTGTATGTTTATGTTTAGTGCAGTACGAAAATGTTTTATGTTTTAAAGGGGTCATATAATGGTACTTGCACTTTTACAAGTTGATTGTACTGAAATGTGTGTTGGCAGTGCCTGTACACAGCCATCATATAATGATAAAAATCCATCCAGTGGTTTTGTTTTAATCTCCTTATATGTTTTCCCCTGCCTCAAATCAAGCCGTTCGATCCTGTGACGTCACAAGATCGCACGCCCCTCCCACGACTGTTGATTGACAGCAGCGTTTCAACACAGACCCGCCCTCGCTCGTGAGTGAGATGTCAATCATAGTTCGTCATTGTTTACACTGGAGCAGAATGGCGGCCGTCTAAGCGATTGTGGTGTTCTGTTCTTGGGTGTAATAAGGAACACAGCAGTCATTTTTTAATGTTCCTAAATCCGAACAGCTGAAGACGCAGTGGCTGAGTTTTGTTTATGAAGGAAATATTCACGACGAGCAACGTCAATGCGCTCATGTTTGCGCAAATCATTTCTCACCAGACTGCTTTATAAACGAGGGTCAATATAAATCAGGTTTAGCTAAGAAGCTGCTACTGAAAAAGGAATCGGTACCAACTAATCGTGTTCCTGCTGGACCTCCAGAAGAAGTGAGTGTAACGTTTTATTTATTAACCTTTATATGAATCTTTGCAAATCCCTTGCACGCTTCACGAATGTGGCTAATGTTTACACTCAGGGTGCATTATTACGGCATGTCTTCTATGTAACGTTACGACGTTCTCAATATAATTCATAATCCCACGTTTATAATGAAAAACGCGTTGGTGTTAACGTAACAGGAATATTAACAGGAATATCAATGCAGTTACAAAACTATAGATGTACTTAAAAGTTTTCTTAAAACATAAAACATTTTCGTACCGCACTAAACATAAACATACAGCAAATTCTTAGTTATCCTTCAACTACTGCCAGAATCATTACTGACATGACCTCATGTCAGTTTCAGTCACGAGTTGTACCTAACACTGAGATAATGTCACGCATCACTGACAAGCCTACATTTACAAAAAAAAGAAAAGAAAAGTTTTTCAACATAAATCTGTCAACGAACTAACCTATAACTTACATTAGTAACGTTAAACACATAGCGTTTGTATCTCACAACTCTAACGTTACCCTGCCAGTACATACAAAAATAGATCAAAGTGACATTGTTAACCAACCATTCAGAAACGTCCTGTTCGAGCCTTATTGTCGAACTTCTTCGGGGCCGTCATCTTGTTTCGGGTCCGACTCCGGTTCAAACTGATACGGTTGCACAGATGCGTCCTCAGAGAGAATCCCGCTGCCATAATAAACCCTCAAATGTTGTCAAGTTAACACTCCACGTGCGTTGTGTTACAGCGCCCACAGAACAGAGGGGCGGAGTCAGCGAAGCTCATTATCATTTAAAGGCATATGCACTTAAACGGAGTGCTGAACACAGAGCTGTTTTTGAGCAGGTAAAATGAGTGTTTTCTTAAAAAACTAATGAGAATTTTTAATAAAAGTATATTACAAACTTTTCATTTAGACCCTAAAGATTCATATTAACTTGTACAAAAATGGCATTATATGACCCCTTTAAGAAAACTTTTAAGTACATCTATAGTATTGTAACTGCATTGATATTCCTGTTAATATTCCTGTTACGTTAACTGTAACACCTGCGTACACAGTTTTTAATAACACAATAACTATAACGCGTTTTTCATTATAAACGTGGGATTATGAATTATATTGAGAACGTCGTAACGTTACATAGAATACATGCCGTAATGCACCCTAAGTGTAAACATTAGAACAATCATCATGAAGCGTGCAAGTGATTTGCAAAAATTAATATAGGTTACTTAAACGTTACACTCACTTCTTTTGGAGGTCCAGCAGGAACACGAATAGTTGGTACCGATTCCTTTTTCAGTAGCAGCTTCGTTTTAAACCTCGTTTAAAAAGCAGTCTGGTGAGAAATGATTTGCGCAAACATGAGCGCATTGACGTTGCTCGTCGGATTCCCTTCATAAACAAAACTCAGCCACTGCGTCTTCAGCTGTTCGGATTTAGGAACATTAAAATGACTGCTGTGTTCCTTATTACAGCCAAGAACAGAACATCACAATCACTTAGGCGCCATTCTGCTCCAGTGTATCAACAACGACGAACTATGATTGACATCTCACTCACGAGCGAGGGCGGGTCTGTGTTAAAACGCTGCTGTCAATCAACAATCGTGGGAGGGGCGTGCGAGCTTGTGACGTCACAGGCTCGAATGGATCAATTTGAGGCAGGGGAAAACATATAAGGGGATTAAAACAAAACCACTGGATGGATTTTTATCATTATATGATGGCTGTGTACAGGCACTGCCAACACACATTTCAGTACAATCAGCTTGTAAAAGTGCATGTGCCATTATATGACCCCTTTAAATAACACTCTTTGGAGTGGACTTTGAGCTTTGCAAACTTGCAGATCTTTTTTATGCTCAAACAGCAACATTACACACAAACTAAAGTTGAAAAAGTGGAAAGGCATAGGACCCCTTTAAAAAGGAAGTGTATATGTGGGGTATACAGAGAGATATGTCATTCACTCACATTGATTCTCTATTTACTACTATTAAATAAACACTAGCAGTTGGAAGTATATATTTGACGAAACCTGAATTTACTGTAAGTGAACTGTAAGTAACACAGTCCTTGTGTAGTAAGCACCTGTAAATAATGCAGCGTTAGAGACAGATGAAAGGAAAGAAGAGAAAATGAAAAGTGCACAGGTGTGCAGTCAAACGCACCCGTCCTGCCACAAGTTGCACACCGATGTTAACTGCTTTTAGCACCTTACACAAGCCACTGTGTGTGATGCCTGTTATAAGCTTAAATATTTTACACATGCACGCTGCATATGTAGCTCTGCAACACCTGTTCTTTAGAGCCAACTGCAGCATCTGCTACACAGCTCATTAATGACTACACAGATACACACCAACATGTATTTCAACAATGTGTATTTTTCTCCTATCTCTCACCTTTCGCAGTTCGTATTAAACCTCTATAAATTTCCCTTTGATTAGTGAAGACTGTGTTTTACAACTAAAACGACAAAGTCTGGTCTAAGTTTGATCACAGGCATCAAGATGATCATTAAGAGCTTGAGATGAAACTTAATCAAAGAGATTGTTTAAAGAAGGGTGAATAAGAAGAGGTAATGCTATCATCAGTCATCATCCCAGCATTACCTGCTCTAGTTTTTGAGCTTTGAAGACGGCCAATAAAAGCTGCTGTTAGGATGAAGTTAAAGTGATTCTCTGGGTTTATATTGGGTTAGTACTGATTGGCTTTAAATTGCTCTGTCTCGAGATTCCCTTTCATCTTTACTGCTGGAAATCACTGTTTTCCTGTTGTCTGAGTAGGTTTAAACATTTACTTTCTCTCTCTCACTCTCTCACCAGTTTGCATGGATGTTTTCCCTTGGGAACATGAGGAGGAACAGCTCAAGGAGTGAATTTCAAATGGCTTGTAGTAAAGGTGCAGAACAAGACACATTGAATCAGTAAACAATTGTCAAATCACAGCCAATGTTTGTATATTTCCATGCTGAGTGCACAGATTATAGGTATTGTGCACTATGGAAAAACAGATATAGGCAAAGCTGAAGGCCAACCTGTGTGATAGATGCATATTCACATGCAGTGGTAAGAAATACATGAAGTGATAGTTGCTTCTTGAATCTCTTTTCATTCATTTTCAACATATTTGTATCAAGAAGGCAGCGGCTCAGAGGCTTCAAAGCACTAATGCTACGGACTCAAAAATATTGGGCTGCATGGTGACACTGGCAAAATTACTAGCTCTAAACAAATGTTTTGGAATTAGCAACAGAGGCTTGGGATAGTTCAAACACACACACACACACACACAACACCACACACACACACACACACACAAGCACAAGCACTTTAAGGACAAAAACCTGGCAAAACAAAGAACAATGTCTTAAGGTAGCTGTTTTATAAGTCGAATAATTGATTCTGGTCTGTTGCAAAGCTAACCCATGTCAATTATTCCTTTGTTTCTTTATGGCCTAGGCCTATATTTAACATTATTTATTAGAGTAAGCATAACATTTTAATATATTGATACTGTATCAATATATTAAAATGTTATGCTTACTCAAATAGCAATTTATTACAGTAAGCATGACATTTAAATGCAGCCTATCAATGATACATTAATGATACATGTATCAAAGCTTGGTTGTATCAATGATACATAAGATTTTGAATACCTTTAGCATGAAGGTCGATCGTCTTAATGTTGTGTTGTCCTGTTGTGGGACACTTCCTCAAGATTTAATTTTGTGTGTAATTTCGCATAATTTCCATACACTGCAATGCACCAGAAGTTGTGGCGGCAACTAAGTCTATATGCAAAACTCATTCAATAAACGCAAAATACACTACAGTCACCAGCTGAAGCGCCACTTCTTAGAATTATGGTACTGCCAAAACGTACTCAAAAACATAAAATAAGACTTAACTTCAAATATCTTAACTTCTTAATATACTGATGCGAAATTTGTCACGTTTTCGCTCGTAACTTCATGATCGTGGAAAATAAAATAAAAAATTATTTACAGCAGATTATCATGATACAACACATATAACTGATAACGAGGAACAACCATTTTAAAAATGCCGATTAGGTGGTGTCAATGGCTATAAAAAGTTTCCAAATCCTGTAACTTTTGATTAGCCTAAAGGTGCACTGTGTAATATTTAGGAGGATCTGTTGACAGAAATACAATATCATATAAATAACTTTGTTTTCAGTGGTGTATAAAGACCTACATAATGAACCGTTATGTTTTATTACCTTAGAATGAGCCATTTCTATCAACATACACCGCGGGTCCCATTGCATTGAAATAGCCATTTCTGGCATTTTTCTACAGTAGCCTTAAATAGACAAGCGCGTTAAGTCACCATGTTGTTCTTTGTGCAAAGAAGCTAGCTAATGTCAGCGAATAAAACACTGACACAATGATGAACAAGTAACAATAATATTCGCAATAACATATCATTTTACTGAATAATCAAGTAAACCTAATTTCTTATTTTATCTTTGTAAAGAAACATCGCTTAAATGGCTATGCCAGTCACGATACCGGGCACCTAGCTTTTGACTCCTTCATGAGTCTACTTTCGTGGATGTCACAAAAGCAACTCTAAAAATGTCTTCAGGGCTTAAGGGGTTAGGTAAACTTCTGTTTTACAAATTTAAGTGGATTGCACAGAATGAAGTTAAGTTAAATAAAATGTTCAAGAATTGTGTTCTGTTAGCTTAAGCAGAATAATGTTTTGAGTCCGCAAAGCAAAAGCACACATTAAAACCAATCGTTATATTCCTGAACTATCATCGGGAGTGTACACCTCTAACAACAGCAGATCTTCTGTTTGTCAGAATCAAAGTTGACAGAGAAGGAAACCATATGCTTTGATTTTTTATTTGACATTCACCCCCCAAGGCGATAGTCTAATGGTGAGAATGGCAATACTGTTCTCCATCTGGTCAGGTAGCGCCAACGAAGGCTAAATTAACACGTGGCACACAGCAGGCATATGCCACAGCATAAAGCTACAAGAGAGCATTGTGAGCCAGCTGTTGTGACGACAAATACTAGCATGACAATTGTGCAGTTCGCAGGCTTGAAATGGACGTGAAAGACTAAAAGTCCAACATGACATCATGACTTTTGCGTAAACATACACGCCACTTTCAAGTCAAGTGGCGTGTTATTTATACGCATTTTGAGCTATCCGCGTGTATGTCTACGCCGTTATGTCCGAGTGATTCCGCGTGTATGTACACGCCGTTAAAAATCCGAGCGAAATAAAGCCAAATTTTGATATACATCTGGGGGAGCGATATTTTTCTTACTAGGATGGTAGGGAAAGACTCATAAATGGTATTAACCAGTCACGGGTAGGTTTAGGGACGGGGTTGGGGTAGGTCATTTATTTATATATACAGTAATGTAACGCTAAGTCAACGGCGTTCATAAACACGCTGAAAAACGATTATGCGTGTTGATAGCACGCCAAAAATGGAAATACGAATTGGCGTGTCATACATACGCAGTTTCATGAGATCAGTCTGAAAAGGCAGAGATGTGTTTGAGTTGCTTAAGTTGAGTTTACATTTTTATTTGTGAGAAACAATTTATAAAACTCCAACAGACTTAATATGAGTTTCCAAATGTACAGTTGACGAAAAAACTTTATTTTAATGTGTCCTTGTTACACGTTACATTACTATTGTAACAAGAGTAAATTATCGATAATTACTAGCAACTAACCAACCCCTAAACCTATAGTAAGTACTTGCTGTTAATTCATTACTCAGTACTTATTTGTGTAATAACACCATAACAAGGACACATTAAAATAACCCAGAAATGTATATGGCTACATCTACTGGTACAACTGAACATGTAATGGCCATGACCATACGAGGTCATCAGAGGTGGGGACTCAATGTGGTGTGTGTGTGTGTGTGTCTGTGTGTGTGTCTCCAGTTGCTGAGCCTTCACTACACATCAGCCCCATCTGTCCAGCATTGGTGTGTTTGCTTCCGAGACCACATCATGCCCCGGCCGTGACACCATGTTAATGAGATCCACCGAGGTGACAGGTGAAAGCAGCAGCACCGCTGGCAGTAGACAAATCCCCACACAAACACTCGCAGACTTATGACAACACTGAAGGCAATGGACATCCAAACACACCTCGCCCGTCTGCCTGCTGAAGACAGTCTACAAACACACTTTCACACACGTGGCAGATGAAAACACTGTTGGCATCAAAGCACAAATGCTGCACACATCTCAGTGACATGCGAAGACAGAGATTCTCACAGCTTGGTGGCACATCTGTCAACTTTTCAAGGTAAATATCCATTGCACATACACACACAAACTGCTCTCCTTCCTCTTGCTCGTCTTCACTTCTATTTAAAAAAAAAAAAACACATTTTACCAGACATAATCCCAAATGAGCAAATCAAAAGCAGTGCAGCCATTACCACAAAAAGCTGTTTTCAAAATGGCGTTTTAATTTAGTTAACATTTAGGAGAACAGCACAGAGATAATAAAGTCCACCTGGCTTCATTTTACACAAGTACACCAGTCGTCATCCTTTCTCCCATTACAGCCGCTCACGTAGAATCTCTCCCATAGTGTACGGTTACATTAGCAGAGATTAAAAAACAATCCCAGTGCATGTTTCTTTTCATAGCTCTTCAGTTATAACCAGGCTGTGTAAACAATCCAGTAACCCATAGGTAAAGTGTGCATGGTACATCAAACCAGTATTTCGATGAACAGTGTTACTGCAAATTAGCCAACAGTGCTGCAGTATAGCGTGAGACAGCTCTTTGCCCCTTCACCCTCAGCAGTGAACACTCAAACCAGAGCATGTCATTTACAAACAGGAACTTGAATCAGATTTATAACATGAACATGTCCTTGACTGCAAAACTATAACTTTTCGAATATCATAATGTTATCATAATACTTGCAAAAATTGACTTGCATCTGTAACAAGTAACTTACTGATATTTTTCGAGAGCATGGCCTGGGGAGCTGCTATTATTTTTTGATATTTAAAAAAAACAACATAATATTTATATAAAAAAATAATTATAATAAAATGAAATAACTCCTAATTCAACAAGAAAAAGCTTAATTATATTATTCTTCATGTCAACAAAAATTGTGTGCTTAATCACCTCATTCGTCGGACCAGTGCATGGCAGTCGAGGGCTTTATGTATGTGAACACACCTGACAAAGACTTCACAGCAAAATATAAAGGCAAAAAACAGGGACTACACACAGTCCGTCTGAACTATGATTAATGCTGTATGCTGCAGTGCATTAAAATGGGTCGTTGATGAGTGGAAGCATTCAGACGGAAGGGAAACATCTCGTTTTGGTCCTTCATCCCAGGCTTCATTTACAGGGGTAGAGTATGTTGCCGTTTGGAGGGGTCAGTTCTGGTGGAAGGAGGAGAATGTTAAGCCATCAGGTGAGTGAGTGTCTGTGATTTGCTGGAAAGGGCTGTAAAGATCGTGGATTCTCTCCAAGTAGCAAAAACGCCACTCCGAACTCTCAAGATTTTCAGCTCAGTCAGAGACGGCACAAATCAGAGAAAACAACAACACTTCAACAAACACGCAAACACATACACTCTCACACAGTGCAAATAGGCTTTTTCCTTCATTCTCTTGATCTCGCCTTCGCTCACATGGCCGTATTTACCCTGCGGTATGTACAGAGATGCAGAAGAGAGGATGAGGCAACTGGACATGGGATAATCAATCTTGAGTGCGTCTTCCTGGGCACTTTTCTTCTTTTTTTTCTTCCTCATTCTCTCTTCACCACAGCCTCTTTGTTCCCTCGTTCCATAATCTCTCTCCTTCTCGGCCATTTTCTTTCCTACCTTTCCGTTCGTCTTTATTTCTCCCTCTCTATTTATAGAGGCTCATGGTAGGACTCTGGTACATGCACATATAGGCGTCACAGAGAAGTCTGCGTGCATAGCCCTGGATGTTCTTGGGGTCCAGCGCGTGGAGTTCCTCTGGAGTCATCTTCAGGTAGGCCCCTACTTCTGGGCACGGGGACACCTGTGGGATGTTAAACCCGTTCTGACCACCTGCCACCAAAAACAGAAAAAAAAAAAATTAGCGACAGTAAATTCTATAAGAGGTAAGAATGGTGCGTCAATTTATTATTGTGACTCAAAAATGAGTGAAAGTTTAAATGAAATCAAAAAACAATAACAAGTCCTCTGTACCGTCGCGGTCAGCCATGCTATCGAAGAACAGCCAGGCCGAGTCTGCGGATCCGTATTTGACAAAGGCGACATAGTGGCTTGTCTCAATGCAGAGCACGGCAAACAGCTCCATCTGCTGGTGAGGGTAAGATCCCTGCCTCCACACTGACTCCTGCAGCTCTTTAGGGACAGATAACTTAACATGCCTATGAGACTTACGCCGTGGGTGCAGATGTACCTAGAGGTCCAGGAAGTGAACACATATTCAGTGTCAAATATTCGGGAAAAACAGGTGCACACAAATATGCACATTAATCTATATTCAACCACTGTAAGGAACTGTTATAGTTGTCTGAACTTAGGTAAATGCATTGAACAATGGTTTATTTGGAAAAGCCTCCATCTAGTGGATATCAAAGGTATTGCAGACACGATGGGAGCCAGAAGAGGACATTTTTTGCTTAAATGTGCATCTGTGTGTGTGTCCTACCTGTGTATTGCACTTTTCACAGAACTGCTTTATCTTTCCTGGTGTGATGTCACAATCTTCGTAGCACTCTCTGCACTCGTAAAGAGCCAAACAACCACAGATTCGACATTCTCTAGGGGCTAACAGAAACATTTGTTATACCGTTTTCCTTTAAACACTGAAAACGCAGAGCACAGCTAGAATGATACATTACTATAAAATGAGTTCTTCATCTCAAACACAGATTCATTACTTTGGTATGTGGAATTTTATTCAAATAACTGCAATCCATTCAGTTATGGAACTGACTCACTGTCATCTAATAGATCTGTGATGTCAAGCTCCAAAGAAGGGAAGATCTTATTAAACATCTTAAAGTCCTTCCCAAAGCGAGGCATCTGAATTATAAGGCAAGAAGGGGCCTGGACAGAAACAAACAGACAAGAACATGACAGTCCCCTTCATTTGTCCTAAGCAACAATATTTGGATGTGTAAATTCTCCTCTGAATGCATCTTTCTCTTTTAATTTTGTGATTGTTATATGTGCTTATTTGGAGAAATTCAACATCTAATTTATAAAATAATAATAATAGTGGTAGTAGTAGTAGTCATATAATGTGCAGTATAAATGTAACAGTTCAGAAATAGTACCTCAAATTGTTTAACAATTACTCTACCATTCAAAAGTTTGGGGTCAGTAAGGTTTTTTTTTTTTTTATTATAATTTTATTTAGCAAGGTCCAAAACTGATTAAAAGTAACAAAAAAGACATTTATAATGTAACATTTTTTTATTTTCTATTTATCAAAGAATCCTAAAAAGAAATCATGTTTCAAATCTGATAATAATAAGATCTTTTTGCACCAAATCAGCATATTAGATTAATTTCTAAAGGATCATGTGACACTGAAGACTGGAAGACATCGCTTTAACATCACAGGGAAAAAAACACTTTAAAATATACTCAAATAGAAAACTTTCAAAATATTATATTTTTACTGTATTTTTGATCCAATAAATGCATCCTTTGTGAGCATAAGAAAGTTATTTCAAAAACATTTTACTGACCTCAAACCTTTTAAGTGAGTTTATATAATAAAAAATGTAAAAGATTTGTATTAAGATATTGTAAAGAACAATAAAATATGGAAGTAAAAGTGGCCTCTCCACTAACTACAGTCAAACCAAAATGTATTCAGACACCTTAAACATTTCTCACATTATCACATTTGATTCGCTATAGTTTCGAAAATGGTAATAGAATATGACAAGGACTCAGAGTTATCAAATCAGTTGATATTTCACTGGATTTGGCCATCCTTCTGTTAGACTGTCTCACAAATGAATTTGATTAAATAGCTGTCAACTGTCATCTGTTAAATTTGAGTACACAATTAGAAAATGGCAATTGAGTTCAACCAATTACAAAGCAATGCTTAATTTTGTTCAGTCTGTGGTGTAAAAAGGTCGCATCAGCAATTAAAGAAAAAACACTTAAGCAAAACATGGTCGGGTAAAAGTGTCTGAATAATTTTTGGTCCCGAATTTGTATACATTTTACTGGTAGTCCACTGTATGAAGAATTTTTGGGTATAATTTGTCACAGTTTAGTTTATTTTGCGATCCTCACTTACATAAATGAACTATAGTATCCTGCACCCACTAGTAAAACAATATCAGAAATGATATCTGGTGTCTGAATAATTTTTTATTTGACTGTATACGATTATCAATGATACAGAGCAGGCCTTGTGTACATACCTCTGCAAATTTGAGATCACTGTTGATGAAGGACCACTCCAGAAGTTGCTGGCTGGTTGGCACCATAACTTTATCTTTCTTGTCCATAAAGATTTGATAGAAGTAACAGTCCTGAACCTTCTGCCCTGCAGACCTGCAAAAGATAAAATATTAGCCCAAATATGCTGATTCTAGCATGGAGTTGAAGGTGTGTGAGAGGCGCACCGAAGTTTGAGAAGAGGGTCGACTCTCAGGATGTGATGAAACAGGATGTTGAGGAACTCCTCAGGATCTGAACAGAGAGAATAACTTTTTTCAATTCACTCACAGCATACAAATCAAAATGTGAAATAACTTAAAACAATTCATCTATTAATTATTTGTAGTTAATACGCAGACCTTAATGTTTTTTTTTTTCTAGGTGTTTAATATATATCCCATTGAGGTCCCACATAATTTAAACATACAGTAAAATAAATATTTAGCATTTACTACATATTTGGTGCTATAGATCATGTGTGTTTTGATAAACAACTAGGTTTTGAAAACCCAAAAAAATTTGCATCTTTATAATTAATGACTTTATCTGAAACGTTTTTTTTTTTTTACTTTTTGTTTTTGCTCTGGTTGTACAAAGAATGCAATGTTCTGTGTGTCATAGCTTCATAAAAGCACAAAGTGGACACCTGTGTTTCAGTATGGAAGCACAATGTTCCCAAAAACAGCAGGATGTAATCAAAAAAAAGTAAATGGGAAAAATCCATTCCCAAACCACTTGGTATAATAATAACAGTTTTTGAGGGGCTACTATAGTATGTTTTATGTCTAAGAACAAGATCTCAAAAAAACAATATTATGACAGGTCTGATAGAGTTTTGCAGTCGTATTGTGTTTCATATTTCATAGTTTCATAGTATAGAGTACTGTTTTCCAAGCAATACAATGTAGAATCAACATTTCCTGTAAAAATCATGTGGATAAAACCTCAAATAATTAGTTCTCTATTTGTGTTGTTCCTCAATATTGCAGATGCTCAAAATGAAAATAACTCAACTGCTGAATAAAACAATGTCATTTTTAGAGTGAAAATAATTTTCTGTTTCACCTACAGAGGGCAGTATCAATACATTTCTAATACAGTGACATGAAACATGAGACTTTTCTCACCCTTCTCTTCTGAAGTAAATCCTGACGCCGCCTCCACTTTCTCCAATATCCTCCTAAGTTTCATGATTTTAGTGGCGCACACGTAGCCATGTCTAAAAAATACACATGAACACAGATTAATAAAAGACCAGGCCTGTCAAAGAGAATAGGTAAAAGAGAATTTGGATGAATGTTTAGATAATAATAGAGATAAAGCAGCCAAATAATGTGTGGTAATAAACTGTGTTTCACTCACATTCGTAGTGGGTTGACTATTTCTGTGCGCAGTAACTCTTGAGTCTCTTTGTAATATTCTACATCAGTCTTGGATCTTGGCCTTAAGAGTACTGTATCCAACACAGAACTAAAAGAGAATAAACTGACATACAGAGAGAGACAGAGAAATACATTTACAAATGTAACATTAAATATTAGTTTATAATCTGTTAAGCATCTTCTATGCATTGCATGTCAAACAAATCTAATATGTAACGCATAAGTAATATACTTGTAAGTCTCTGTGTAGATATCATGAAGATACAGAGATATTAAACACTTGTAGTCAGTCGTGTGTGTGTGTGTGTGTGGTGTGCGTGCGTGCGTGCGTGCGTGCGTGTGTGTGTTCACCAGAACAGCGTAGAGTCCAGATAGCAGGAGTTATAATGCCCTTGAATTCCTTTCTTCTTCCCCACCATCACCTCCAAACCGTCGTTCTCCGTCCGAGGAGGAGTGTTCTCATTAACCACTTCACTCAGATAACCCCCAAAAGCTGCAGCAAAACATACTGATGAGTCACATCAATCAAGTACAATATGAGCTTCAATGCTCTGAGATTTAAAAAAAATGGGTTTCACATCAATACATGTTAAGCTCTACTGACAGCATAAAGTTAATTACTACATATAACACAAAAAATCAACTTCAACTTTCAGTTAACAAATTTAACTAAACAAAATGTTGCTATTTTCAGAGTATAGTCACAAAACAAAAAAAAGTCCTACTCTTATCTTTATTCAAAGTTTTATTCAAACTGTTTTGTCATGGAGAAGTAAGCTTATGCATGATTCACAAAAAGATACCAGAAAAGGATGTGATATACAGTAAACCACTTTAAACTTCAATGCAAACTTCACCCACACATCTGTAACGCATAACCGGTAAGTTCATCCATTTTGAAAAATATTCGCACAAAAGAACTGTACAGATAAAAAAATAAACATTCCTTTAACAAAAATCCTGCTTTGAAACCCTCTGGAATGCTGGTTCATTCACTGTTAAGTCAAAAGTATATTTCCCTAGCCTGCATTCGGCTCCAGCACGCAAAGTCTTCGTAATGTAATTTTCATCATCAGCAAATAATTTTAGCGCTCAAACACAAAGGTCCACTAGGTAGTGTGCACGAGCCAAATACAGTACGTCTAACCATGTTCAGCTCAGGGTCATACTTTTAAGGGCTTGCGCTCTCAATAATGTGCTAGACAGAGCAGAATGTGGAAAAAGAAGAAAGCCTGGGCCTTAAATGTGTTAATGTAACTGCAATATCTGCTCTAGATCAGGCCCTTCCTATCAGAGCATGCGACAACTCCTTGTCCAAGCTCTTGTTCGATCCAGACGGGACTAATGTAATGCACTCTTAGCAGGCCTTCCAGCTGCTCTGTCAAACCTTTGCGACTGATCCAGAATACTGCAGCAAGAGTGATCTTTAACAAGCCGAAGAGAGTGTACTGTACGCCACACCTCTCCTCATCAATTTGCATGGGTTGCCTATAGCCGCTAACATCAAATTCAAGGCACTGACATTTGCCTATAGAACGACCACTGGCTCTGCACCCCATACCTAATCTCGCCACTTCAGACGTACGTGCCCTCTGGAAGCTTGCGTTCGCAAGTGAACGGTGTCTTGTAGTGCCATCCCAAAGAGGCTTATCTGATAACTTTCACTGATCTTTACCTGGAGGTTCCCTGCTGGTGGAATGACCTGCCTAAGTCAACCTGAGCTGCCCAGTCTTTAGCCACTTTCAAAAAAACGGCTAAAGATGTGTCCATCATCTAAAGACCATCATTTATTTCGTCAATACTTGACCAATAACTACTAACATTTAGTATACTATTCTGTACATCTATTTATTTTTTATATGTTAAAAAAAACTGTGCTAGACTAACTGGGATTAGTCACAGCACTTACATTATAGTTGCCCTATTGTTGGATATTCCTTTGGATAAAAGTGTCTGCTAAATGATTAAATGTTAAAGTAAACAATACTGTAGGCTTATCATAACCGTATGCACTGACACATCTCTGACACTTGAAGTGTGTTTATTACCTATGGAGTTGCATCGTTCTATGGGGTTGGGTGAATGATGTAAGGATGGGAATCGTGAGTCTGGCCTGCAACACTTCAGTTTGACAAACAGAGCTTTCTTTGGTGGACACGTGAAATAACGAATCCCTTTAAACGTGCCATCAGTGCAGCCCACACACTCCTCCTCCTAAACACACACATTAGAAACAAACAGTTTATAATATAGCAAATGTAAATACACTAATATACACTACCTATCATTCTAATATGCTGAATTGGTGCTGAAGAAACATTTCTTATTATTATCAATGTTGAAAACAGATTTCGATTTCAAATTTAATGCATCATTGCAAAGTATTAATCTCTTCAGAAAAGAAAAAAATCAAACTGACCCAAACCGTTTGAATGCTAGTGTTTTTATATTCACTTCATATTAATGTTACAGTACAGCAAACATGCATGAATCTACTGACCAGCTCTAGACCAGCTAGTGGCTCTTGTAGTCCTGGAGGTAGACCAACCCAACGGATGACCCCACACAGTGGTGGGTTCTCTTTGACCTCCACCATTGACCCGACCTCTAACCCTGGCTGGCCTTGTGGTGGTGATGGAGGCCTCTGGACAGGCGTGGTAGCAGGTGGCAGGACCTCCTGCTGCTCTCCCATCACTGAGCCAGCAGACAGGGAGAGGGGGCCGTGGCTCATGCTCCCATTGGGACCAACTTTGCGGCTCAAGCTGAAGGGCAGGGAGTGGAACTTGTTATCAATGGACACCGAAGGGGTTGTGGGAGGAGCTCGAGAGGGGGACGAGCTAGGGTTGAAGTCTGGGGGCATGTCCGTCAGGGATTTGGCCGGGTCCTCACCGACTATCAAGAAACAAAGCCAAAGAAATGAGAGTCTGTACGTACCAAGAGGTCATAATAACCAGAAAATGCATCAGTGTGAAGGACCAGGAACTGATCAATCAATATAAACCATCAGATGACATCATAGCTAATGTTATAAAATTATAATAAATGGTTCAATTGGCTTAAATGAAAGAGTTATCTGTCATTAAGGAAATTTACATTTATACACTGCTGTTCAAAAGTTTAAAGGGGTCATATTATGCCATTTTACGAAGTCCTGATTAGTTGATTTAGAATATGTTTTCATGCTTGATTGTTAAAAAAATGCATTATTTTTCACATATTTTACATTATTATAGCCTCTCTCCCCAGTCTGGCTCGAACACGCCGATTTCGATAAAGCCCCTCCTTCCGAAATATGAAATGTGCGGTGATTGGTTAGCTGGCCCAGTGTGTTGTGATTGGCAGCGATTAGCCTGTGTTCTGGAAATGTCCCGTCTCTCCATAACTGAGAGTTCTTCTCTAGTGTAAATATTAAGGTTATTTTAAACCAATTTGAGCCCGATTCAGATCCTGAAAATGTTAACGAACAAAAGGATCGTGCAGAACGGATTATTTATTATACATTATAGATATGATGTTATCCACCATTTAATTGTGATATTTTTCGGAAAACTAAGGTAATACAAACAATAATCGATCACAGAACCATGGTTCATTTTCCTAAGGAGCGGTAAACCATCTTACAAAAGCAACAGAAAAAAAAACAAGCTGTTCTCCATAAAATGTGCAGCGCACTGATAAACGCTGGGATTATAATTTTTAGGAACAGTGTTTAAAATAAATGAAACACTCTAAGTTCATCAGCCTTAAACCGGTGTTTAATTTTTGCTGTAGGCTATTTTTTCACAATTTTTTTTCTGTCTACAGTCGTCCCCTATTTCCAAATCATACACAACCACGTCATATAGGCTAAACTGATTAATTTTATTAGGCTATAGCTCAGTGACTGCAACCATTCAGCGTGTGCATACAAACACACACACACACACACACACACACACACACACACACACACACACTCTCTCTCTCTTCTCTCTCTCTAGTTGTTTCTGTTAAAAGGAATGGCTGCTTTTCTCATCCTTTTTTTTCTTTTTTTTTTCTATCCTAAGCTATAGCAGCAACATTCTCTGCTCCAGTCTCTGAGTTTATTGCGAAAGTTCATGCGATTGCCGCCGGCTCACCATGCAGTACAGTCGTGTCGTGTACCAGCTGCTTTGATGCGATTATCAGGTTAATTGACTCGTAATGGCTGCAATATCTCACGACCTCCCAAAGGTCCGGACTTGCAGTGTACGCCCGTTTTTTGTAAGAAGTCTCTTATGCTCACTAAAAAGCATTTATTTGATAAAATACAGTAAATTGTAACAGTAATAGTAACTAGTAATATTGAGAAATATTAATAATATAATTCAATTGTTTTCAATTAAAATTTTTATTTTTTAAAATCTGTGATGGCAAAGCGGAATTTTCAGCATCATTACTTCAGTCTTCAGTCACATGATCCTCCAGAAATCATTTTAATATGATGATTTGGTGCTCAATAAACATTTCTCATAATTATTAATGTTGAAAACATGATAAAAAAATCTAGTATTCTTTGATGAAAAGAACGTAAAAAGCTGTTCTTTTTTACTTTCAATTCATCAAACATTGAAAAAGATGTATTATGTTTTTCAAAGGTTTTCAACATTTATAAGAAATGTTTATTTGAAACAGAAAACGTTTGTCACATTATAAAGGCCATTACTGTCTTTTGATCATTTAATGCATACTTTAAAATTATGAATAAAAGGATGAAGAATAAAATAATGAATTTCATTTAAAAAAAATCTTACTGACTCAAACCTTTGAACAGTAATGTAGTGTATACTAAACCACAGCTTAGCCAAAATATGATGTCCTCTCAGAGCTGATCAGTGCTGGTTATTTTCTCCTCACTGAAGCACATACCAACACATAAAATATGAAGATACTGGTAAACATTTGTATGCGTTACAGGAAAAAGTCACCATAGGAATCAAGCATAAGAATTGTGGTGAACAGACAGCCTGGTGAAGGACAACAAAAGCAGCACAGGCCACAAACACAACATAAAACCCATAACAAGCCACCCCTGCAACGTCCTCCAATAGTGCATGTTAGTATAGTGTGACATGAAATATGAAATAGTTACACAGATGAAAGCAATGTTATAAGGAATACAATGTCCCAATATGTTCAACACCAAATACACATACAAACACATACAATCACAAACATTTACACAATGGATGAGTGGAGATATGGCTTGATTGTACCAGCAATACCAAATATAAAAGGCTTTGACAAATCATACAAACATAAAACTAGTCACAAATACTAACTATGCCATATATGCTGCAACTAACAAATTAATGCAGTTTACAAAAATAATAATATAGAGAAATTAAAATAAATAAATAGGCTACTTAATTAATTTTGTATTGCCTTATAGCTAAATTTAGTTGAAAACTGAATATGAAATGCAAGCACAAATGTCTGTAGTACAGAACATTCAGAAAAAACACCTGAGATGTTCATTTTCCGATCAATGATGTCATGCTATGAGGTCGCATGCCACTCACGTCACAGTGAACCAGACTCCCAATAAAAGATCTCAGCAGCAAGTTGCTTTTAAAATCACAGCTGATGTATTCAAAGGCATTGATTAACATGTGATGATTTATTCATGATAAAATTATTAAAGGAACCTAAAGTGAAATGAGCTCTAATTTTAGGCTAGATATCTGAAGGAAGGCACCTTGCTGTTAAGATGTTTATCATTAGAGCTCAGCAGTCTTCCATTTGTATTGATTATTGATTACCTTCATCTATGTACCATGTGCTTTTGGCTTTGGACTGGGCAGGGTGATCGACCGAGCTGCCATTTAGTGTATAATAAAACTCAGACTTGCTCCTGCTGCCAGGCTGCAGGCCTAACCCTGAATAAGAGTCACGATAGGAAGATAGACAGTAAATTGTGTGTGTGTGTGTGTGTGTGTGTGTGTGTGTGAGAGAGAGAGAGAGAGAGAGAGAGAGAGAGAGAGAGAGAGAGAGAGAGAGAGAGAGAGAGAGGAGAGAGAGAGAGAGAGAGAGAGAGAGAGAGAGAGAGAGAGAGAGAGAGAGAGAGAGAGAGAGAGAGAGAGAGAGAGAGAGAGAGAGAGAGAGAGAGAGAGAGAGAGAGAGAGAGAGAGAGAAGAGAGGAGAGAGAGAGAAATGGGAGAGAGATGAGACAGGGATGAGAGAATCAAGAGAATGAGATGAGACTAAATGAGACATTGGGATTTGCAGAAATAAGATATGGTTTACATGGGGATGTAAGCAAATCTAGAGACATGGATGATGTACATACTTGAGAATTGAGTGAGAGAAGATAGAGAGAGAGAGAGAGAGAGAGAGAGAGAGAGAGAGAGAGAGAGGAGATGATGTCATGCAGTGTTCAGCCAAGCTTATTATGTCATATCCAGTTCATGTTAAGATAATAGAGAATGGTTCTAGAGAGGGATAAAAAACACCATTTCCTTGGTCATGACATGAATTTTTTTATTATTATTTTAATATGTTTCTTTAGGTTTATTTATAATGTTTACAAAGGTTTTTGCACACAAAACAAACAAATATATATGCAGAGAAATGGTTCATTCTGACCCGCTGTCTGAAATTATCCGTTTTTTTAGAGGCGGCTCCTTTAAGGCTTGTCAGTAAAAGGCCACTATTATGATTTTTGGGGGCCGATGCCGATACCGATATTAGGGAGTAAAAAAAGCCCGATATCGATTATAACGGCCGATATTACCGTATATACCCGAATATAAGACGAGGTTTTTGTCCTAAAAATAGGCTGAAAAATGGGGGGGTCGTCTTATATTCGCGATAGACAAAATCACGAGGGGAAAGGGAGAAATTTCTTGCCAAGCATTTTGGGGAGCTACTTTATTTGTGTATTAAAGTAAAAAGAAAATTGAGAAAAGTTACAAAATCCACTTAGAATACCGAAAAAAGAAAATTGAGAAAAGTTACAAAACCCACTTAGAATGGCCAGTTTAAACGTTTAGCATATTTGTATAAGATTATATTTCAAAAGTACCTCAGACAAACAGGTGAAGCGGGTCCGCGCGAGGAAACATCACACTCTTCATGTGCTTCTTAAGAGCGCTGTTAAGAGATACTGTTGGATAATCTTCACTAATGACTTTGTCTTTTTATTTAATCACGTTATATAAAAAATAACTTATATCAATAAATATATCAAATTTATTTGTCACTGGCAAAACCTTGCTATCTTCTATTATTAGTCTTGATTCCTCTAGTCTCTACCAGTGGAGAAAGTACTCAGATCAGAAGTAATAATACCTTAATAAAAACATGTTTAATTACATATGTACAGTACTTTTACTTAAATACTATTTTAAGTAAGTCAGCAAAATGTACTAAACGTGAACTGAAAATGGCCCTAAATAAAGTGTTATAATTATATAAATGATTGGAATTTTATTGCCTGATGTTGTAACGTAGCGTTATATGCAGAATGGGCTTTAAAGCTGCAGTAGGTAGTTTTGAGAAAACGTTGACTTAGCCTGAAAATTTAAACAAGCACAACAGGTCCCACCCCCTTGCTCTCTGCTGCGCTACAGCCCTCCCTGCACAGCTCGTCCTCCACAGCGGAGCCTGTCGTGAACGCGCAGGCTAGTAAACAGGGCCACCGATGACGGCGGATAAACAGTTTTGGCACATTCACTAATAGGGACTAAACATCAACAATATGCTTTACATTAGAGGCCTGCATTTCAGCCCGAGCCCGACGGGCCCCGACTTATTTACGCTCCTAGGGCCGGGCTTCGGGCCAATTTTCACGTCATAGTTCAGACGCGGGCCGGGCCGGGCCGGGTTTTAGGCTTATCTTTTTTATAGCATATTTTAGACATTAATTAAAATAAATATGAGAAGATGACGATTAAACGCAAACATAGAAAGACGTTTTATAACCTATCACACTGACATATGACTGACATGACAGCCTGCTCACGCTCACGCTCACGCACACACACACACACACGCACGCGCACAGGTTTCCCATAAGTACGACTGGATTAAAACCTTTCACTGTGGATGCTGTGCTTTTTCTTCACGATGCTCTGAGACTGTTCTTAGCCATGTTTGGAGGCTGTTTTTTGTTTGACTTCATTTTCATGAGTCTGTTGGAAACAAGGATGTAAGGTGGAAATAAGAATGGCCATGTTCTGTAGTGAAGACTTGATTTTTGAGGTAAGATAACCTGCATGGTTGTTTTTAATGTAATTTATGTTGATTTTTTTAGATTGCGTTCTCTGTATTGTTAGCCTATTGTATAAACTCATTTAGTTTGCGAGCGCTGTTGCTCTGAGCAGCAGAGCCGTTTGCCTCAGCTTTTCAAAAATGACAAAAAAACGTTTAAACAAACGTTTAAACTAACGTTAACTGTCTGTGTGATATGCTTAAGTTGTTTTATATCTATGGATTTTATTGTAGCCAAGTAAAGTGTTGATTTGAGAGGCTATAAATCAATGGATCAAACATGTTTAACTCGCTGTCGGCTACTTGGTCGTCATAAAAATAAAAAACATTTTTTTTCTTAATTAACTTTATAAAGAAATGAAAATAAACTTACGGTAAATACTTTGCCTTTGAAAACGAAACATATCTGGTTTACTGACTGCAACATAGGGCAGGCTGTGTATTATCCTTTTTTTTTTTTCTTTTTTTTTTATAAACGGGCTCGGGTCGGACTCGGGCTGATCATTCTGATGAGCTGTCGGACACGGGCCGGGCTAGGGCCTGAGCGTCTCGGGCCAGGGCCGGGCTAGGGCCTAGATTTGAGGCCCGTGCAGGGCTCTACTTTACATTGACTATGGCCTGCCCATACTTTGACTACAAATTTGGTCCTCAAATAATTATGTATTTTGCAATACATGTAACTATAACGTTGCACTCTTTCTATAAGTTATAAATAGCTAGTAAGATAGTGTTAATTTAACGGTAACTAACGTTACAGTATGTAGGTAATTATTCTAGCGATATATAATGCTAAATAAGGTTTGCTAGTACATTATTTCAGCAACATGACAAGCCAGTGAATTAGCAGGTTTCAATTGTTGCTTAGCAGAGTGCGTGACATTTTATCTTCATGTTATGCGGCAAGAGTTTTGACACAGAGTCAATGGGCTCTGTCTAATTCTTTCTTCGCTTGTTTATCTCATCGGTCTTTTTCCTTTTACCTCTTTGTTTTATAAGCAGGTGTCACTCGAGAATTGGCAGTTTAGGTTGTTTCTCCCCATAAGAACAGCTGCAGCTCGCCGGCAATCTTGAGTTTGAACGACTATACTCGCTCGGGCTGTGCAAGAGAGGGGTGTGATCATCGCGTACACGAGCGTGATTGACACTGCTAAGACATTCCTCCTGGCTCTGATTGGTTGTTTCTGACCGGTAGCATGTATTTCTGCAAATGGCAATAGGACCACTGGGAGGAGCCAGAGGAGCTTGATTTTTTCACAGAGTATCGGTCTCATATTCTACTCTCAGGACATAATGATAGTTTTAACAAATATGTAAAAAATATTTTTTTAAAAAGTTACCTACAGCAGCTTTAACACTGTCTACACTGGACGCGGCAGTTGTTGCTCGCGTCACAACAGCTGTTTATCCTGGACCCGCGCGAGCGTGACGCGGCAAAGCGCCCATTACAAAGCATTTGTCCTTTGCGTCAGTAAGTCATAAATAGAATGAGGCATCAGTTTACTGTTGGAGATTTGTCGCTCGCGTCGCACCGCATCCAATGTAGACAACATCACAGATTATAATGGTTTCAACTGTCTTTTGACGCATTCCGCCGCTCGCGTACGGTGTCATGTTCAGGCAGCAGCAGACTGTGTCTAAACGGTAAGTCTGTTGAATGGTGATTTAACGCTACGTTGCCACCTGGTGAGACGCAATGCTATAAAGTAAATAAACAATGTTCTGGTCTACTCTCACAACACAACGAGCTTATCATACTCATTTGCTACATTAGCTAGCTAGCCATGTTTCATACCTTGTCAGTGGAGTGGAAGCTAATGTGTGCGCATCTTACACCTCATCTATAGAAAAGACCTCCTTTGACTGAAGTGAATGGGTTGTCTGGTGTCACTACAGTAAGCTGGGTTGCGAGTAACAATGGCACCGCTCTGCTGGACAAACTACGTAGTCACACAATTTACAAGCATTTTATCCACATTATATGTTCTGTAAAAACAGTTCATATCGCCGGCACATCTGCGTCATATATGCCGATACCGATATATCTGCAACAGGCATAAAAGTATAAAATCGGCAGACCGTTAAATCGGTCAGGCACTAGTTTAAACTGGACACGTCAAAGTGAAAATTATTTCATTCTTACATTTGTCCTGTTGGCGACAGACTAGTGCATGGAGTTTGTCAGAAACTGAATGCACATCTGTATACTGTATCCAGTGTAGACAGCGTCACTCAGAGATTATAATGGGTTCTATTTGCTTTTGATGTGACGTAATGATCACATCTAGTGTAGATAGAGCCCGACCGATATATTGGCGAGCCGATATTATCGGCCGATATTAGGCATTTTCATAACTATCGGTATCGATAAATGAATAGCCTATTTAAAAAAAATGCGGCATGCGGTGATTCATGTAAGGGTGGCGCTGCCAATAAAGCACCTAAAAGCTGTCACAATGAACTGGCAAAAGCAATGATATGAATACATCAAATATAGCAAGGAGACATTTTAATTGTTTATTAATAACACGTGTTTTCAGACATTGTGGGCTGCAAAGATGAAGTTGAGGATGAGGACTCGCGATCTTTGAACGCGCTAGAGAGAAATGTAGATTTCAGAAGGATTACATAAGCAGAGAGCAGTTTGTCTTTCCTTTTGATTTGTTCTGTTTAAAAGTAGACATTTATTTCTCAGGTCTATAAGCAGAGTTTCGCTTCATTTATGAGACGAGGTGCAGCCTCACTCGCCGGCGGCTCCATGTCGTGATCTATTGTCTGTTATATTTACTTATTTATTAAATCCAGGCATTTGGTTGATGAAATATTGATTAAAATTAAGATATAATTAATACAAAACGAAATTTGACTTTAAAGGGTCATTCCACCCATTTCAACATTAATCTTTATTGAAAGTGGCTCATATATGTAGTCGAAATGTAAAAGAAATTTTGAATTTGGTGCCATCTTGACCGAGAAAAGACAGAAAATAACTGAAGGGCGCATTTGTATGTAAGACAACAACTCCCACAATGCACCACATTGCACAGCTCCTCAAGCCACTCCCACTAATCCAGAACAGCGCAAACATCAGAGAAATCACTCTTCCTTCTACAAGGCTAACGTTAGCTGCCAAAAGAATTTGAAATTCATTTCACACAAAATGTCTAGTTAGTTGGCTGTGGCGAGCAGGACGAGGGGGAGGGACGTGAGAGGACGGCGCGAGTCATAATGAATGACACCTGTGAGACGCAGCGGTCTTATATCTCTCACGGAGGAGCGGAGGCATAAAAGGAACAGGCCTGATGTTATGTTATGTTTTGTTTCTGTTGTTTGTGGCCAGCTGGCTTAAACTTTTGTTTTGTATTTGTTTATTTGACTATTAAAATGTTTAAATGTTCGCCGGTTCCCGCCTCCTCTTACCACAACAACGAACCCGTTACATTGGCAAACTCATTAGCGAATTACTCCTCGTTTGTATTTCTTTCTATATGGTGAATTATTGCATGATACCTGGATGTTCAGTCAGAACATATGCGGTGCGAAACTAGGACGGTTCACATCACAACACAAACGTCCGTGCGCTCGTCTGATTTAGAAATTTTGTCCAGGAGAAATTGCCATCGTTGAAATTCTCTGCAGCAGAGCAGACGGACTCTATCTGTGTCCGAAGCGCACAGCGACAGCACAGGCACCAGCAGTCCGCCTCAGCTCGAGCCAGTCCGGGCTCAGTCCGCGACAGGCAGCCGCCTCCTGTTCCTCCATCAGCCTCAGCTGCTCTTCACTATACTGCGGCTCGTAAAGATAGCCACGAACATCGGATTCGAGCAGCAGAATTTCAAAATCCTCTTCTTCCATATTATGTTTAGTTTATTCCGTCATTGTCGTAACTTCCTATCTCCACAGCGCTTGTTAGCTTAGCTTATAAACAAGATGGCTGATATTGATTTCAGTATCTGCAAGTGAAGTCCCACCCACTGATCTGTGATAGGTCTGTTAGCGCATTAGGTCCAACCCCTTATGGGCGGGTTTGAAATGGTGCTTGTAGTCTTTACAGAAATTCCCCCCTCTTACACTTCCTCCTACAATGACGTAAAATGATGATTTTTGCGTCATTGTAGGAGGAAGTGAAAAAGGTAAATAGTGGATTTCTCTCGTCTCAGGGGAAAATGAGAGAGTGTTGCACGACCATTCAATAGTATGACTGGGTTTCTAACAATGGAAAGCTTAATGCAAATGGGTGGAGTGTCCCTTTAATGAAAGGCTTTGTGCTTTCTGTTCGATGTATCTGTTAAAGTTTTAAAGCACTTTAGTGCCGCTTTCGGAGCTTGTCACGTCCGTTTTTTCCTCATAAATGCGAACACGAAAAATAAAATAAAATGAATATTATATGTTCTGTTGAGAGCCAACCCTTCTTCATCCAGTGGGTAGTAGACTATTACTTTTGATTTGCGCAGTGTAATTCACAGAATTGATTTCTCTGCTACCAGCCTCTGTCACGTAGCCTATTGTGTGAGCTTGTGATGACTAGGGAAAGCGCGCAGCTGAGAAGTCCTGATTATATTGTCTCCTATATTTACTTCTTATTTGTTAAATCCAGGCATTTTGGTTTAATGAAAAAGTTTGAGGTCTGTGTGAAAGTTTTAAAGCACTTTAGTGCCGCTTTCGGAGCTGTCAGGTCCGTTTTTTCCTCATAAATGCGAACACGAAAAATAAAATAAAATAAAATGAATATTAGGCCTATATGTTCTGTTGAGAGCCAACCTTTCTTTATCCGGTGGGTAGTAGACTATTAGCCTACTTTTGATTTGCGCAGTGTAATTCACAGAAGTGATTTCTCTGCTACCAGCCTCTGTCACGTATTGTGTGAGCTTGTGACTATTGCAAGCGCGCAGCTGAGAAGTCCTGATTATATTGTCTGCTATACTTCTTATTTATTAAATCCAGGCAATTGATTGATTAAAATGCGTGGCGCGAGCGACAAATCTCTGACAGTAAACTGATGCCCCATTCTGCTCTGTAACGGGCGCCTTTCCGCGTCTCGGGTAAACAGCTGTTGCGACTCAAGCGAGCAATAACGGTCGCGTCCGGTGTAGACAGTGTTAAAGCTCATTCTGCCTATAACGCTACGCTACAACATCAAGCAATATTCCAATCATTTATATTATAACACTTTATATAGGGCCATTTTGCATTAAGAGTAGCCTAGTTTCACGTTCAGTACATTTTGCTTACTAATTTAAAATAGTATAAAAGTCTGTACATTATGTAATTAAATAGGTTTTCATTATGATATTATAAATTTTACTTTAGTAAAAAGATCTGAGTTCTTCCTCCACTAGTAGAGATTAGAGGAATTAAGACTAAAAATAGAAGATAATGTCAGTGACAATTTTGATATATTTTAGTAAAAAGATCTGAGTTCTTCCTCCACTAGTAGAGATTAGAGGAATTAAGACTAAAAATAGAAGATAATGTCAGTGACAATTTTGATATATTTATTGATACAAGTTGTTTTATATAACGTGACTAAATTAAAAGACAAAGTCGTTAGTGAATATTATGCAACAGTATTTATAATATAATATAACATGCAATGCAAACTAGTTTGGTTACAGCTAAAATTTATAATTCTCATTCTATAATTCCCCCTGTCTCCATTACATATCTTTGTCACACAAGTGTTTGATCACCACATTTGAGTGATCATTGCAAAACGTTTATATATTTATTCTGTTTAAATACTGTGTATTCTATATACAGTACCCATCCACACCAATAGGAAAGTGTGTCCAAACTTTTGACTGGTACTGTACTATGATACACATAAATAATATTGCTACTGTACACATAAATAATATCGGCCGATATATCGGTACCAGAATTTTTTTTATCGGTATCGGCCCCCAAAAATCCATCATCCATCCGTCGGGCTCTAAGTGTAGGCAAATGCATGAAAGTGGGCAGGGCCTATGGTGCAATAAAGTATAACTCTGGAGTTAGTCAAATGCAAATGTATTTTTTGTGATGTCACAGATCCCACAATATTGAACAGAGTCGTTTTTGGAGCTTGATAAAATAAATGCTTTGTTTATAATGAGGATGCTTTAAGCTCTGAAACTTGCAGGATGTTTTAATGGTACAGACCTCATGTCAAGAGATCAAGGTAAATTTGATTTCTCATGTCATGACCACTTTAAAGGATGTCCATCAGTACCAAGAATGACAGTTTTCTGCTCATTCTGCTAATTTCTTTCAAACAAGCAGTTTTCCAAACCACGGACTTTCATCATATCAAGTAAATATAATCCAACAATTTTAACAACAGATGTATGATCTTTATGTCAGGTATTCCTAATATAATAGCATGTCAATACTAGTGATACCCATGAAGAAGAATCCAACAGAAATTGCACTACACGATTCTAAAAACAGTATATAAAAAATTGTCAAATTTCACCAAAATGGATTATGCATAATAAATGCATTTCTGACAGGCGGCTTCCTGTGTGCATGCTCTGAGACAGAGCGGGATGAGAAAAGGTAAAGTATTCTTTGGGTTTAAAGGGCATTTCACCTGGGACACGGCATTGGTGAGTGTCTAGTTTATTTTTCAAAGGAGACATGTGGAAAGGGCAAGATGTACAGTAGGCAGTTTTTCTGATTGCACCAGTGAAATCTTGCTTGGTGAAATCTTGCCTAGTCAATCCTTGCTAGTGGCTCATGGATAAATGGTCAAATACTCACAAAAATATGTCAAAATATCCACCTTGAAGAGCATTCACGTAAAAAACTGTTGATTATGTCTTAAGTGAATGTAAACAGTTGGGAGAAAATCGAATTGTATATCAATAATATATATGATTTGTGCATTAGGTCTGGTAGTGATATTAGCCTGCTGCTGTCTATGCCTTTATTTTAATCAAACCTATATTTTTATCATGCCTTTATTTTAATCAAACAAAGATCTTTTTATTTACTTTGGCTATGCTAGTATTAAGTCGTTGATGTGGTCTCGAATTGAAAAATTCATTAGCATCTAAAAATTTTATGTTGTAAAAACATACAGACTACATACAAATATAACAGGACAATTACCTTTGCTCTTTGGTTTGCTCTGGCTGCCAGGTTTGTCGCTGCCGCCCCTGCAGGCAAAGACTTTGGTCAGCCTCTGGTCCTGCATGGAGTATTCTGTGAGAAAATAAAGACACTCAAACTGCTTACATATTCTATCAACATTTAATCATGTCATTCAAAATCCATAAGATTATATCCCTTACATGGGACAAAGGAGATATTTTTCTCACCTAAATAATATTTTTTTTTAAGTAATTGGATTCATCAAATAACATTAATAATGTAATAATCTGAATTTTTGGTTTGATTCCAAAAATGTCCACATACAGCGCGAGTTGATGTTTTTGATATTGCGAAGTTGATATTCTGATCATATTTTTTACCCAAGCACATTTTACCAATTCCAAACCACATCAATCTTAATAACTACTATTCATTTTGTATTTCATTATTTATAAGTGATATATTATTGTTAAGGAAAGCTGGAAGTGAAAAACACCAATGTTAAGCAGGTTTTCTTTTACAGGTAAAATGTCCCAAAAGATATTTAACTTGCACCGAAAGTCAAAAAAAATTATATTTCACATCACTTCAGCTTGTGATTCTTTTTAAGTGTGGGTCATATTTCAGGATTCTTTACCATAGCAATGTCTCTGAGATCCTGACACATTGTACTTCTGGAGACTCCAGATAGGTTGCTGCCGCTGGTAACTGGAGACTAAAGGGTTCCTGATAGTTTCACATCTAATTCTTTACCTTAATTCCTTCTTCTTTTTTCATGTATTTTGGTATTGCATTTTTCTCATGAGAATTTCATATTTTTTGACTATTTAGTGTGAGTTGAATCTCTTTTTTGGCCCATTTTTACTGAAAAGAAAACCTGCTTAATAATTATGCACACCTGAATATAAGGTGAACATTTATAGTAGTTATTAAGATTAATGTGGTTTTGAATTGGTAAAATGTGCTTGAAAAAAATATGATCAGAATATCAACTTGCATAATAATTATGCACGCACTGTATATAAATCGCATACAGTATCACACAAAGAGCAGCAGGCTATACCCTGGTAACTGCGTTAAATATCCCTTTAGTTTCACAGATTAAATAAGGAAGAGTGGTAGCTTTAACACATTAACAACCAAGACATCTTGCCCACACACATAAACATGCACACAAACAAACAAATCATTAAATAGAGAGAACAAAGAGAGCTCCACACACTCCACTCACAAAAAACAAGACCTTTAGACAAAAGAGCTTCTGTTTCCTGCGAGTTAACATGACTCACACACACACACACACACACACACACACTTTCTGACAACAAATATTTAGCCTACACCCTGACTTGAAGTCTAAAACACACAATGAAATATCTATATCTATAAACAATAACTCAATAGAAAAGCAATTTAATAAACTATACATTTTGAAATAAATATAATGAATGTTTTTTGATATTTCATAAAAACTTTCTTGTCCTATGATTTTTATTTTAAGGTACTTGTTGTAAAACTTTGCATTTGAAGTGCTCAAACTCAATCTAGAAACAAATAGTACAACTAAAACCAGGTTTCCAGCAGTAACCAACCACACTAAAAGCCAGAATAAAATCCAATACAGAAGTATGAAGTGAGAACCCTTACCTGGCATCACATCACAGATCGGGACGAGACGGGTGTGTTCAAGACTAGCAAAATTACACAGCTGTTTACCGTCGATGATCCCATCCCAGTCTCCAATGGGATTGTCCTGAGGGCGAGAGGTACAGCACCCTATTACTGCACCTGACCTAGATCATCTCATAAGCATTCACATCTACAACACTGTAATTTCCACCTCAAAATAAACACTTTCCAAACAAAAGTTGGCCTGTCTCTATCTTCAACTGCGTTCCTGTTCTGAGTCTGACCAAGACAGGACCCATTTCACTAACTGAGAGCTGTAATTCTCTAATGGCTACACTACACAACCTACACTATCATCAGAATGACTGATGTATCTGGACTCTAAACCCACACCCTTCACATGCCAGATCTCCACTGTTTTCTGTTTTAATTTATATTTCTAATGTATAGCCCATTCCTTGATACTATTTTATGTATATACTCGACCAAATAAAGCCAAACTTGTCATCAAAGCGTATTCAAATACAGCACTTAACTTACAAAATAGACACAAACGTATCAAATTCAATCTATACAATCTATTATTAAAGACTAATAGCAAACTAAAAGTAATAAAACTCCTCAAAAATGCTCTTCACATCATTTAGATCTCAGTGATAGCAAGTCCAGCTGAGCTCTGCTGAAAGAGCAGTAAGAAGAGAGAGAAACAAAGGGTGAAAAGAGGAGAACAGTGGAATGGCGTGTGTTGGTTGTGTCTTGTGTGAGCATTTGGCATTACGCCATCATGGTGGTCACACAGAGCAAACTGAGCTGTCTCTACATTTCTCCTTCAATCCATCCCTCCACTCTGACGTTTTTTATGTTATAAAGTCTCTAATACTCTGCATTTTGTTTATCAAAATTACAATAAACAGTTATATGGTGAAATATTATTAGATTTTTAAATTACTTTTTCATTGTAATATATTTTAAAATGTTGATTTATTCCTGTTATGGAAAACCTGAGATCTCAGCCGCCATTCAGTGTCCCATTATCCTTCAGAATCATTCTAATTAGCTGATTTTGTGCTCAGGAAACATTTGTTTTCCAAGATTCTCTAAAAAAAAATAGAAATCTTTTGTAACATTAAAAATGTGTTTACAGTCACTTTTCATCAATTTAATGTGTCCTTGCTGAATACAAGTATTATTGCTTCCGGAACACTAAACCTTTGCGTAAGGTACAGTATGGCATACGGTGGCGTATTTTACCATGTACTTTATAGGCTGACATTACAGTTTGTTTGTTTGTTTGTTTGTATTTGGAGGGGGGGGGGGGTGTTCTGCATCAGTTGACAGTGGACATGGTTTCATGCTCATTTCTGCAATTTTTTCAGGTTACCTTTGCCATCATCTAACACTCACTTAAAGTTAATCTTTAAACACACTAATACATTAATAAAACTGTTAAATGTTTCTCCATTTTCTGTACATTATAATGTGATACCTGTAGCATGTAACATTTAAAATTACTGAGTTTAGCTTTCAGGGATTTAATTATTTATTTATTTAGACAAAATAGAATATAATTTATTGGTTATCAGACAAAATGTACTGCATAAGCCAGAATTAGTTTTCCTTGTATTTTAATAATAATAATAAACTTCACATAAAAAGCACCTTCTAAAATATCTGATCTACCTGAAAAAAAATGCATATCTTAATGCAAATGCTAATATTAAACTTTGCAGCTAAGAACAGTTATTCACCATCTGAACAGTCAAATTAATTTACCATATCAACACCAACGTAGTATCCAAGACTCTCGTTGCCAGGAAGTAAGTCACAGAAGATGACAGTGCCCCGTTCCGGGCCCTCCCGTGTCTGCACCAACACTCGAGAGTTGATCTCCAGTGGTGGTACTTCGCCTTCCACTTCCGGGTCATTATCCTCTAGCGTCACACGATCCACCTCCAGCTCCTCATCTTCCCAGAGCTCAAGTTTATCCAGTGCAACGAAGACACCGCATTCATCTTCACAACGAAACAGCTGCTGACCCTGATAAGAGCCCTCTGTGAAACCTTGACCCCGGCCCTCCTCCTGAAAGACAGAAAGGTTTTCAGAGGATAAAAAGACATTGCATCATAAGAACTCACACAAATAAAGTCACAAATTTGCCATATGAACAAAGGTTATTGTTGATGTGTGATGCTTGAGTCTGGCCTTCACCCACACAACAGCCCACAGGCTATAGTTATGTTCTTCAAATCTTCCAGCTGAGCCCTGAAGACAAATGCAGCTTTGTCCTGTAATGATCACACGCTCAAGGGCTGGGTGAACCCAAAACCAGATCAACAACGCAAACAAGACAAACAGCATTGCTCACCAGTAATTCAACACCAAACCAGATCCCGCTCAGTGCCCGGTCAGGCAGCAGAGCTCCTTTAAAGCGGACCACGCCTGGAAGGGGCTCGTCCCCGGACCTCAGCTGCACTCGGACTTTTGATCCACAGTTGATGTCATGGGCCCTGTCCAGGCGCGCTCTGTTGCACAGCAGACTGTAACGCTCTTCGCAGTTGGTGATGGGGAACAGCAGCTCCGCCAGCTTCTCCTCCAGCTCCATCACGTCCCGTTCATCCACGCTCACCACCACATTGGTCTGGTCCAGGATGCGTAGGCTGCGCTTACCCTTGCTAGGAGGGATCGTGCGACCAAGGCTGTTACGTTCCTGGCAGGCCTGACCAAGGCTGCCGCGTGGGATGCGCTGAGTCTTTTGACCCGGCTTTTCCACGGTGCATTCCTTCACCACAATGTAGAAACGCCAGTCGTCCCGGAAACTGCCAGCCGGCTTCTCCTGGCTCCATAGCGCAGAGCTCATGGCTGCATAGCAGGAGTGGGTTGAAGATGACAGGAACACACGTCGAAGGTCAGAGGGTCGTGAGGGGTCAGTGGGACCAGGAAGAGGGAGCTTTCATGACCTTTTCAATGGGAAAGGGATAGATGGATTGAACGGACATATAGAGCTGTAAAAAGAGAGAAAGTCGAGATTTAATAAATAGAGAAAGTATAGAGGTTTAAGAATGAGTTTGGTCTTGGTTTTTTTAGTAAGTTTTAAGATGCCCCCGACTGAATATTTTCTAGTCGACTAGTAGAGCTGCACGATTCAAACACCCACACAATCTTATTCCTAAATGACAAAATGACAATTGCATTGCTATGTCTATTAAACATTTGACAAGTACGGTCACAGTGAAACAGCGTTGTAGTTGCCGCTGACTCAGAGAGCAGTTGTCATGTACAGGTATGAAACAGCTTCAGAAACTGTCTTTTCAACTACACAGTATAATTATATCTGTTACAAATAGTTCAAATTATCACAAAAGTACTGGAATAAAAGTTTATGGTTCAGATATAAACAATGATGTCTACAGTAGCGATCAAAATAGAGTAAATCACCTTTTGAAAGTAAATTGATGCTTCAAATAAAGATTGTATCGTTTCCATTGTTACACCCGTAGTTGGTGACAAGTGACTGTTAAAGGGGTCATATAATGGTACATGCACTTTTTCAAGTTGATTGTACTGAAATGTGTGTTGGCAGTGCCTGTACACAACCATCATATAATGATAAAAATCTATCCAGTGTTTTTGTTTTAATCATTCTCCTTATATGTTTTTCCCAGTCTCAAATCGAGCTGTTCGACCGTGTGACGTCATTCTGGAGCAGAATGGCGTCTAAGCGATTGTGGTGTTCTGTTGTTGGGTGTAATAAGGAACAAAACAGTCATTTTGATGTTCCTAAATTCGAACCGCTGAAGACGCAGTGCCTGAGTTTTGTTTTCGAAGGGAATATTCCCCACGATCAACGTCAATGCTTTCATATTTGCGCGAATCATTTCTCACCAGACTGCTTTATAAACGAGGGTCAGCTGGTTTTGCTAAAGCTGCTCCTGAAAAAAGAATCGATACGAACTATTCCTGTCCCTTCTGCACCTCCAGAAGAAGTGAGTGTAAAATTGTATTAACCTTTATATTAATCTTTGCAAATCGCTTGCACGCTTCACGATGAATGCGCCTAAGGTTTAAACTCAGGGTACATTACGGCATGTTTTCTATGTACGACGTTCTCAATATAATTCATAATCCTACGTTTATAATGAACAACGCGTTATGGTTATTGTGTTATTACAAACTGAGTACGTATAACGTTACATCAGTAAACACATAGCGTTCGTACATCTCACTAAGTTACTCTAACGTTACCCTGACAGCAACGTTATACAAAGATAGATCAAAGTGACATTATGTTAACCAACCATTCAGAAACGTCCTGTTCGAGCCTTAATTGTCGAACTTCTTTGCGGCTGTCATCTTGTTGGTCCGACTCCGGTTCAAAATGATACGGTTGCACAGATGTGTCTTAAGAGACTCCCGCTGCCATTCTTTCTCCAAAATATACCCTCAACTGTTGTCAAGGCAACACTGAAACTCCACGTGCATTGTGTCAAAACGCCCGCAGAACAGAGGGGCGGGGTGAGCAAAGCTCATTATCATTTAAAGGCACATGCACTGAAACGGCGTGCTGAAAACAGAGCTGTTTTTGACCAGTAAAATAGGTGTTTTCTTACAATACTAATGAGAATTTTTAATTAAAGTATATTACAAACTTTTCATTTAGACCCTAAAAAATCTAATTAAAATGGCATTATATGGCCCCTTTAATAAAATGTATTGTCACTGAATCATTAATTCAAGAGATTCCTTCAAAAACACCGATTCATCCAGTAATGAATGAAACAAGTGAAGTCCTAATGAGTCAATGAATCATTATTAAAAAAAAGAAAAAAAGTTCAAATTAACTCAATATGTTTTTTAAATAGACTGCAGCAAATAACATTTCGTCAAAACCTCTAGAAAATTATGTTATTTTGTTCAGTTGTCTATTCAGAATTGTGGGAGTATTGTGATCTTTATTTTGAACAAAAAAATTGTGATTCTCAATTTATCCTGAATTATGCAGCTCTATCGACTAGTAGTAGTTCATTTAAGCAGCAAAGAAGAAATGATATTATATATAACATTGCTAACTTGTTGTACATTACAGAGAAATACTAAACCATAATAATGAGCCTTTAAAATATAAATTAAGGTGTCGGGAAAAAAACAGAAAGGAGACTGTCTAAACATTTTACTAATTTATTAATGAACTAGAGTTTCCTGAATCAGTGTCAGCTGCAAAGAGAAATTATAGTGGATGCGACTACAGAAAGAAATGCAAAACATACAACAAATGTATATCAGCAGTAGTAATCTGGTTGACACTGCAACATAGTAGGTGGTGGTATTTCTCCACCCGCCACTTAATGGAAAAAAGACGACAACGCAGTGTGCAGGTTTCACTGTGAAACAAAATCTTGTCAAAGGAGACAACAGACAAAAGTGAGACACTGCCTTCACCTAAAAAAATGTGACGTCGCCATGGTGGAAGTTAGCACAGTTAGCAAGAAGTGCTGATCAACAGCAAGTTATTTTTGTATCCATTTGTACAGTTCGGATAGCTAACAGATCAGAGAAACGGATAGCTAACAGATCAGAGAAAATGCATGAAGTGACCAAGTGTAAATAGGGCCTTTCGTCTAGAACAATTAGCTTTTTTTAATTATCTTGATCAGACAGAAATAGATATGTTTTTTTTCTTCTTCTTCAGTTTTTGCATGATTTGAGCTAAAGAAGTCAATTTATGATACCATTATTATAATTAGATTGTATTACTGATTTCAAATATGATATTGAGATACAATGTTGACAAACAGTTATGTCAATTTTGTCTTTCTCAAGGGGATAAATAGGAACGGTAATTGCATGCTGGAAATAGCTGTCTGGGGATGTTACATTTATGGCTGCCGAGTGAACTCTCTTGCCTTAAAGGGGCTTTGGTACCCTTCGTGCTGCCACCTAAAATTACCAGCTCTGACCAATCTTCCTGCTCCCCTTCTAAGGAACTTGCAGTGGCCCACTAGCATTTGCCATATTATTAACATAATTAGCGACTGCAGGGCCATGGCTGGGGACATTTGTCTACTGCCAGATTCGTCTACTGCAGATATGCCTAAATGAGGTTCAAATTCAGTCGTTTAACATGAGGTTAAATAATATGAGAATTGCTCAATATCAAATGTTGTCGACATCTCTTAGGAAAATGATGCTAAACAATGTCATCGGTTTCATTTTATTAATGTTCCCATGTTTTAAATAAGAAAATAAAAGCAGACACTGATGACTTATGACAACTATTTTCAATTTAATTTATGCAAATGAAATTAATTGTTATAAAGGGTCAATGAAGTGACGCTTATTTTTTTGTGTCCATATAATTTACATAAATTTAAAAGGGTTACAATTTCAAAATAAAATGGCAAATGACTTGCATATACATGCTCTTTTTTGAGGACCAAGTCAAAATGTTCTGGTTTTAGTACATTTTGAGAGAATATTTGAGATGATTGCAAAAATTTCTATGTGGTGTAACCATCAAAACTTTGTACCAAATAATTCATCTTGTTTAAAAAAGGTGAAATTCTCAATAAAACACCGTATCAGCTAGTTTGGCATAATCTTACAGTACTATTTATCAGTAAATAAAAGTAAATGGAACACCATTGTTGTGAATATTATAATTAATTTGGGGAATCATGTGAGTCAAGTAAAATTCCTGAAGTGTCAAGGGTGGTGTAACCACCATTCAAGTTGTCATTTTGTTAATATTGTATAAGAAGACCATGTGACAGGAAATTATATCACAGAGACGGACCCCAGGTGAAACTCCCGGTGAAACTCATTTAAAAATGTGAGATCATTTGACAATTTTAGGGTATGGTCAGGTATTCTTAAGTATATGTCAAATGGTATTGTCACGAAGCGCACTGCTATGCCCCTCTCTTGTCTCACTCGCTCCCTTTCTCCTGAGTTCTAGAACTGCAATTCCCATCATCCCCCTCTGCTCTCATAAGGTTCCATCCCTGCCTGGTTTCCCTCATCTCCATTATTACCCTCACCTGCTAACCATTACCTACCCCTTATCTGGACTGCTCCTTCCATTGTTCCCTTGCGAAATCTTGTTTTGCCACACAGACATTTCCATACGTTTGGTCTCTCCGTGCTCTGAGTTTCTCTGGACCTTTGATTTTTGCCTGAACCTTCGCCGCCTGCCTCGACCCTTGCCTGTGTATCACTTCTGATTCTGGATTGTCCCTTCATTGTATGCCTGTCTGAGGTTGATATCTAATTTCTCCTGTTTCATTACCTGTGTTAATAAATTACTGCAGATGGATCCGACTGCTTCTGCCTCTTCATCACAGGCATGACCCTGGGAATACATTGATAATTCCATAATTATTATAAAAATGATTATTAACTTTAAAAATTACATTTTAAATATTACCACCAAGGCCACATGATTACATAGGTGTACATGATAATGCCTGTCAAATTTGATTTTAAACTGAAATGTCAAATGGTGTAACCGGTTACACCTATTGACTCCTATTACAAGCCTTTCTGTTAGGGGCCAATTATCAAGTCAAATATCACTAGTTTATGATGCTGATTAATTTTTATATAAACTAACCTACTATTTGGAACTCTTGGAACTCAATGTAACCAATGTAACCTCATTGTTTCTTGTGGAAGCTCAAACGTGCTGTGTAACACGAGAATGAACCTCATTGGTTCTTGCAGAAGCTCAAACGTGCTCCGTAACACAAGAATGTACCTCATTGGTTCTCGCTGAAGCTCAAACGCGCTGCGCATCACGAGAATGAACATCGTTAGTTCTTGCTGAAGCTCAAATGTGCTGCATAATACAAGAATGAACCTCTTGGTTCTTGCTGAAGCTCAAACGTGCTGTGTAACACAAGAATGAACCTCATTGGTTCTTGCAGAAGCTCAAACGTGCTGCGTAACACAAGAATGAACCTCACTGGTTCTTGCAGAAGCTCAAACGTGCTGCGTAACACAAGAATGAACCTCATTGGTTCTCGCTGAAGCTCAAACGCGCTGCGTATCAAGAGAATGAACATCGTTAGTTCTCGCTGAAGCTCAAATGTGCTGCATAATACAAGAATGAACCTCTTGGTTCTTGCTGAAGCTCAAACGTGCTGTGTAACACAAGAATGAACCTCATTGGTTCTTGCAGAAGCTCAAACGTGCTGCGTAACACAAGAATGAACCTCACTGGTTCTTGCAGAAGCTCAAACGTGCTGCGTAACACAAGAATGAAGCTCATTGGTTCTCGCTGAAGCTCAAACGTGCTGCGTAACACAAGAATGAACCTCTTGGTTCTTGCTGAAGCTCAAACGTGCTGTGTAACACAAGAATGAACCTCATTGGTTCTTGCAGAAGCTCAAACGTGCTGCGTAACACAAGAATGAACCTCACTGGTTCTTGCAGAAGCTCAAACGTGCTGTGTAACACAAGAATGAACCTCATTGGTTCTCGCTGAAGCTCAAACGCGCTGCGTATCACGAGAATGAACATCGTTAGTTCTCGCTGAAGCTCAAATGTGCTGCATAATACAAGAATGAACCTCTTGGTTCTTGCTGAAGCTCAAACGTGCTGCGTAACATAAGAATGAACCTCACTGGTTCTTGCAAAAGCTCAAACGTGCTCCGTAACACAAGAATGAACCTCATTGGTTCTCGCTGAAGCTCAAACGTGCTGTGTAACACAAGAATGAACCTCATTGGTTCTTGCTGAAGCTCAAACGTGCTGTGTAACAAGAATGAACCTCACTGGTTCTTGCAGAAGCTCAAACGTGCTGCGTAACACAAGAATGAACCTCATTGGTTCTCGCTGAAGCTCAAACGCGCTGTGTATCACGAGAATGAACATCGTTAGTTCTTGCTGAAGCTCAAACGTGCTGCAGAACACGAGAATAAAACCTCATTAGCTCTTTTCAGTATTTTTTTTTTTAGCATTGACAAATAAAACCACTTCTGCTTAACTTGACTTTCATGTTTGATTTTCAGTCACAATTTCTTCAACAAACAATGGCCTTTGACTCAAGAAGCAACATGGTCAGGTGGTGTAACTGGTTTTTGTCAATTGGCGTAACCAGTATTTTTCAGAAAAATATAATTATATACAGGAAAATTAATGTGGAATAAAATTTAATAATCTAGTTTAGAGCAATAATATGCTTTTTCAATTTTTACATCATTTTTCAAAGATTATTGTGGCGAGCAGGAGGAGGCCGAGTGACGTGAGAGAACGGCGCAAGGCCGGTGGTGTGAGCGTTAATGAACGTCATCTGTGAGACGCACTGGAGCGACGACGCTGAAGATCAAGAGACCAGTGCATCTCACAGGTGACGTTCATTACCACACTCACGCCACCGCCCTTGCACCTTTCTCACATCCTTCGGCCTCCTCCTGCTCGCCACAATTATTTAGAAAACACAAACAGAGGTGTTTTCAGCATATGTCCTGCCAAATATTGCAAAAACAAAAATTACATTTAGAGAACTCTAATAAAATATATTTTCATGTGATATATTAAAATTAAGTATTTATATCTAGATGTACACTTGCATGCCATCAGGTGGATAACATATTTAATATTTCTCATTATTTGGCAGTTACACATTCAGGTACATTCAGTCTTAACTTTCGTAGAAAATGGTGCAAATGTCATTTTTAATTACATAAAATCAAAATAAATACAATATGTACATTTTAACATAACTGGTAAAGTTTTTACAAGATTTTTGAATTTTTCATCTTGACAAACCTTATGTTACTGACCCTAAAATGTAATACACATACCCATTCAGAGTACTTCAGGGGTGATAGTAGAAAAAAATCCTGAGCCTGAACTTTTTTCCCTGGGAGGTAAGCGAAGATCTAAGCCAAGATATGTATGCCCTGATCAACATAATTGTCAAGTGGGATCCAGGGGTGTGCTCCCCTGCGAGAACATTTTGATAAATACCGGTAGTCCATTAAATGATAGATTCTGGTGACTTTTGTAGATATAAATGGACATCATTCAGACATGAGATGAACAAACCCAGTAAAGGCTATATTACAGTAGGATCTTTGTGTAGAGCACCAGAGCTCCTGGGACCCTGGGCCTGTTCATTAATCCATCCCTGTTTTTAACTAGTCACTTACCTGTATATAGGGGTGGGCGATATATCGTTTAGACGATAATATCCAAATTGTTGTCTGGACGATATGCAAAATTGGGATATCGAATATTTCATAATTTGTACAATCCAACCCCCCAAACATGAAAAGAGCTGAAGGAAGTTAAAGAGAAAACAAAAAACTAAGGCGGCCGCCTAAGCAACTCACGCCTGCCGCCTTGACTATACGTTGGCAAAAAAAAATATATGAGCGATAACCGCCGTGTTACTGTTTTGAGCATAGACATAATATAATACATAGACGCCCTATTGGCCGCTGGAGCGCACGTCAACGGCGCCGCCATATTGGGGATGGCAACTTTCCCATACCTCTCATACTGGGAATGAGAAAAATGCCTGTTTTGTGCGCTGCTTGGGGCTGTACAAATCGCCACACAATTGAAAAAAAGCTTTCGAGGAATTATCTTTCACAGGCAAGACTGAACGTTTGTTTTTGGTTGTATTTGGTCATTATTTAATTAGTAATAGTAACGTTCAGAGGATAAATTAAAAAATACTACTGTTATTGTGTCACGAAATGTAGTTTTAATAGTTTTTCAGTCGACAATGTAGTTGTTTAAAGCTTAAATATGTGGTTTGTTTATAAAGATAGCGCCTATTTAAAAATTTGATCTGACGGTTTCGGAGTTGTACGACGCGATCACCGGGCGCTCGGCGCTCATTAAGCCCGCAGAGGACAGCCTTACCTCGGCCAGAGCGTCTGAAGTTTGCCGCCGGCTCGGATGCCTCTAGTCTAGTGATTAAACATGAGATATTATTCGTCTTGTGTAGCTATATCTAACGGGCGATCTTTGGTCTCATTAATCTATAAATGGTTCCCTGGTAAATCGTTTTGGCTGAGAGCAAAGTGAAGTTTCATAACTTTATATTTAGGCTTTTTTAACGTTGTATCCTGCTGTATGTTTGACTGAAGCTACTTCTGCTATTACTGATCAATAAAACTGAAATTTAACAAAAAGTTCAAATATTAAATATAAGTCACTATTAGTATAGTATTATTAATAAACCATATGCTATTATCAATATTTTTGTGATTGTATTATTGTATGATATTATATAATTATACTATTCATTACTATTTTATTTGCTGTATACTATTTGTTTATGTTATTGACTAAACTATTTACTATTACTTCTCACAAATGTTAGTTGTACCATAACATATGTATTAGCATGGATCCATCAGTTATCTTTGTTATTGCTCAAATCTGGTCAATCACAGAAAATGCTTTTTCCACAATAAGAAAACTTAAATTATATCTCAGTATGGGGGTCTTCATCATTCTTATCCAAGAATAAAAAGCCAGATACATGACAAGTCTGAGCTTTGACCATTCTTTATTAAAACAAATATTTTACAAGTGTAACTATTGAGATTTTAAATAACTAGAGATGGAACTTTTTGTACACCACATACAAACCACTGAAATCGGTTGATAAATATAAAAACAGTTTTTGTTTTTATCCAGAAAAAAACGCAGCTCACCCTTGATTACAGTGCAGTCTTGCCCTCCGCAAAATGGCGGACCCGTTGACGTATCGCAGCAACGTTCCAAAGCGGCCAATAGGGCGTCTATGTATTATATTATGTCTATGGTTTTGAGGACAACCAGCACGTCATTCGGGCATTAGCACTCCGGGTGTTAAAGGAAATCCTTAACAGGCAGCCGTTCGCAAGCGCAAGCGGCTCGTGACAGAACATAGACTGACTGAACGACACTTCAATTGAAGTTGAAAATCGAAAAAAAATGAAGATTGCTGAACTCCAGCTTACTTGTCTGTGTTTTCAGATCATCCGCGCTTCTTCAGCAGTGTAGAGAGCGCGCATGGTTGCTGATCTCCGGCAGTGTTTTTAATGTTGATGCAATGTTTACCGAATATCCACACACGATTTCAAATGTGACATTGATTTTATACAACAGTTAAAAAAACAAAACAAAAGGGTAACATTAAGTGATTTACTAAATTTAAAACAGTATACTCAGGCTTATTGCTCTATTTTGCAACGGAATCAGTGGCTTTGAACGAACCGTGAGATTCAATGAATGACTCGATAACTCACACACATAAAGACAATGAGTTACCGCCACCTACTGGCGATTTTATTATAATATTTTTATTAATATTAAACGATTTTTAACATTGCCTATTTAGTGAACATTGTTTTTATTTAAGGAATTATTTATTTTTTAAAGGTATTACAAAGGTAAAAAATGAAATGGAAAAATTTATTAAAGGGGGCAAAATATTGTCTCTTAATGGAAAAGCTGTGCCTGCAGTCTAAGTGGAAGAGGGGTACGGCACTCTAAAACATTGGAGAACCACTGAACTAAGGAGAAGGGATATGTAGAATTGCACAAGTGCTACTGCTAAAGAGTGCAATGTCAATAATTTCTCATAATCTTAATTGAATTGGTCTAGAGAGAATAATTATTATTACATTTTCTCTACTAGATATAAGACTCAAGTTTCAGTATTTGTCTTAATTTGTGTCAGGAGTTATGCAATACCCCCCCGCCCCCCGCAAAAATATCGTCTGAATATCGATATCGAGATATTGAAAAAAAATATCGAGATATTCATTTTTGTCAATATCGCCCACCCCTACCTGTATACCTTATTGCTTGTATAGCATACTGAGACTACAGATACTACAGCCATATCAAGGTCAGTGGGTGGCAATTATAATAATCCAAAGTAAACTAGGAATTAATTAGTAGCCTAACCATTGACTTAAAGGGTAGTTCACCCAAAAATGAAAATTCTGTCAGTAATTACTCTCACCCTCATGTTGTTCCAACCCCGTAAGACTTTCGTTCATCTTCGGAACACAAATTAACATATTTTTGATTAAATCTGAGAGCTGGATCACTCCTCTATAGGCTTCTAAGGGATTGAAACTTGACAGCCCAAAAAAGTCATTAAAGACATCGTTAAAATAGTCAAGTGGAGGGGGCTTCCGGTCTGAGCATGTAACGAGTAGACGTGTGAGAAGTGGCTCCCGAATTACTTTTTATTTTCTACCTCATTTTTTCGACATAAAGTTTGGCGCACCTTGAGTTGATTATGTGTATACTTTAAGACATAACTTGGCACAGCTAAATGAGACCAAAGGTACGCGACCGAGGTCAAAAAACGACTGAGATGGACGAAGATGCCACAAGTGAAGACAACATGGCTACACAAGCTAGCCCAAGCTCGGAGTTACCTGCTGATCTTGCTAAGCTTGACTCGGTGCTTCTGTCCGACCTCGCACAGCAAATGGAACCCACTCCTAAAAAAAGCACTCCACGAGGCATTGGCACCAATTTCGGCATCCCTGGAACTGGTAAAAACGTCTCTTGACTCCCATGAAGAACGTATCCATGACATGGAGGAAGGCCTAAACGATCACAGCGACAGGATCGAGGCTATCGAAACAACATGCACCGCACTTCTAGCTGAGAACGAGAGGCTGAAAAACAAAGTGAACAATGAGGATGTCAGCGCGGAACTCGGCAAGAAACAAGCTGCCTTTAAAGAAGTGAAATCCCTCCTGTACAAGAAGAACGTCAGGTTCGCTCTTATTTATCCCGCCCGGCTCCGCGTCCTTTATGACGGACAGGCGCTGTTCTTCGAGACTCCGGAGAAGGCCAGAGAGTTTTACGAGCTTCATTGGGGAGAGTAAATGATGCTGGATCGCGGACTGTCTATGAGGAGGTGAAAGTAAGCCTAGCTTTCGGCATAGATACTTCGATTCCTTAGGACTATTTGTTTGCTTTGTTAATAATATATAGAGGAAAATAACAAGATTTTTGTTTTTTTTCCAAGTAATCTACAAGCCTCCACGGTAATACTTACGGTAATGCAGTTTCCGTACATGTTTATGGTACAATAACAACGCAGTGGTCTCATATTATTTTCATTTATTGATATAGTTTGGTCCCTTTTTTTTTTTTTTTTCTCAAGGTGAGCCAAATAGTAGTGCTGTAGCGACGTCGACGCCATTTTTTTGCGTCGACACTTTTTTATTTATTTATTTTTTTGCACCGTTTCCGGCAGTACAGCTCGCCACCACACGTGGGAGACCGAAACATTGCAGAATGGAGGACAAAGACCACTAGAAGTGAATGTGCTTTCCATTAAATGAAGACACAGTAAACAAATCCTTAAGTTGCAGTCGTTCATCCTCGGACGCGGCGCCGCGCGCGAAGCCATGCACACAGCCAAGCGAAATGGGGTCTTGCCGTCTTGCGCACCCAACGTGTCATTTTTCCCGCGCGCATCTTCACGCTCGTGCGGACGCGTCGAGTATAAACAAGGCTTTACTCCGTGTCAGCGCGCGCTCTGATCGGTAAAGGGGAACAGACTCTCCCGAATCATCTCCAAATGTAGAAGAAGCACCACTAACTCCGGCTCAGTTTCCCTCGTAAGCTGATATTAGTAATTAAACATTCTCTATTTAAAATAAAAAATGTTTGTAAAAATATTTTAATAACGGTTTTGGCGGTTATAGAGTTCTAATGATGGTGTTCAAATACATAACATTAGACTAACGTTAGCCAGCTTACAGTATCATGATTCAGTACGCTAGTTCGTATTTATTTGAGATACATTGTTTTTTTTTTATCGAGCAGCAGAAAAATAATCTTTATTTTTATCTCCAATTAGTCGTTAGATTAGTCGACTAATCGATAAAATAATCGCCCAACTAATCGTTTAGTTAATAATCGTTTACCCCAGCCCTACCAAATAGTAGGGATGCAACTGTACACGGTAAAATCCCGGACCGTTCGGTCAGCCCTGCACGGGACAATCTACCCTCGTGTCCCGCAGGACTTCGGTTTCGCCATTGAGTTCGCGCTGATCCTTTTAGTTTTTGCTTTACACGCCTTCAGGTGCGTTTGCCTGTCCAGGCAGACGAAAGCCCGCTTCCGCAAGTTAACGTGTCCAATCAATCACTGTTGTGCACCCACACGCTAACTTCTGTCACTCACTGGCTCGTATTACTACCAGGGCTCTCAAGCATCACGCATTGAGCGTGACAGTCACTCATTTCGGTCTTTTGTCACGCTTTCCCGCCACACATTGTATTTCTCACGCTGAAAAACTATTTGTAATATATTTAATATGCCGCAGCGCCCAAAACTCTGGCCGCACCGCTCTCACTGTGGAACCGGCAGGAATCAAGCGCGTCTCCTCTGGTGTTGTTCGTCTGGTGTTGTTAGCCAATCAGAAAATAGCACTATTGTATCTGGGGAAGCTTTAACCAATGACACCCCGATAATATATTTTTTTTATATTATTTTGCTCTGCTTTTTTTAAATTCAAACCACAAGCTAATTTATGTTTGTTTAAAGGTAAAAGTTCACTTTTTCTTTCACATTGATCACTTCATATATCAAGGTTTGGAATTGGGATCCACTTGAATATTCTAAAGTGTGTTTGTTTACATTTTGTATTTCATAAGTGGTAGTTGAAGAGGTTGTATTACTTAGTGTTGTTCAGTACAGACTAGAGTGTTAATTATTCCATACACATTGATGTTCTTTCTACTGTGACATTCTGTTTATGCTCATAAGAAAAATAAAACATTTTTGGGATGAAATAGCAGTCTCTTTCTGCACAAAACATGTACCGAAACCGAACCGAGACCGTGGCCCAAAAACCGAGGTACGGACCGTAGCGTGGGCTATCTGTACCGTTGCACCCCTACCAAATAGATAATCATATATAGGTAGAACACAAATCACTGAGAGAGGAGCCACCCTCAGGTTAGGATAGGAGTTATAGACAACGCTGCATGTCTTGGAACTTGGAAGTTTTCGGTCTGGGAATTCCTGCAGTTTTCTTCGTTTGGGGAAGAAGATCTAGGTTTGGGGTGTTCAATGGGTTTTTTTTCTTGTCTTTTTTTTCTTCAACTTAAGTTGCACAAGAACTGGGGAACATTTTATTTACATGACAGCACCTTATCTTCTAAGGATGCACACAGATATGTTAAACTGTATTTTTAGTTCATTCATTATTATCACTATTTTACTTTACTTCTACACAACTGCACACAGTGTTTGTTGAAATCACTTATGGTCACAAATGCATTTCCATAATGTGGTTCAGGCTAATCATACACATTTTGGATGTCTCCTATGATAAATAATGCAGGCGGTACAACAGGGATGGAAATTAACTTTTTTGTCCACCGGCCACTGTGGCTGGTGGATTTCAAAATCTACCAGCCACTCAATGTTTTTACCAGCCACTTTCTTGTTTTTAACCGACAATGTGTTTACAATGTGAAAATTAATACTACAAGATCTACAATACTTAAGCAGTTTATTTAATCTCAAGTCTCAATGCAATACTGACATTTTCTCTTTCTCTCTTATACACACACAAACCATGAACTGATATAGGCTACATTTAATTAAATGAGTAGGGCAGATTAAACAACTGAACCGATGCTGAACCGCACTCTATGCTGGACAGGGAACTACACTAACCTTTTCCACTGGTGGCACTGGCGCTACTAACTTTTTCAGTTACTGGCGCAAAACATGATTTAGTCGCACAAATTATTTATAGTAAGGTATGGATAATAATGAACAATAATGAAACTGTATTGCATTAGGGGTGGAACAGTACACAGAAGTCACGGTTCGTTTTATACCTCGGTTCTGACGTCACAGTTCGGTACGATTTCGGTACAATGGAGTGAAAAGCAAAACAAAAATGCAGAAGGCATTTTTATAAATTTCTAAGCCTTGTATTTTTAAGTTGTATACGTTTTATTAATAAAGGCATAGAACCAGTTTATTTGTAGTGCACTGACAATAGTTTTATACAATTAGTTTATTAATTAAATTAATAAAAAGACAAAAAGACCTTGAGATGTTTGGTAATTGTACCTGAATGAATTTAAAATTAATTTGCTATCAGATCAATTTATTTGTTTTCCTTAATTTTAATTAACCTTAACTTTATTCTCATCTGAATTATAAATAATTGATTTCCGTATAAAATAATACTACCATTAAAAACACATTTGATTTTCTTTTTTAATCAATGTAGAATGTGTAACTTAAAAAAACAACAAAAAAAACAGATTAGTGCTCCGAGACTCCGAGGACAAGAAATGAAAACCAATGCGATATGATGAATGTCCAAAAGATGTAACCTGTTTTGAATGTTTTGAAATGGGGTTGGATAAATATGTTTTGCTTTTAAAACTGTGCGTGCGTGTGCATGTGTGTGTGTGTGGTTGGGTGACAGTTGTAGGTTAGGCTACAGTTTGACAAGAGTTTAGAGTGTGACAAAAGTATAATGTTGTGTTTTATTGCGAGTGTACACAAATAAGTAAACACTTTGCAGTTAGAATGATGTCCTGTATGTATGTTTTTATGTTTCCACTGATCGCGCTCGCATCTCTCTCTCGCCTTTGGGACGGCAAACCGCCTCTCGCGCTCAAGCCTCGACGGAAGAAGCGCGCGGGTAGATGTTCGCGCGGCTAGCTCTTTACTACACAAGAGAGCTACCCCGCCCTAAAAATAGACCATGCGCTCGCGGCTAGCTCTCCATTTGCCTCTCGTGCTCCCACGCCGAACCTCGACGGAAGAAGCGCGCGGCGCGGGTGTTTAAGGTGTGCCTCCTCTAAAAGTGTCCGCCGTCCGGGTGAAACAGTATGCAATTTTTATTTACCCGCCACGGTGGCCGGTAGGTGAAGCGAGTTTACCCGCCACAACACAAAATCACCCGCATTTGGCTGGTGGCGGGTGCTAATTTCCATCCCTGCGGTACAAGCCCAGTAGTAGGAGCTGCAGTTAGGTTTCTGTCCTGGAATGTTAAGGGGATGAACGGTCCTGTGAAACGTTCTAGGATTTTTTCTCATCTTAAACAATTGAAAACTGATGTTTTGTTTTTGCAGGAGACACATTTACTTATTGAATACTTATTACTGCGGACCCGGAACACTTACTATGAATACGGGGAAAAAGCTAGTCGATTGCTGGCTCACCAGCTGAAACGTCAAGCTGCTTCACGGCTCATACCCCAAGTGAGAGATCAAGATCAAAATCTAATCACCAACCCAAAGGAAATCAATAATACTTTTGCAAAATTTTACTCTACACTTTACACGTCTGAATTCCCATCAGATGTTATGAATATGATAAGTTTCTTAGATAATTTAGAATTACCAACTATTGAGCCTGGAGACAGGGAAGGGTTAGACCGACCTCTTACACAGTCAGAAATCACTGCAGCCATTGGAGACGTGCGAACTGGTAAATCTCTAGGACCTGACGGTTACCCCCCTGAATTTTTTAAGAAATTTTAAGATAAACTTGCACCTATTATGCAAGAAGTATTTAACGAATCATTGGGAAACGGTTCCTTGCCTCCAACACACAAGCTAAGATTACACTACTCCTCAAAAAGAACAAGGACCCTACTAACTGTGGCTCTTACCGTCCTCTCTTCCTCCTAAATGTTGATATAAAAATTTTAGCCAAGGTGATGGCACATCGTTTAGAATCCGTTCTCCCTAAAGTAATATCTGAGGACCAGACTGGTTTTATAAAGGGTCGCCACTCTTTTTCGAATATTCGCCGACTTGCTAACGTAATATACTCCGCCGGTCCCTCCTCGACTGCTGAAGCTGTAATCTCTCTCGACGCAGAGAAGGCCTTTGACCGGGTGGAGTGGAAAAACTTGTTTAACGTATTGGAAAGGTTTGGTTTCGGTGAAACGTTTCTGGCATGGATTCGTCTGCTCTATTCGTACCCACAAGCATGTATTCAAACTAATCAATCTCATTCCAAATTTTTCCCCCTGTCACGTGGGACACGTCAAGGATGTCCTCTGTCCTCGCATCTGTTTGCAGTGGCAATTGAGCCCCTTTCGCTTGCATTGAAGTCATCGTTGTTGCTACGGGGGGTTGGCCGTGGGACTGCGGAACATCGCGTCTCTCTGAATGCAGACGATCTCCTGATCTATGTAAGCAATCCAGAAACTAGCGCCCCCGTAATTGTATCACTATTGAACAACTTTGGGTCTTTTTCTGGCTACAAACTTAACTATCAGAAAAGCGAATGCTTCCCCATTAATGATTTGGCAATGCAAATTAAACCAGAAGCAGTCCCCTTCCATTTAACACATTCAGGTTTCAAATATCTTGGAATAAACATTACACTCTCCTTCACCTCTCTTCTTGGGGCCAATTTTACACCTCGAGTTAACCAAATGAAAGCTGACTTTCAAAGGTGGAGCAGACTACCACTGACTATTGCAGTGAGGGTACAATCCGTGAAGATGAACGTACTCCCAAAATATTTGTATTTGTTTCAATGTCTACCGTTATTCCTGACTAAATAATTTTTTCAGTCAGTTAACTCATCCATTACCTCCTTCATCTGGAAAAATAAAGTTCCAAGAGTTAACAAAGGCTTACTTCAGAGGGGTCGTGATGAGGGGGATTAGCTCTCCCCAGCTTTATTCACTACTATTGGGCAGCTAACTTGCAGAAAATTTTATTTTGGCTTCATGTGCACTCCTGTGCACATGAACGAAGGTGTACTCCTCCCTGCCCACAAAGTGGTCCAGGTTTACCTCCAATCCCATAGTACTGTCCACCCTTAGAATTTGGGCCCAGTTCCGAAATCATTACAAATTCACCTCTCCCTCCCCCCTAAGCCCTATCTGTAAGAATCATTTATTTCCAGCCTCCTCTCTCGACTTAACATTTACTCAGTGGAGCAGGAAGCAGCTTTCCTGTTTTAAAAGCTTGTATTGTAAAGAAGGGTTTTTATAGTTTTGATAATATAGGCTATGCCAGAAATATGATCTTTCGCACAGTAACTTTTTTAGATATCTCCAAATATGCCACTGTGTCAAAGCACTGTTCCCTTCTTTTCCGATCCTCCCTACTGAGGCAGCATGGAAAGAAATGACCCTTCTCTGTCCAGAAAAAGGACTGATATCACGGTTATATTTTCGACTAATGTCTATGGATAACCATGACCTTTCAAAAATTAAGAACCGGTGGGAAGGCGAGTTGATGGTTGAGTTGTCAGATAAGACACTGGGAAGAGGCACTACAAAGGATTAACTCATCCTCATTCTGTGCACGTTTGGGGCTCATTCAGTTTAAGGTAGTGCATAGGGCTCATTTCAGTAGGGCTAGACTAGCAGATCCAGGAACGGACGGGAGTTGTAATAGATGCTCCCTCTCTCCAGCTGATTTAACACACATGCTTTGGTTGTGCATCAATATTGGTCATCTGTTTTTCAAACTTTATCCGAAGTTATAAAAATTCAAATTAAGCCCTGTCCGTTGATTGCAATATTTGCTATTCCAAAGGAGAGCTTAACTTTAAACCGAGACCAATCGGACATTATTGATTTTACATCACTTCTTGCTCGTCGTAGAATTTTATTGGTTTGGACATCCGCTACTCCACCATCGGTGGTCGCATGGTTAAAGGATGTTTTATTTTATCTTAAACTAGAAAAAGTTAAATTCACGTTGAAAGGGTCAGTCCAGAAATTTTACTTAAAATGGCAACCCTTTGTAGCCTGGTCCCACCAAACTCTCGTACATTTCATTTGTACATAGAGTCTGGCATCGCTCCATTGACGAGCGTTAACTTCCTTGTAGGCTGGAACTCTATTGAAGTCTAAAACTATTGGATCTGCCCAGAGTCACTCAATCTGCCATAACCAATCGTATAGCAAAGATTGTTCAATTGTCTCCCGGCTTTAACTTCTTGATATTCAACAGCGTTGCCACAACGGACCAAATGGCTTCGCTCGCATCTTTCTCCTCTGCCATAACTGAACTACAACTCAAAATAACGCACGAGTCGACATCAACGTCATCGTTCTCAGCCACTCCCTCTGTTCGCTGATTGGCCCGGTAAAAAATTTATCGGAGAAAACCAAAGTCTACAGCAGAATACCAGACGTAGTACTGAAGAAAAATGAAAATTGAGCGGAAGTACGTAGGAGGGCGGAGCCAGGCTAAACCCTTTGTGACATATTTTGAGAATCTTAAAGTATTGTCTGAAGTTTGAGACACCTTTTTATTTTATATTCTACTTTCTCTTCTCTCTGTTTGCTACTGAATAGCCTGACTGACAATTGTGATACTGTGAGTCTAAAGCCTTATTAACCAATTGGGGTCGAAATGTGGACATTTGTGACAGTTTGTGTGCTTGGTTTCAGTTGTGTACTTGTTTTCAGTGTGTAGATCCTTAAACTGTTTTGAAGAACTGTGTAACAAACGAACAGAGAAAAGCTGTTTTCCCAGAATGTTGTTAAATTATGGGGGCGGGAAGGGTGGGGTTTATAAGGTTTTAGTTGCTTAAGATAAAAAATGAAACTGGAGAACTGTTTCACTTCCTGTGAATTGTAACATCCTTCATCCTCCAATAAAAAGATTTATACAAAAAAAAAAAAATAGTCAAGTGACTACAGTGGCTAGATCTTAAGTTTATCAAGCGACGAGAATACTTTTTGAGCGCAAAAAAAACAAAAACAAAAATAACGACATTATTCAAGTATTCATTTCCACCTCTGTCGGCCTTGAGATTTCACTTAGTGAAACAGCGTAGTGCTGACTTTCAAAGGTTGAACGTCACACGCATCACACACATGGCCAGCGTCGGCCAATAGTGAGCCTACGTGTGACATATAACCAACCAATCAAATCTGCGTTGGCGCTGCCGTTGAGCCAGGGAGAGCAGTTATCATGTACAGTAGCCTCTGAAACAGCTTCAGAAACCACACAGTTTAGTTATTTCTGTGATACTGGGATAAAAGTTTATAGTTTGGATATTTCAGATGTCTACGGTAGCGATCAAAATAGAGCAAATCACTTTTTGAAAGTTACTTGGAACTTCATATAAATACTAGATTCATGAAAAACCAGAGGCTGCAGTTTCCGGGCATTTTGTGACAGCGCCACCTAGCCAATGCTACTTAAAAAAGAGGAGACCTGGGCTGAGTTTCCCGAAACCTTCTTAACGCTACGTTGTTCTTAAGTTACACCTTATGCTGTACCTTATCGTTAATACGTGTTTCCCGAAACGCTCTTAGTTAAGTATACCTTCTTTAAGTCATACGTTCGGAAGGTTGGTCTGGACCACTCTTAGCTTTACCTTATCACTGTTAAAGGTCTATATTAATATAATTCTGAAGTTTTAATACACCCAGACAGTGTTCAATTAGGCTAATTCAAGTGTTTTCATGCAAAGAATAAAATTGTCACTACACTGATTGTTGTTAGAATTATAATTATATTATTATATATAATAAAATTTTATAAATTTATTTTAATTAAAGAGCGCTTTTAAAGGCCAGTGAAAGCATAGGCTACTGTCAGTTAAGTCCTATTCGGACGCTAATATATTGTTTATCATGGGCTCGTACGGTATTTTAAACATTTACAGGGGTAAGTTGGTTATTTTAGTGCCGTCCGAATCCATAATATCAGTGTTTTTTCTCACCCAACCCGCGTAAAAATCTCTGTCCAAATTAGTACCTACTGATTTTTGACAAACAGGTCGTGTAGTAATTTAATTGCCGTCTGAATCCACATCTCTGAGTTTACAAGAAGAGATTCAAAATTCACTGTTTAAATCCTTTTTGATCACTGCCGAGCACTGTAGCTACGTGACGTACACTTTTATTACTGAAATGCTTGAAAGTATTTACAAGAACAATATTTCATCGCAGCTCACCTCAGCGAACAAAAATGGGAAAGAGAAAAAAGCACATAAAAAAATTAAATGGATATTGTGGCACCAATATATGATACAATTTTAAAATATGTAGGCAAGGCTATTATAGGCTGTTATAGTTTGGATTATTTTTTATAATATCCTATGAGTCCTAGTAGCCTAAATGCAATTTCAACTATTTCTGAAGTGCTTGTTTTATAAAGAACAGGCTTTCTCACATAAACAGCCCCTGCACCAGAGAATAATTGATTCTCAAGTCATCGATATCAACAGATTCAGCACCATCGCCACGGACAGCACCCGGTAACGTCGCACGTAAGAAGGTATATTTTAAGCAGCTTTCTAAGGTATAGTTCGGGGAATGGTATACCTTCAGTTAAGTTATAACTTAAGAGTCTTTGTAGCGCGCTAAGAGACAATGTTATCGGGAAACTCAGCCCTGATTAAAACTTTTAAACAAACAGAATAGACTAGATCCATGGAAATTATTTGATTTTATCTTTACAGCTTATTTTTAACTTAGGAGCGGGCGCAGCCATTTTAAACTTGGAAGTGCAATGCTTTCGGTGTCAGCAGTCTTGAGTTTTATTTAGCTGGGCAAAAACAGTTAGGCTAATTGTATTGCTGGAGGTATTTGTTTTCAAATGATTTTAAATTATTAACATACTAATTAACGAACTAATTAGTAGGCTTAACACAATTGTTTTACCGTTTACTGTTAAATGGGGTCACACATCAGACGTGAAGTGCCACGCTGCGGTGTCGCACACAGACACAGTAGGCCATATAGTCTTTCTTTCTAAGAAAACTGAATTTAAAACCAGAAAATGGGTGCTCATATATTGAAACAAATTAGGTTAAATATTTCAAGAGGGTTACCAATGGGTTGGTTAGGACAACATATCAATAAAATGTATACAATTAAACAACTAAATCATTCCTGAAAAATAATAATACAGAATTAAATAGTAATTGCTGTAAAATGGTATAAACTCATACATACATGCATACATACAAAAAAAAACTAGGGTCCTAGAAATGCAGGAATACCCTACTCCTTCAAATAATGATTGTACAGATTACATCGTACAGATTAAAAATGTATTTGTAATTGAATCATTCACTCAAGAGATTCATTCAAAAACGCTGATTCATCCAGTAATGCCTGCTACAGACTGTAAAATTTCGACAATCCTATAAGATCATTACAAATCACACTATACGACGTGCATCCAATACACTTGTGTACCACATGAATGTAGACTGTATGATGATGACAGCCAGTGTTTCCGCTAAATTCATTCTGTGGTGGCGCCCGCCCCACCAACAATCCACAAAAGCGCACTATTCTGTGTTATAAGCCCCACTAAATTCATAAAACATTGTAAAGCACCATAAGGTTTTTGTGCACTATATTCCAAGGTTTCTGGAGCCATTCAATAGCTTAAAGTGAGATACGTGGAAACGTATCTCTCCTCAGTCATTCTTCATTCAGCATTCAAACAGCGCGTCGCGAAATTTATCGGCCGAAAATGGCATTTTCGGTTTTTGGCCGAAAGAGAAAAAAGGCCGAAAATATGCAATGAAACGACCAGGTTTCATTCTCGGGCAGCTTCATTCTCGGGCAGCAGGCGTCTTCTAAGGGCTTCTTTTTGTTGCTTCTTGGAAAACTAACGATAATGATATATCCAGTCAAATTAAATCTGAAATTTGGTTTTCAATGACATGCTTTATAAATTATATATAAGTGAATAATAGAAATAATGATTATTATTATTATTATTATTATTATTATTATATACACCGACCTAAATGTATATATATATATATATATAATATATATTATATATAATATTAATATATATATATATATATATATATATGTATGTAATATACACCACTGCTCATAAGTTTGGCAACGAAGGTTTTTAAAAGTTTTTGAAAGTAGTCTTATGCTCATCACGACTGATTAAAAAATACAGTAAGACAGTAATATTGTTGTATAAAAGTGTATAATTGTATAAAATGTCTTTTTTTCCTGTTACTCCAGTCTTCTTCTGTCACAAGATCATTCAGTGCTCATGCTAATATGCAGGTGCTCAAGAAATATTTCTGATTATTATTATATTATTATTAGCTGAAAATGATCGTGCTAATTATAAAAATGTGGAATGTGAGGTGTTTTTTAAATCAGAATTTTTTAATGAACTGAAAGATTGAGATAGAATTATGAAATGATAAATAGAAATGTGATGTACTTTAAATTGCTTTAAAAAGAAATCTTTATTAACATTATTAACTGCACATTTTGCACATTTAAAAAGCAAGACAGAGCTCATGACTTTAACAAATATGTAAATCAGGCAATAAGGAATAAGGCAGCACTAAACTTGGAATTCAATCTATTTTTCAAAAACAGGATATCTTCTAATGGAGGGATACATATGATTATTTTTCACTAAAATTAAATTAAAATTAAATTCAAAACATTCACCCAAAATTAGAGTTAAAATGAAATCACAGTAGAAAAAAAAGTTTTTCAAGAGTTTCAGGAAAGGAAGAACTGAAAATTCTTATGAAAAACTTCCCCTATGGATATTTCCTAAACAGGATTTTGTAACAAGTCGAACTTAGTGGATCCTTACTGAATGAAAGTATAATATAGAATCGTGCTGAGCCCAAACATTTGAATGATAGTGTAAATATGATATAATAGGCATAATTATAAAAAATGCTGAATAATCATCAACATTCAAATTTAGGGAAGATAATTAGACTACATTTTATTTGATGGGGGCCGGTAAGGGACCTAGATAATGGGTAGGGGGCTCTGGCCCAAAAAACGCTGAGAACCACTGATCTAGGCCTCCACGGGTATAGTCTACTTTTTAGGAAGAAATTGTGCTGAAAAATGGCACAACATAATATTTAGAATCATATTTTAAATTAGTGGATCTCAACTGGTGGGTCGCAGCCCAAAAATAGGTCACACGTCAGTTTTGACAGGGTTTCGGAGAACAGGGAAAAATGACACAATGCGAAATGCAAATATAAACTGCATCTATGCAACTATTGCTAACTACTGCATAGTTATAGTCACAGTAGAAAGTAATATGTCTATTACCTTTTCAAAGGAAAGAGAAAAATCCTTCCCATATTATTGTTCCTGACAAAAAAAAAATCCAGTGCATCCAAACAAAAGGTATTTTGGTGAAAAATGTATAGAAGCTTGCCAAAATGGACTGGTTGACATTCCCTTAACCTCAAAAAACATGACCAAAACATCTAAGGGTAAAGAAAATATGACCCAGACTACATAATATGGGCTCACTTAGAACGAGAAATGGGTTTGTGGTGATCAAACCGTCCGACAGCTGACAGTTTCATGTGATTAATTATCGGCTCTCAAGAGCACAAAACTATCAAAATTAATTTGTATAGAAAATAAAAATATAGATCACACCTCTTCTGTTTTTGTGTATTAAAAAATTATTGATTTTCAACAAAATTATAAGGTAATAACTTTTTTGGTCCTGTGTGTGCAGTACAATTGATTTTGTTTTTGTTTAACCCTTTCATGCAAGAGGCATGAAAAACAAGATTTGACTCTTTTTTTTTCAAACACATTTTCAAAGAGATTTTCAGATGTCTATGCAATTTTGGTTGTAACTGAAAAGATACTTTATTAAGCATAATACAGTAATAACAGCAATATTGTGTGTATTAAACAAACCAATGAATACAATTATTGTTAAATTATTTCAAATCATGTGAAAACTATCAAATATATACAAAAAGTATAAACGAAAAATATTCCCAATGCAATTGTGTTTGTTCCCTTTCGACCACCAGACAGAGAACAATTTCCTTTGTGTTTTTCAATCTCATCTAAAATGAGCAGTGTCAGGGATAATGGTAACGGATTACAAGTAACATGCATAATGTAATCAGATTACTTTTGATGTAATAGGTAAAGTAATGCATTACAAGTAACATGCATTACGTAATCAGATTAATTTTCTGATGTAAGGAGCGCATTAGTAATGTTCATTATGTAATCACATTACTTGATTTTGTAAATGTAAATTAAATTATAATAAAACAAATACATTTATTACACCAACAAAGTTACTGCAGATGATGAAGTACTTTAAGAGCATCAGTCACAATAATAGCATGAATTGTAGCTCAATGATGCATGATGTTTAGTGGACAGATGAATAATCAGAATTTCCTCCCAATCTAAAATTAATACTTGGAAAATCTAACAATGATATGACTCCTTGGATGTTGTTGATTGATGCTACAACCATTTTTGCAAGAGTCTCCTAGGACAGAAGGAATGGATGGACATTCCGGAGCAACTTGGCATTTCTGACTGGCCTAGAAAAAAATGTGACATACAATACAACGACTTGCCATTTGGTGGCAGTCTATAGGATTATGCATATGGGTCCACTGTAGAGGCTGATGTGCAACAAGCCATCAATACCCATGCAAGAAAATGCTTTTTAAATAGCTGACCTCTATGCATGAAAGAGTTAACAACCATTTTGCTTACTTATTGTGTATGAAATGAAAAATTCTGCTACTCTGTGGGATTACCACTTGGTGATCAATTTAAAATGTACTTGTTCGTCCAAATTCTGTCATCATTTACTCACCAACATTTTTCTGTGGAACAAAAAATATTTTGAAAAAGTCTATATTTTGTTCATACAATGAAAGATATGGAAAAAAGAAAATGTTTCGAATATCCTCTTTTGTGATCTACAGAAGAGAGGCATACAGTTTAGAAATGATATGAGGGTGAGTAAATGACAGAATCATCATTTATGGGTGAAATTTTCCTTTAACCAACATCACACGACATCCACTGACTTGGCTAACTGGCATACTTCATCAATGACCACGATATTAGAATAACCAGCCGAACACACTTGCACCAACAGACTCTGTGTGACTGGTTGGTTTTTCCCCCAGCAGCAGGGGAATTCACACAGCGAATTAAATCTCACTCTGAGCTTCCTGTATGCACAATAATAGTGCACACATACCACTACTGCATAATGACTAATAGCAAGAATAAAAGACGAGACATGGAATGCTCTACTGCATGACCTTTTACTGATATTGCACGTGTCATCTACTTCTGTCTGAAATGTAAGATGTAGCAGCGAAGAAAGATCCTGCAGCTTAGGTGGTTCGGCAGTGATTTGGCCCATCCTAAAAATGACAATACGGTTTTTATTAACGTCTACAGCCGAGCCTATCCACACAGAGATCAGCGTTCTGGTAAATATTAGTGCTCTCTAGGCAAACACGTCAAAGGGTGCCAATTCTTAGGGGTCGTCAAGCTAGCTTAATTCCATGTGAATGGATCAAGGAGGGCTAATAATGCCAAAGCATAGTGTTAGCATTCCCATTCATCTCAAAGCCACTTGTTTAGCTGTTGTTGTTGTTGTTTTTTGTAGCTGTGAAGCATATGACATGTAAAACAGGGCAAACCTAAGAAAAAAAGTTGAGAACCACAGCTCTAAAAAATACCCATGATCACTGTGAGGGACTCTCAGGCCCCGTCCACACTACTACGTTTTCGTTTAGAAACGGAGACCTTTTGCTACGTTTGCACCTCCCGTCCACACTAAAACGGCAAAAACGAAGACCTAAAACGGAGAAGTTTAGAAACGCTGCAGACCCGTTTTGCGTTTTGAATCTCCGGAGGGCGTTTTAGTGTAGACGGGTCAAAACGGAGGACTTTAGAAACGATGACGCAGACGCTCGCGCTCGGCTCTCTGATTGGGTGTCACCAGTCAGAGTGAATCTGCCTTACCTGATGCTATAACGTTAACTGCCTATGCGCCGGAGTCGAGCTATTATTCCAGCGATCTGTGAAAATTCCCGTGCCGTGTGCAGCGCCGGTTCGACCATACAGCGTCGGTTTTGGGTTAAGCCGGGAAGAACCAGCGCATGGTGGGATTTTTATCAATGAAGTTGTGTTGTGTTTACACCGGCACGCGCATGCCCAGTGAAGGTGAATGGTCACGTGATCCGCGTTTTCATCGTCGTTTTAATGTGGACGGAGATCGCAGCTAAAACGCTGGTGTGGACGGAGATCGTATTCGTTTTAATTCTCCGTTTCTAAACTAAAACGCAGTAGTGTGGATGGGGCCTCATTCATGCTGACTGACTGTCTGTCCATCCACAGCCATTATTGATATCCAACAGACAGTGATCTGTGAAGTTGATGGTTTGTCAACATAGGAAGCATGCAGAGGCAGGGACACTCACCTGTAATGCCAATGTATTCGCAATATGTACAGGGTTTTGTAAGTCAAATCACTGTAACCATGATGTAATACACCCAATTTAAATATTACATCAGCGTTATGCACTTTCTCTAGACTGTGTCTGCCGGATGAAAACGATGCAGTAGAGATGGACAGGCCTTACACTAAATGACAATGACCAGGTACAGAAGGCAAACTATCAGCTTTTCTGTTAACGGTTATTCCTACTCATAGAGCTCGGTTTGGAGATAATGTCATCGCTGGATAACCCTGTGTTGTCATGTATAATCAGCGGGTCTGGTTACAGTTACGGATCTAAAGCTAGTCATGTGTCAGAGTCAGTCTGTAGAGGTAAACAGGTGACATCAGCATGAGCGGATCAGACTCCTCTTACCTTACGTTTAAATATCCCGGTGTTCACCCGTCCGCCTTCGATGGCATTTGAGATTATTCCAGTGAAACTCTCGTGGCGCTGTTAGTAATGATGATGGTGTTTATTTGACATTGTCGGATGGGCTCAGCTGAGCCAGCGCTGACTCCACTCCGTAATACTAACGTTACCGGTTAATGGAGGGACAGTCGCCTCCTCCGTGCACTTTAAACCCGCTGGTAATAATCCCGGGTGAAACGATGAGGGAAACTCGAATACAATCCGGTAATATTGGTATAGCCGAGGCCGTTGTTTCATTTGAAATCAGTGTGAGTATTATTTACAGTGTGGTTGTGTATGTGACGGTTAAACCAAACGTGCTGCGTTATTGGAGAGAAACTTGCTCTCCTATTGGACAGTGAGTGACAGCTAAAATCTGATTGGTCATTTCGGTTGTCCTTTACTTAGCCCCGCCTTTTGGGGTTTTCCAGTAGTTTGGCTGAAGAGTTTTTAAGGAACTGGCTGGGTGACAGGTTGTACACTGCAGTTTATTTCCTTTCTGTTCTTCCAAGCATATAAATCGAATGCTTACTTTTACAGCATGTTTCACATAGATCCTAGATGAAGCTCTTGTAAACTTTTATTAGTACAACTGTTTCTTGAATTTTGTGTGAGAAAGAATAAACAAATAAATATATGGTTTTAATGAAATATAAGTCATAGAAGATGTAATTAAAGGGATTTAAAACATCATAACAAACCATGACAATCTGTGTTGCAAGTAACATACATATAGACCATAAATATACAATACAAAAATTCAACTCCCATATAAAAAAAAGACTTTACAATTAATTAAAACTAAGGATGTGTTCAATGGATAAAGTCAGACAAATGTTGTGTTTGCTCCTGGTTCGGCATTATTAAGGTTTTCCTCTACAAATAGTAACTACATTCTCGATGAAGAAAGCTGGGGCACATTCACGTCACAAAGGTAACAGAGGATCCAGTCATTCTCCGGGCCACATCTGACGCTCTGATTGGACCCTGGATATTTAGCTTTTAAACTACCTCTACTCCAGTCCAGATCAGCCATTTACAACACAGGCACTTTGACTAGCTATGGCTTCCTGCTTGTGTGCAAGTTTTTTTTTCAAGTTTAAGAAAATGATGAGCATTGGATTTTGGAGTTTGGTGGCAGGCATTACAGAGCCTTCTTGCCCTCAGAAGGTCAATCTGCTTTCTTGCTTGCTCAGCTCCTCTTCTTCCTCTGGGCTCAGATTATTTTGTCTCAGCCTTTAAGAGTACAAAGCAAAGAGCTTTTATATTAAGGACATTAATATTATTCACAGCACAAACCATTCACCGGGCATGGGTATTAATGTAATAAAAGTATAGTAGAATTGATTTTCTGTTTGCACTAAGATTAATCAAGTCCCAGATAACTGCTAATCATTACATAGTGGGGGCATGTTGTCACATTAAATGAGGTAAGTTTTCACCATGGAACCTGCCAGTAAACACTCTGTTACAGGCCTTTGAGCAAAATTTAAACAGTTGAACAACTATGAACAATTCATTACACAGCAAAAATCTAACTATTGTTTTGGCAAAAACAATATTGTAATTAATAAATGTATGCAAATGTATAACTTAAAAAAAGAAAAACATGTGACAATATGCCCAACGTTGGTCCCGAGAACACAGTTTAACCCTTCTGTTAACACTTCTGTTGATTCTCGACTGCATGTACTGTATGCTATGGTTTTATTGGTTTCACTTCTTGACAGTTACGAGAAATTGAAAATTTGGCAGACAGAATTCATAAAAAAATATTCTAAAGGGTAGGTATTTACAACCAACATACAAAACCACTGCTAAAGAAAACACATGAACATTTATTGAGTAAAACTAGCACAAACAGTCAGCTAAAATACTAGAAAATTACCTTACCAAACTTCCTTAACACTATAGTTTATTTTCAGTGCCTCTATCAGACTCTCAACTCCGTCCCTGCTGATGCAGTTTTTGCTCAGCCTGAGTGAGAGAGATAGAGAGAAAGCATGTAATTCTGACTTTTAAAACAAAAATCAAACAAAGTGGTTTAAATAAGTCACACTCACCACAGTTCCCCCAAAGTTTTGCTCTGACTGACGAATTTAGCCAGAGCGCATGCACCTGCATTGCCCACACCATTATCCACCAGACTGAAACAAACCAATGCAAACATTATTATTACACACAAAAAGAAACAAATGCTGCATAGAGTAGTGCATAGAGTGCATAGTTTGATCTGACTGGGCAACCTTTCCATTTCTACTGTTTAGCATTAGCTAGCTGCATGTTTTTTTGTTTGTTTTTTTCATAGTCATAGAATGCAGAATCAATACGGGGTTTTACAGGATTACCTTAACCATATTAGCGATGTGTTATTCTTTAGCGCAGTTGCCAATGCCTCAGCTCCCCTGTCCCCAATTTTATTACCCCATAATCTGAAAATAAGAAGTCAGAATGGAAATATAATTTAATAAAGGCACAGTTTTAGAACTTTAGAGCACAGTATTCTTTCTCATCATTGACCTCACCCCAGATACTGCAAAGACTGGTTGTAGCTTAGGCCTTCTGCAAGCTGCTCTGCTCCAAGGCATGTGATGTTATTATTTCCAAGCCTACAAAGTAAATATATATTTGGAATGATTAGAATGATCAGCATCCCATAGGATGAACTAGAACATAATAACCTTAGATAAAGTATGAGCTGACCTCAAAGACAGGAAATTCTGCTTTTCTTTTAGCAGCCAAGCAAATTGTTGGGTGCAATCATCTGTGAGCTTGTTGTGGAAAAGCCTGAGGAAATGATGAGGTAGTAATAAAACTTGGCTGTACAAGTATAACAATGAAATATACATTATCATTAGTCACAAAATTCAGAATTTAGGTGTTTGATATTCTCACGCTATTTTTTGGAAGCTTTCGCACTTCATTCCTTTTTCCAGAAGTTTCCGGATTCCTTCATCTGATATGTTATTGTTCCTTAAACTGCAAAATCCAAAAGTTTTAGAAAATCATGTATTTATCCTTACATCTTCCAAAATTGCATTACCCTGTTTCTTGGCCTCATTCATTATTTTTTTTTTTTATTATTTTTTTTTTTTATTTAAGATATTTTATTTTGTGTTCCACAATGCATCCAGGTTTGAAAAGGGAGAAAAATGCGTCAATGGTAGAACAAGTAGATTTTTGAATTTTCATTTTTGGGTGAACTATCCCTTTAAATAGAGAAAGCTTAAACAACAATTCAAACACAACCATCAGTTAATCTCTCATCTTACTAAAGGGAGTGACAAATATGTAGACACGGTAGAAGCTGCTCCACTCCCACATCTCCTACTGAATTGTTGTCCAACTGAAGCCCAACAGGATTCCGCAGGTACTTCAGCACATATGCCAGCGCAGTACATTCCACCGGTCCAATGTTACAATAGGTGAGCTTCAGGTGTTCAGCGTCCAACTTAGCCACAGCATCTTGAGCAATACTGTTGTCTTGCATTTCATAAATGCACTTGATTAAACAAACAAAACTTGGCATGGCATGCATGCTCTTCTTTTCCCCTTCTACAGGACGAGGAATGGACTTGAAATGTCTCTGCATCCCTTTAGACAATAACTTCACTACCTGCTTGAACTTCCGTTCACGCACAGCAGTAGGACAGCAGTCCAGGAGGAGATTATGGTGCCGCTGAGAAAAAAGTCCTGACACAAACTGAGCTGTAATCTGGAGGTTTGGTGTCTCTGCCTCATGGGTCTTCACCTCCTCAACTGAAGGATCAATACAATGTCCAAGACACCTTTGAGACCGGCACAACAACTGCCTGTACTGAGGCTGAAAGAGTCTGGAGATAGCAGAGCGATTGTTGTTACGATTCAGAACAACATACAGAGCAGCGAAGAAGCATTGTAAGGTGATGTGCAGAAACTCATAATGTTTGTAATCTGTCACAGATAGGTCATTGCAGTAAATGAGGAAACCCATGCTAACATCCAGTTCTGTGAGCCCATTTCTTTGCAGCTCATATCCTGAGAACACATAACAAGAGGCTTCCAGGCCTTCCAATGCCAACTGACCAAATTTTAACACTGTGCCCAAATGTTCCTCCAACCAGGCCTTTCCCAGGACTCCTTGGGGCTGAGATGAATTTCGCTGGAAGAAATGCTGTAAGACCAGGAGGTAGACATCAGTGATGGTCTGAGGAATACCATATTGACCACCCAGAAGCTCCTGGTGGCACTTGGTCACAATCCAGCAGAAGACTGGGATGTGGCAAAGACCTAGCAACACCGTGTTACTCTGGAGGGACTCTATGACACGTCTAGCCATAGCAGGGTCGCAATGATGCTTCTTTACAAAGCAGTTGATACCTCTAGGAGAAAAACCCTTTAGGTGCACTTCTTTGCGGAGATAGCGCTTCAGCGATGGGCCCACAGCCTGTGGCCTGCTGGTGACCACCTTCAAAACGCCCTTCATTAGCGTACCCTGCAAGAGATTGAAAAGCAATACAGGTATAGGCACTTGCTTTGTGGGGCAGCAGTGACGTTCTTCATCTGTGAAACCCTGTTTAAACTCATCAAGCCCATCAAAAGTAAAGAGGACCATATGAGGGTGGTCTAGGATGTACTGGAACACCTCATCCTGACTTCGATCAGGCCAGCAGCAGTGAAGGAAGAGGAGCTCTTTCAGAGACAGCTCTCTGTGCTCTGCATTCAGTTTGCGGCAACTAAAGGGGAACAGCAGGAAAGTGTTTGTGAGCAAAGCTTCTCTTGCCCAGAGCAAGTGCAGTCGCTGAAGCAGTGTGCTTTTGCCACTTCCTGCCTCCCCGGACAGAAGAATGGTGTCAGCATCTTCATTTAGAGTCCCTATGGGACCCACCACATCCTCCAGCCCTAATGTAGTAGTTTCACCAGAACCATCCATCACTTCAAGAAGTCCATCAGTGTAAATATCATCCAAGGAGAAACGTCCTGTCCCACCGTAGGTGCTAAGAAAGAGGGAGTGTGCAGCAACGGAGCTTCGCAGCTTCTTCTGGTACAGTAGACAATCTGGAGAAACAATGTAAAGTAGAAGACAAAGTGTATTGACAATTACATTTGTGTTTTTGATAAGCTAACTTATTAGTAATAAAGAAAAATATAAAATGTAAAAATGATTGTATTGTCTGGTATTCATTACTGTTTTATTTATATTTCTAAATGTATTTATATTTATTTTACATTTATCTATTTAATAGTCAACATTTATTCAAATAAATAAAAGTGTCATCATAATATGCCCATTTCTTGCAATATCTAAGACAAAGACATGAAAAAAGACATCCTGTCCATACAACTGAGAAATGTCTTATACCAGCAGAGAGGTGACTTTCTTTATCTTCAGGGTTTGGTTTAGCTGGCTCTGTTTGTTCTAGATACTGTAGTAAGGTCTTTGCAGCAGTTTCCCCTTTAAACTTTACTTGGTCTAACAGCCTCCGAACCTGCAACAATCCAACAAGATCACTAGATATACATTCATTAAGCAAGTAAAGGACATTTACTGTGAACAGGCTCGGAAAAAAGAAATATGTCATATGTAAAACTAATTTAACTAAAACTAATACTATAGCAAAATAGCTCAATTTCTAAAGCATGTATGAGAGATATATCACAATGTGAAAATTGTTTGGCAATTTATGACAATTAATTTAGTCATGGGGCAAGTTATATGATATAGTTGACGAGTTGGAACCCAGAGTAGGCCTACTCCCCCCGGTTGTTGTAAGAGTGGTTAGGACTAGAAGTGAGGAGAAGGGGTGGTGGAGGGATGCTGTTAAACTGTCAACAAACGGAGGTAAGTCTGCTGTATATATACCTCTTATTTTGGCAATTGGTTGATTAACTAAGTGCGCTCCTCTTGAGTTATTTTAGGTTAATTATCTGAACGTGCTGCTCCGGAACTTTGTTAATAATTTTGTCATGGGGTACATTAAATTTTAAGGATTTCACAATACAAAGAAGTAAACTAATTTATGGGTTAAAGCAGTATTCAATCAAGTTACCTGTTGTGACGGTGTGTATACAGGTAGTTGCACCCCATCACAATCTTTGATGGTGAAGCAGCCAGTTGTGAGTAAAACATTCAAAGCTCCGTCAATATTATCTCTGAGCTTTGTCACTAACACTGGCCTGTCTGCCAATAACGTTAAAGTTGCAGTGTCCGGTCTGTTCTTGCCCACCACAGCGCATCCTTTCCCAAAACACAGCCCAGCCTTCTGCTCCTCTGGTAAGATCTGGTCAAATGCAGCCAAAAAAAGGCTGCATGCATTTTCTCCTTTATCATACATCAAATCTAAAAGTTGCCTGACATTAGAACATAAGGGTTTCTCCGCCACTCGTATGTTTAGGTAATCCTCCCAGACAAGAACCTCCCAAGCCAGGAGTAAGTCCAGAACACAGTCCAGAGGTTCAGCACTGCCTCCACCACATAGGACTGCCAGAAGCTCTGCTCGCTGTTTTAGGATCAACTGAGTGCTCATAGTGGAACTCAGCCTGGTCTCAAAGTCAACAGTCACAATCAGAACCCAACTAAAGAGATGAGACATAGAAGACCAACATCACAACGAGATATAGTATAATATTGGCAAGTTCCTGTTATCGGCAAGAGTAAATTTGAGCACTAATTTCCTCATTTTTAAATTTAAGTTTTTTTTAAAAAACATACAGTAACATAGTATATTATTATGTTTAATGATGTCTAGGTTAGTGAATGATGGTTGTGAATTTAGTATAGGAACTGTACAACGCAAATGGCTTTGAATACTTCGCAATGTATAAAGTAGGCTATGTATTAACAACGGCAACACTGCGGGGGAAAAAAACTTACCAGACAAGGTCCAAAATAACTTCTGAACATCATGCTCCCCCTACAAAGGCGAATTAAATGTTTAAATCATAATCATACACGTATGCGTAGCCTATATCCTAATTTAAGAACAAATGCATCTCTGTCTCATTTCCAACATTCGAAATATCCCAAACGAAACACGCCTACAAACGTCTGTCTTATATTCCATAGCCTGTGATTCTTCATTGACAATCTATAGACTAAGCTATATGAAAACACCACGAACACAGGCTTATCTGTCAGTATAGGCTACCCTGTTTGGTCACTTTATGGAAATGATCGTCCGAACTGAAAGTGAAAGAGGAGGCGCTGCTCTCCTCTGAATCTTCAGGAAGTTATTTTACTGTTAAGTCGGTGACACATAAAGCCGTCTGTGTATTGGGTTGTTGCAGATAAGAGGGGTGTTGTTACACACTGTTTACACGACAGTAAGCCATTGTCGTTTTGTGTTAAAAACTTTTAAGTTTTAAATGTAGTTTTAAATATATTCTGCTTATGTCTAATAGCCTTCTGCGTAAATTGAGTGTCAGGTACAAAGAGTGTTGTTCTTTTTTACTGGGGATGGAATCATATTGGGTTTGTAGCTACTGATGTTCTTCTTAAATTTTCTTCCTATAACAATTTAGGGCTATATGCGTCAGATAATTTTTTTTCTCCTGTAAAACCTCATTTTACTCAATATAAAGATTAGCCTACACATTATAAACACTTCAGGGTGATGCTCATGTGTTCCAACTCTCCCGGGTCTGCCCTGGTCATGCACCTATGGCAAGCCGTTTTAACATTTAATAATTTAAACCTACTAGTCTCTATTTTCATGCTACTCGTATTTATTCCATTAAGTAGCCTACTAGTATTTATTCATTAGCTGGGTCATTCTACAGAAACGTCCACTTTTGGTATGGCAAGATGTCTTAAAATGTATTTATTTTTCTAACATTTAAACTTACACCACATTATTAGATTACCCTTTGACTTTATGAATAGCTATGCATAAATGACAGCTTAATGATTTTTTTTTTTTTGTGCATTTATTTAAAGACCGCATGTAGCATTTTTTTTGTCACTGGTGTTACCTTACTTCTTTGGCAATATTAAATGTTTTTATGAAATATTATTTCTATTTTTTTCAGCACATGTAGTCAGAGTTACCAAAAAATAATAATAATGCAACAAATAAGAAGATGTTTTATTTATTTTAATCAGGTTTGTTAAAAGTGTGCTTGAATGAGGTTAGTTTGCGCAACCTTGTATTTGCTATAACAATGAAATTATTTGAAAACCAGTTAAAATCAAGTAATGATGCAATCCTTTAAATCTTAACTTTTGAGTGTAGCAAAATTAAATGGATGTAACATTATAATCATGTCACATGACATGTGGCATTGTATTTAATGTGACAGAAAAAAGACAGTAACACCAGTGACATAATGTATCACTATTCTTCAACTATAATTAAGTAGATGAGACTAAATTGTTACATTTGGCATATAATCTAAATGAATAGCTTTGAATAAAGTTTATCTATAAATGGGAGTCACTGGTATTACTGGTGTTACCCATAAGAAAGGTGACACCAGTGACAATTTTCATGAAAAATTTATTTTACAAAATGGCTGCTGCAAGATATCAAACCACATGTTGTCAATCATGGTATACTAACTAAATTAAGTAGTTTAATCCATTTGTATTCTCGTTTTTTTACAATAAAGTAGGTCATACCAATGACTTCAACTAAAAGCTTCATATGAAATCATGAGATAAATGAGAACATTTCTGATAACTGAAAAGAGACAGAGGATTTATTATGGGCTTTTCTTCATAGATATTCTGGAAATTGGACGAAGGAAGTCAAGTGATGTCATCAGTGTGATTTTTATTTCAAAATAAGAGATTTTTGTTTAACGGTAACACCAGTGACACAACTCCAGGGGACCACTATTTTCATTATAAATTGTATAATATGTATTCTGCATTAATTTTTTTATGTCATTTACATAATATATTAGATAGTTATGTATAGATTATTGTATTTTAAATGGTATAAAAACCTGTTATTGACCTCAAAATAAAGCATTTTCCCTCTACATGACTGTGGGGACGAGCACTTCTGTGGTGCTTGGAATTCTATAGAATTAATAAAAAATAAAATATTGCGGCTCAAGGTGGTGTAATTGTTCAAATAACATATTGTTTTATTTTAAAATGTAAAGAAATTGTAATTCTAAAGTGTTTTTTAAGTGTAATATTTCTGTAAATGCTAGGGACAGAAAAATGGACATTTCCATAATGACCTAGCAACTAGTGCTTATTCTTTAGGTACAGTACAAGTGCATTTTTTTTTAGATACTAGTCCTTATTCTTTAGGTATTAGTACCTTTTAAAATATACTAGTGCTTATTCATTAGTTACTAGTACTTATTCATTAGATTCTAGTGCCTATTAAATTGTTACTAGTTATTCATTAGATATGAGTACTTATTCATTAGTTACTATAGTACTTATTATTAGATAATACTTATTAATTAGTTACTAGTATGTATTATACTAGTACTTATTCATTAGATACTACCTATTAAATATATACTAGTACTTATTCATTAGACACACTGTAAACCCTAACGGTCAAAATAATTAATTGGTTTGAGTAGGACAAACTTAAATTCAACTAATTAGTTCAGTCAAATTATTTTTTTTGAGTATTTAGCACTTTCTTTTTCTTTCAAGTTCACAGAGCTGATATATTTTAAGTAAACTGAACTGTTTCATTGTTTTGAGTTTTATGAAATTATTTATTTTAATTTAGACGAACTTAAGTTTAACTGAAACGGCTGGGATATCTATGTCCCAGCATGCTTTGCCGATGGCACTCGAAAGGGAGTGTAAATGCTAAAATTAAGTGTAATATAATGTTTTTTTTTGTGTAAGATTAATGTTAAGTGTGAGATTTAGTAGTGATTAATGTTTTGTTATGCTAATTTAGAAGAATTTCTGTTAATGTTGGCTTTAGGATAGTTACCATCATGGTGACAAGTGGTGCATGCAGCTTGATCTGAGAGCAAATAATTCCTTTATATTGTTGTGCTCATTCAGCAAGTGCTTCTGTATAACATACTGATTGTAATATGTTAACATCTACTACGTCAGTAGATTAGCTTTTTAAAGCTAACTAAGTTTATACTATTAAAAGTGTTTTGAGTTCTGCCAACTTATTTGGGTTTACAGTGTACTTCATAGTTTTAAGTTATAGTAACTGAATGGAATTAGTACTATTAACTTTATTTACGTTATGTTAGTTATCTTAACAATAAGTTATTGAGTTACTTGGACACAAATCAAATATTTTTTTATGCTTAAATTGTTTGAGTTAATAAACTTAAATGATTTAAGGCAATCGGTTTCCTCAAATGGTTTGAGTTGAACTAACTCATCAGGTTTTACAGTGCACTAGTACGTATTTCAATAGTGACTAGTAACTATTATTTTGTTAATAGTAACAAATTAAATGTTTTGCCATTGACTTCTATGTGGATCTGTCATTCAGATTTCAACTATGCCGTTCTGACTAGTATGTATTCCAATTGTGACTAGTACATATTAGATATGCTACTAGTTATTCATTAGGTACAAGTACTTATTTTTTAGATATTACTAGATACTAGTATTTATTCAATAAATACTAGTACTAAGTCATTAGATACTGTTAAATAGATACTACTTATTCATTAGCTACTTATTCAATAGATACTTATTCATTAGATACTAGCACTTATTCATTAGATACTAGTACCTATTCATTAGGTACTACTTATTAATTAGTTACTAATACTTATTCAATATACTAGTACCTCAAACAAAATCAAAAATCTTACAAGAATTGGAATAAATACTAATTTAATAGGTAGGCTAGTATCTAATGAATAAGTACTAGTAACTAATTAATAAGTAGCCTAATCTAGCCTATTTAATAAATACTAGTATGACTTAGTACTAGTATTTATTGAATAAATACTAGTATAGTAATAGGTACAAGTATCTAAAAAATAAGTACTAATAGGCTACCTAATGAATAACTACTAGTATCTAATATGTACTAGTCACAATTGGAATAGTCAGAACTGAATAGTTGAAATCTGAATTACAGATCCCCATAGAAGTCAATGGCAAAAAAAATAAATTTGTTACTAACAAAATAATAGTTACTAGTCACTATAGAAATAAGTAGTATCTAATGAATACGTACTAACTAATGAATAAGCACTAGTATCTAAAGAAAAGGCACTACTTAAAGAATAAGCACTAGTAGCTAATGAATAAGTACTTAATGGAATAGATACTATCTAAAAAATAAGTACTAGCATGAAAATAGATAGTAGGTTTAAATGATTAAATGTTAAAACGGCTTGCCACAAGCACACTACAGAGTTTCGGGAGTGACAACAACAAAAATGATCGGAATGATGGCGCGATTATTGACAATTGAATCGTGACTGTAAACAAGAAACATGTTATGCCACATTTTTTAGTATTAAAAAGGCATGCAGAACCACATTTCAAACTCAAGAGGGAACCCTAGCCTCATGAAATTTTTAGCCTATTACTTTATCTCACCAAGCAAACTTTTTGTCTTTTTTTGTTTTCCTTTACAGTAAATTATAAATAATTAAAGTTCATAAATAATAGTTTTATGTTCATAGTCTTGTGTTCAGCCTGTTTTTTCTTGTTTGTTTTTTGTAAATACTATCTGTGCACATGTTTCTATAATTTATCAATAATTTTCAAGAAACATTTTCAGTCAGTTACAACAAATGGTTAAGCCTAAATACTGTTTGATTTGCATAACTAATTGGCTCAACAGATTCTGGCTTAAGGCAGTATAGAGGGAATTATTAGGCTACATAGACAGTAGCCTACACAATACTGATCAGTTATTGCCTTTATAATGTCATTTAGAGTGTTAGCAATAGCCTATATGTTATCTTCTGATGATGAGACACAGGAGTCAACTGGGCAGTGGAAGCTGCTGTGCGGGTTTGGTGTTCATCCCTTGTGGGTGGGCTGTCTGGCTTTGATGAGACCATGCTGATCAGCGTGATGTCTCCATCCCTCTGTCATCCACAGTGTAAAAGACAGAGCCTATTTAAAAACTTTGTTTTTCTCATTAAAAATACAGTTACATGAATTCCTTTGCATTTCAATTCATTTGAATTCTACCTCCATACATTCAAATTCGAACTGCAGTTTTGCATTCGGTTTTCTCACTTCAATTTGAATTGGAACTAGAATTTAACAGGCATTCTCAATTCATTTCTGAGTGACGCACAACCCTGGTAGGTAGAATTTGAGACCATAAACAATTTTGAACAACAGTAATGGGCATTTTCTTCCACCAAATTAACTGACTGACTTGGGCCTACTCTCCTTAGTATCTCTCATTTAACTTGTCTATCATCATTTCTGGCATTGCACTGGACATAGAAGAACAGTCATGCAGTGGCCAGCTGACATGTGCTGACAGTGACAACACAATTAGCCAGTGTCTCAGCAGAGAAACAGGGCAGCATGACAGAAGCTGAAAACAGATTGCCTTCAATTCTTATACTCTGCTTTTTTATCTCTGAAGTTGCTCTGTTACATGCTCAAAATTCTCGTCAGAAAAAAAAGAAATTCAAAAATCTTCAGAGCTAGGAAAAATATTCAGGATTTTAGTCATAAAAAGACACTCTGGTCAAAGCAGGCTTATTGGCATAATATCCAAACAGTTGAAAACAATGCAAAAACATCTTTATACCTAAAGTGTGTGTGAGATAGATATGTGGCTTCTCCAATCTGCCTTTGTCTTTGATCTAATGAAAACATGAGAAAGAGAGTTGTTTTGTTCCTGTATTGCCTGTTGTATTGTCATGATTGGTTTATCTCATATTTCCTAATGTGTTTGTCATCTTTCTTATAATATAAAGCTGAGATGGGTTTAACAATGACAGATGTAATCATGACAAACAGTGAGGTGTGGGTTGTCATGTTGATTTTCCACAAAGACTGGGGAACAGAGAGGAGAGTTCTGACAGAAATGCTAATATCCTAATCAGAGAAGAATTGAGCTCCCTTTGCATAAATGTTCTTGTCATTTCCGATTTTGTAAGACTGGCTTGCTCACAAATTGTAAATATTGGAGGACAAAAAGAGCAGGATTTTTACAGTCCCATCAGCATGATGGGGTGACCTTATAATATACGTTTGTGGGAGATACATGTATGAGTGGACGTATACAAGTGAAGCACACAATTAGTGTTTCGTATAGAATATAAATATAGCTACTATAGGGATCTTAATTTATTACATAAAAAACTCAGTCAGTAATTATTGGCACAAAACATCCTTCATTTCGATACCGACATCAATAAAAAAATAAACTATTGATAGTTTGCAGTTCAGTGAGTGAGTCAAATGTTGACACATAACTGTTCTGATGAATTGTGATTGAATTATTGAGAATAATTCATAAGACTTGTTTAAACAACAAGTCTAAATCGTCTGTTTGACCAGCTCATAAGAGAAATTAGTCTGGGATTCAGAAAACACTAGTTACACTCAGTGATTTTGATTATCTAAATATGATCAGAGGCATTTGTTTAGGAATCAAACACTGGTTATGCTATATGTTTTTGATTCACTAAAAATAACTGGGTCATATGAAACATTAGTTCAGGAATCAGACCACACTGGGCTCTATATTTTTGATTCATTAAAAGAACCAGATAAGAGTCATTTGTTTGTAAACTGGACAACACTGCCGCATTGTATATTTGTTTATGCATGCAGCACCTTGCAAGGACAATTCAATAATAAGACGTTGCCATTATTTCATGGTACACAAGATTTTTTTATTGCATCACATTTAATACGGACAATGAATTCACATTCACAACTCCAGTAAAATATAATTTCTTTTGTCAAGGCACAAAAGAAGCAGCAGCAGGGGAACATCACTGAAAAACACAGGACACACTGGTAGACAAGTAATGTCTCTGACAGGTTTGGTACTCTAACCACAAAGTATTTAATTAATAATTTCTTGACGGTTCTGAATTCTAGCTTGATTTTCAGTAAGGGTCTTATTTGACCACAAGCATGTGCACTTGTCACAGAGTGGTTATGGCTGATTGGAAGGGCAGCACACCAGGGAATTTTGGGTAAGGGGGGTTCATACCATACTTACCCCAGATAACATGAAATGAATATCCACTTTTCACAACTCTAAAATAGCCTATCTATATAGATGAACACTAGATCTTTAAAGCTGGATCCTCGTCTGCCCTCAAAGTTTTAGACTGTTCTGTTGCTATGTAGGCTACATTATTAAAGAAGAGGTTTGTTGAATGCAGTGATCTATTTCATCACATGAAAATGGTTCATATTTCTGTCTGGCACGCCTTCATGACAACACAATTTATAATGTCTGGTTTTATTAAATAATCAATTAAAATACATTGTCTCTCTCTAACAAGTTGTTCTTCTGTTTGATCAGCCTTCAGTTGCATTCAGCCTAACAACACTTCATCACACATCAATTGCAGGACATTTCCAGTTTGCACTCTTTTTCTGAAATAGCATATCAAAGAAACAGGTGATTTGACACTGCTTGAGAGTGATGTAAAACTCTGTCAGCACAGCGGTGGACAATGGCTTCAAAAAGACCGAAGAGGCAAGCTGGTTAGCGATGTCCTAATTGAGACGAGTCTTGGTGAAATTGGAAGCCAATTAGTCCTGAGCTTAGAGAGACATGCTCTGTCAAAAAGAAAGAGATCAAATGTCTTTCAAAGAGAGAGAGAATGGAACAGAAGAAGTGCCAGAGCTTGTTGCTGCGCATCTGCGACCGCAGTCGCAGGCACAGGCACAGGCACGCGCCTTTATCTGTGTTTGTGCGCTTGCTTTTGTATTGAGTTTTAATTGACTAGAAGATTAAAGCTCACTTCTCTGGAGTTTTCAGTGGACGGCTAAAAAGAGAGAGCGAGGGAGTGAGCGATAGTAGTTAGAGGAGGAGTGTGGGGCGTTGTGTGCGTCGTTGAAGGTTAGCTCTGGCTCCCGCTGCGTGAGCACTGCCTGAGATGGGCTACTTGTTGGACATTCATTATCAAACCCTGTTTGGTCCTTTCATCTGCTGCTCTGCAGAGCCCTCCTCGCAAACTACAGAGGCACCTTGCAGCTTGACATCTTTCCATTCACTCTGTACCTTAAACAGCATGCTGCCACATCAAAGCAGACACAAGCCCTTTGATGTTGCAAAAATAAAGAGCCCCAATGATCTACTCAAAACCAATGGAACTTTTGGTGCCTCTCTCTCCCGTACGCTCTCCCTCTCTTTTTCTCATTTTGTTGGCCTCTGATAGACTTCATCAGAGTTTGAGGAAGATAACCAGGGCTAACTGTGATAACAACGGCCCGTTTGCACCTTTGAAAAAATGTGAACAGCATGTATGCATGGAATTTAACATATCAAGGGCTATAAGTAACATCAGATGAAGATAAGCAAAATAATTGGAATGTAATTCAATTAGACACATACTGTGTAAATGCCATGCACCCACCCTGAGTGTTCTTAGTGGAAAACATCTACAGCATCCTGCCAAGGGATCGTGTCAGTAAAATGACAAAAATTGGGGAAATTTTTTTGCAGAAAATAAATGCCTTGCTCATCCATCTTATTTTTCAACACGAAAGCTATTTTCTGTGAATGTGCAAGACATCCGATTCATTAGCCGCTATAGGTAAAAATAACAAAATGCTGTAAATGGTAAAACTATTTGCCCTACACAAACTAGTGAGTTTATGATTGCATTATCATCATCATAACAGACTGTTTTTGTACAGCTAAAATAACTAGATGTAGCTGACACCGGAAACCGGTGAGAATGAGAACAAACCTCATTGGTTCCCTATCAGTCGGTCACTCTCTATGAATAGGAATCTTGCTAGAGAGGCCAATCTACTTCGAGTGAAACTAAACAAGCCAATGCACATTGGCGTGCAATCATTTGCATCAGCTGTTCAGCCTCGCAGAGCAGGTATATAGTGAGCAGCCTGTGCGATTGCACTTCAGCTTTTTGCTTCGGAGCCAAACACTTTGATGCTTTCTACTAAAGGTGAAACCACAGGCTTTCTCCTTTATTTTTCCTTTGTTTTTTTTAGCAAATAAAAAGGCTGTTCTAACAGCTGGTAAGGTGTGCCAGTGAAAGTTCTCAAACGCTGTTTTTACAGCTGGTAAGACCCTACCAGTGTGAGAGAGACAGCACACAGACAGGTGCACATTCCTGTCTGTGTTCGCGGTGGCTGTTCCCCTGCGTGCTTCAGCACCAGTGAGAGCAGTCCCTAAAAGAGCTTACACAGCTTGCCTCTTCGGCGACACGGTCGAGAACTTCGCCCAGCAGTTCTCGGCTGTACAAAAGCAGACAGAGTCGCAGGCAGGCCGTCCCGCCCGTTCAGGCCCTCGCCAAGAAGGGGGGCAAAGCCAGGGGTAAGCAGCCCTAGGACGGGCGACCCAGAGATGGATGGGACTGCTCTCCAGGAGATGGTGACCGCACCACTCCCTCCCCTGGAAGAGAGCCAGGTGGAAAATATTTTATTTCCTTTTATTTGTGTACCCAAATTTTCATGGGATGAACCCTATAGCACCCGTGTCCGGACCTCTGGAAACTCCATGTCTGGTCCCTGGACGGGACATGGCGGTTCTAGGGGACTTACCCCCAGAGGTACTTAACACCATCACTTCTGCACGGGCGCCGTCCACGAGACATGTGTACGCCTTGAAGTGGAACCTGTTCATCGAGTGGTTTTCTTCTCACCAAGAAGACCCCCGAAGATGTTCGATAGGGTCCGTGCTTTCCTTCTTGCTGCAAGGGTTGGAGCGAAGGCTGTCTGCCTCCACCCACAAAGTACATGCTGCCACTATTTCAGCATATCACGACTACATAGGTGGCAAATAAGTAGGAAAGCACAACCTGGTCGTCAGGTTCCTTAGGGGGGGGAGACGAATAAATCCTCCTCGACCCCCCGCCATACCCTCTTGGGACCTTTCCCTGGTGCTTCAAGCACTTCAGGATGCCCCCTTTTAGCCTTTACAATAAGAAGACTTTAAGCTTCTCTCCATGAAGACTTTGCTGCTGGTTGCATTGGCCTCTGTCAAGAGGATAGGGAACCTGCAGGCATTTCTGCAGGCATTTTTGTTCGACGAATCGTGCCTAGAGTTCGGGCCATGTTGTACTGAGACCTGGCCTGGCTATGTGCCCAAGGTTCCTTCCCTCCCTGCGGGCTGGGCGACACCTAACACGTTCGCTAGATTTTATAGCCTACGTGTAGAGCCGGTCTCCTACCGTGTTCTCACCCTAAACGGGTAGAAGCACTGAGAGGTCCGGCTCTGTTGGCTTACTGCACCCTACTGTGCACCCTTATTGCTTCAGAGTGAAAAACCTGTTGAGTCCTCCAACACCCTCGGCCGAACACGGCGGAGCGTCCAGCGCCAGGCATTTATCTGCTGAATCCTTGAGAACAGGGCCTAGGCTGGGTCGCAGATGTGTGACCCTACGGGGATCCCATATGTGCATATTTTCTCCACAGCTGCTCCTAACGGAAGCCTGGGTCTTTCCCTTGTACTTAGTCACCCAGTATTTAATATGTAGTACAACCTTCAGGCTAGTCCATTTGTATTCCCAACATAACTCCTTCGAAGAAAGTGACTTCCGCAGCGTTTCTCCTTCCTAACAGAAAGGGCACGCTTTTCCAGCGTTATCCAATAATCTCACTGTAAGGGTTATCACGGAACAACAGTGACAGATACACTCTGTGTAAGCCCTCTCTTATTGTCCTTCCAGGCAAGAAGGAGTAGAGGCTTGCACAGGGCGCTGGATGGGGTGCAGCAGCTGCGGCACTTTGGTTGGGATTCCTATTCGTCGGTCACGACGTGTGCCGAGAGTGTCCGACTGATAGGGAGACGTACGTCCCGTTGCCACATCTGCTGCTGCCAGCCGGGGCGGCCAGCTTTTCAGGCTTGGCTCCGAAGCAAAAAACTGAAGTGCAATCGCACCTACTGTTCATTATATACCCGCGCTGCGAGGCTGAACTCCTGATGCAAATGATTGCACGCCAATGTGTATTGGCTTGTTTAGTTTCTCTCGAAGTAGATCGGCCTCTCTATCGGTCACAACGTATGTCTCCGTTCCCTCCTTCAGGGAACAAGGGTTACCATATGTAACCATATGTAACCGAGACTCAGTTTCGTTTTACTAAAACTGATGTATGAGTCTATTAATGTTTATGTGAATAAAAGACTAAATAAAATCTGTTCATCATATAAAGCGATCAAGTCTTTTCAGAAAAGTTGGACTAAACTGCTCAATTGATATCGATTAGTTTTAGGATCTCTTAATGAACATTTGGAAGAATCAAAGTGTCAGTTCCATAGCTGTGTGAGCATGCTGTTAGCATGTTAAGGGGAAATCTACTGAACTGCAGTAGATTTAATTAAATGAATCATTGGTTTACTGTGGAGAATCAAGGTTATTCAAAAAAGTTAATGGCAAATATTCCAAATGCCCAGCAGAAAATGACTAAATGCCAATGGCAACATTTTGTATTTCTTACTTTTAATTTTCTTCATTTATATCTTTACACACTTGCGGTTGTAAATATTATTACTCCTCCTTCTTGTTTCTTTTGTCTATTTCTTTGAGATCTTTTCAGTTTCATCTTTATTTCACTATTTCTTTTTAATTTATTTGACATTTTCTTTATTTAAAACAACCCTTGGAAGACAGAAACACACTTTTGGAAGTAAAAAAGTTCATTACTGTTAGGTCAGGCAGACAATTTTTGGGTAACACTTTATTTTAATGGTCCCCTTTTTAGACATTCAACTAAGTTACTTTACAACTATATCAACTTATTCTAACCCAAAAGCTAACCTAACGGTCTACTACAGTCCACTACTAGACTAATAAAAGTTACTTGATATGTTGCAAAGTTACTAATAGTTAGTAGAATTTCTAAAGTGGACCATTCAATTAAAGCAGGGGTCTCAAACTCAACTTAACTGGGGGCCGCTGGAGGTAGAGTCTGGGTCAGGCTGGGCCGCATCAAGTATTCCACAAAAAATAGTATTGAAGTATTCAAAAAAAGGAGCACAACTGATCCAATCTTCTCAATCTTTATTATTAACGTTTCTTCTGAACTGTTACTCTAAATTTGAACATTCCTTTCTGTAAGGTTACATGATTGGTTCTTCATGAGCTGTCCTTCTGACAGTTGAAGTTCATTTTACAAACTTTCTTTGTCTTTTCCTTATAGCACATCTTTGTGATACTTATATTTCTTTACTCTATACAACACATTAATATGATACTGAATTTTTTGGAAGGCACATTTCTTTTTATTATACTTAAAAAAACAATTATTGCTTTTGAAATACAAATATTTGCAGAATTGCAGTCATGTCTGGCCGTCTTATTTAATTATGGCCGCACTAACACTAAACTTTAATGTCAAGTAGGGGGCCACAAAATGGCCCGCGGGCCGCGAGTTTGAGACCACTGAATTAAAGTGTTACTTTTTATTGAATTGTCCAGTTGTCTGGGATGTCAAAAAAAAACTCACATTATGTTGCACATAATGTCATAAGAATATACACCAGTTTAGGTGGACCCATAAATCGGTTGATGGGTCAGTCGTAATAAGACTGAAGAGGTGTCAGTCAATGCTTTCTTTCTGAGAACTCAAAACTTAACACAGGGCTCTCAAGTTTGGAAGATAGGCAAGAGTGACACAACCCCCCCCCCCCCCCCCCCCCCCCCCCCCCATCCCATCCCATCCCAGCTCCAGTGGTTTCCTCTGTGGGTGAACGAAACTTTCGAAAGATGTTGTAGCAGAATCATGTGAACAATTCCAGGATATGCTTTTTTTCGTTGGTTGTTGCGTTAAATCTTACCCAGATACAATGATGCTATTCTCTGATTGGCTATTGTGTAGCCAATTTCCTTTTTTTTTTTCTTTTTTTTTATTGGCTGATAAGTGGCAGGCTCAACTAAGAACTCCAGAGGAGACGTGTTTGATTCCTGCCGGGCCCATAGTGAGAGTGGCGCGGCCAGAGAAATTTTGGGTGCTGTGGCATATTAGATATATTATAAATAGTTTTTTCCGCGTGAGAAATACAATGTGTGGCGGCAGTGCGTGACAATAAGACCGAAATGAGTGACTGTCACGCTCAATGCGTGACACTTGAGAGCCCTGCTTAACATATCCCACATAAATCTTAACATATCTCACATTGATTCAACATTAAGAGATTTCAGAAGAGCAGGTGACTCAAGAGGGAACTCCGAAGTCACAAGTGAAGCATGCAGCTCTATCACAGGAGGAAACACTCATTCAAGACTATAATGGTGACTCATTAATGATCCAAGCAGACTTTGAGAAAGTAAGTATAGCTTGAGAGAAACAGGGGAGAAAAAGCAGGTGAAACATAATCAGAGGCAGAGGGTTCATTTGAATCCAATAAACTAATCTGAGAGTTAAGATTTGTACAATAGTCCAGATTTATTGGAGCACTTACTCATATCTACTATCGATAGCTCATTGGTTCAAGCCAAATGAAGAAGAGCTTTAATGTTCATAAAGGCTTGATTATGCTGTGAACGTGGGATTTACGGCTAATTGGAGAGACAAAAAAGAGCTATCCTCCCAAAATAATCACTTACTGCCGTTGATTTATAATTTACATTTTCCGTTCCTGCCTGATCAGGCAAATGTAAGGAAAAAATTTATACTAAGTTCTCTGTTCTAAACCTCACAAACTTTACATTGAATAATCATTTCTTTTGTGTATACAACAATACATAAATCATATACAATAAATAAATAAAGAATTTTAATATATTTATTCACTTACAAGAAAAAACAAAATTATTTAATTAAACAAAGTTGTTCAATTGATGAATGTGGCAATATGGAACAGAAATTTATTTAACACCTTAAAATAAGTCTTCACAATAACACCATTTGTGAATAACCAAAAAAAGTAGTACCACCAAAGTTAAATGCTTACTGCTTGCATTTAACAATGTTACAATTCCCCCTATACCGTCATGCCATGACTAAAATCTTATATTGCTACTGTAAAGAAAAAAACTTATACTAAGTTCTCTGTTCTAACCTCATCAAATTGCTTTTTACAAGTGAACTAATCATTTTCTTTGGTTTGGCTGGGTCTTATACAACCAATACACTTTAAATCCACTATACAAATAAACTGACAATGAAAGGAACTTTGCTTTTGGAGACATATAAGTATAATATTCACACTTTGTCAAGCACATATAAAACACACATTATTTTATATAAAAAATGTATGTTAATTGATGATTTGTTAATACTGGAACAAACATTTATTTTAATACACCCTTTTAAAATTAAGTTTTACAATAGAATTTAGTGAAATATTTTTACCAGAAAAGTATGTCAACACACACAAACAAGCTTATAACAATGGGCCTTGTGGCTCTGGGCAATTGTAACACAGTGTTACAATTGCCCCCGATACTGCAGCCATGACAAAATCTTATATGCTAGCTAGCCCAACCTGTATTAACATAGGTTGTTCATGTTAGTTTTTAATCAATGACCCAGGGATAAAATGTATACAAGTTTAAATTCACAGACATCTAAACTTTAGACAGCAGAAGAAAAATACTGTACATCCAAAAAATAACTTTCATACCTCAAAATCAGTTTGTCGTTAACAACTTCTGCTAAAGTTGAATTTTTTTTTTGCTTCTTTTCCACAGATAGAGAGAGAATCCTACTGGGCATGTACAGATTAAGTGTCATCACTCTAGCTTGTTTCTGATTGTAGGAATTGAGTGTGTTACAATCGCCCCCTGTTACAATTGCCCCCGGTCTCCCCTACCATCTAAAATGCTACAATTACAAGGGTCTTGGTTAAAAAACAGAAGCCCTCAGGCATTTTCTCTTTCTTTTCCCTCTCTCCTTCAGAATAATTCACCACAGTTCATTGACACTTGGGTTCCTGACTTCATTTATTTATTTATTTATATTTACCATTTTTGGTTCCCCAAAGAACATTTCAGTAATCAGTTCTTAAATTCATCTTTTTTTTCTAGTGTGAAGAATTTGGGTTCTCATTTTTTAAGTAGTTTTTTTAATCTAATATTTACATTTTATTTAAGCTCTGATTTTCAAAAAAAAAAAATTATTTCAGCAGTAATTTGAAATAGTTTTAGTTTCAGTTATCAACAATGATCAGCGAGGAATAAAGAAAAGCCATTATTTAAAAAGGACCCCATAAACAATAATATTTATAACAATAACATAAAATCAATAACAATGATCCTCAGATATTTTTCATTTTCATAATTGATTTATATTTTTATTTATATTAATACATAATTATAATATTTTGTAAGACACAGACGTAGCAAGACTTGCACTGCGCACTCTAATAGAAATGTGCAGCCTGCGACATTCACACCTCCATTTACCATCTCCTTCTCAGCTGTCACACATGCCCTTGTGATTACAACGGGACGCTTTTAATCTCAATGACTGTTATCTCATCATACCCTTAACAGAAGTCGATATGGAGCAAATGTCAACAGGGCACCGAGACCTTGAGTGCTACAAACAAACCTCAAAGACAGATAGAGGGAATTTGAACTTTAGCACTCTGTCAGCATCTCGCCTAATTCAATGAACTTGACAGTTAATAAAGTGCTTTATAGTCGCCCTTCTTCTCATACATAAAAGCCTACCACACCAATTAGCTTAAATTCACTTTTTTTTCTCCTCTCCCTTTTCTTTTCATGCTCTCAAGCCTGCAGAAAGCGCCATATTCCAATCATTTGCATTATCCAGAGAATCTGCTTTGAAGTTGTGAGATACTGTAAGAAAAAGGGCTCCACTTATCCTGCAGGAAAAAAAACGTTCAAAGCCTCTAAATACTCTGGAACAGATGTACATTATCATTGGATTTGCGTTTTCGCCTCTTTGCTCCTGTATGGGTAATAGTGTAGCGCGCAGTCGCGTGTCCCTCACATCCTCTGTGTTTAGCATCTCCTCTCAACAGAAGCTAGCACCCCACTGGGCCAATCCGCACTTCAAAGCACTGTGTCTATCTACAGGAGACAAAGCACACTCCACACATATGGAAGCAGCCTCCTCACTCACGCTCGAGTCAATAGCATCATTCGCTTGCTCGCTCGCTCACTGTCTGTTTGTTTTTGTGACACAGAGATATGGCTCTTTCACATCTACAGCCCTCACCACACAAATACAGCACCCAATTTGAACCTGGTGTCACTTTCATGTACTTGTGAAAATATTTGTTGAGTTAAGGAGAAAAAGAGAGAGAGGAAATTAGGTTCGAGTAGCGTTCTAGTAGGCCTAGCTCAAATGTCTTTCAGAGAGAGAGAGAATGGAATAGAAGAAGTGCCAGAGCGTCCATGCTGGGCATGACGCTAGCAACGCTAAACGGTCATGGGTTTGATTCACAGGAAACACACATGCTGATAAAAAATGTATACCTTGAATGCACTGTCGCTTAGGCTCAATATTTCTGGTGTAGACAACACTGAAAAAGCTGTTATATATAACATTAGCCTAAATAACTTTTTTCTGGTCTTTGGTTTGAGATATTCTTTCTCACATTATGCCTTCACAAAATATTTAAGCTGTAATGAATCCACTCAAACCTTATGCTTCATTATTTAACTTCTGGACATACTGTACATGTATTCCTATTGCTCTGCTACTGCATATTGTATTTATTTATCAGAAATTAAATTTCATAATCTACATTTCCAAAGTGTGGGGCTGGTAAGATTTTATATTTGAAAGAAAATAATATTTTTTATTTAGCAAGTATGCATTAAATGATCAAAACGACATTACAAAAGTTTTCGTTTAAAAAAAAAGGAAGTTCTTTTGAACTTCTATTCAACAAATAATCCTTGAAAAAAGGATTATATTATGGTTTCTACAAAAAGTTTTTTTTAACATTGATAATATGAAACATTTATTGAGTAGCACATTTCAGCAGCACATAATGATGCTGAAAATACAGCTTTGCAATCATAGGGATACATTTATAATGTACTTAATAATATGTACTTATATTATCTAATATATGTAATTATAATATCTAATAATATCTAATGATACTTTTACAAGTTGATTGTACTGAAATGTGTGTTGGCAGTGCCAACCATCATATGATGATAAAAATCCATCCAGTGTTTTAGTTTTAATCTCCTTATATGTTTTCCCCCATCTCAAATTAAGCCGTTCGACCGTGTGATGTCACGGCAGCGTTTCAACACAGACAGACCCGCCCTCGCTCGTGAGCGAGCTGTCAATCATAGTCCCCCCGGACCGGCACGGCCATTATTGATACTGGAGCACTGTCTATGAGCAGAAAGGCATCTAAGCGATTGTGGTGTTCAGTTCTTGGGTGTAATAAGGAACACAGCAGTCATTTTCTTCATCCTAGCGTTTGTCCCGCACAGGTGCAGGGTCCGCTTTTTGGCGGGCTGCTCTCCATTTATTCCGGTCCGTAGTGTCCTCCGGGGTGACTTGCACGTCCTTCATATCTTGTTTGAACCGGTCCATCAATCTCATCTTTGGGCGGCCACGTGGCCTGTTACCGGGTGGGTCAAGGCGCATAGCTGCCTTCGCCACTGAGTTCTCATGGCTGCGTGTTACATGGCCGTACCAGCGGAGACGGGCCTCAAGCATCTTCTCCGTAATCGACGCTATTCCCATCCGCTTCCTTATGTCGATGTTCATGACGTGATCTAGCCTTGTCAGCCCGAGTGACCAGCGGAGCATATGCATTTCCATGGCGTGTAGAAGCTGGGATCAATACTGTCGCTGGCCAACATTCGGCTCCATACAGGGCTACAGGGCGTACAATGGTCTTATAGATTTTAGACTTTAGGCTGATGGGCATTCGGCGATCGCATAGCACTCCCGTGACTTGGTGCCACTTTGACCAGGCGGCACTCACACGTGTGCGGACATCTGGGAGGGTGTCACTGTTCGATGAGAGTATTGATCCGAGGTACTTGAAGTGTTGAACTTTCTTTAGATCCGTTACGTCGATGCCAATGGTACCATCAGTCTGAGGGCCACACTCCAGGTACTCCATCTTGGCGAGGTTGAGTCGCAAGCCATTTACATCCAGGCAATCTTTCCACTGCTGCCCTTGGTCTTGAAGGTCTTGCCGCTCCCTGTCGGCGAGGAACACATCATCAGCATAGAGTAAGGACCATGGATGGGGCGTCTGGAGGTCACTGTGTCCATGCATGTGATGAAAAGCAAGGGCGAAAGGGCCGATCCTTGGTGGACTCCTACGTTGATGTTGTAGGCCTAGCTCAAATGTCTTTCAGAGAGAGAGAGAATGGAATAGAAGAAGTGCCAGAGCGTCCATGCTGGGCATGACGCTAGCAACGCTAAACGGTCATGGGTTTGATTCACAGGAAACACACATGCTGATAAAAAATGTATAGCTTGAATGCACTGTCGCTCAGGCTCAATATTTCTGGTGTAGACAACACTGAAAAAGCTGTTATATATAACATTAGCCTAAATAACTTTTTTCTGGTCTTTGGTTTGAGATATTCTTTCTCACATTATGCCTTCACAAAATATTTAAGCTGTAATGAATCCACTCAAACCTTATGCTTCATTATTTAACTTCTGGACATACTGTACATGTATTCCTATTGCTCTGCTACTGCATATTGTATTTATTTATCAGAAATTAAATTTCATAATCTACATTTCCAAAGTGTGGGGCCGGTAAGATTTTATATTTGAAAGAAAATAATATTTGTATTTAGCAAGTATGCATTAAATGCACTACACATTCTTGATGTGCATGACTCGACCAATGGCTTGGGTCGCTTGGTGGCGGGAGTTGGCAATGCGGTAGATCATCTTTTCTCCCTCAGGTGTGCCTAGCCGCTCGTATAGATTGTCATAGTGCACGGCTTTTGCCTTGGCCACTGCCCTTTTGCGGCTGATTTGAGTGTCTGATAGTGTTGGAGATCATCGTCCAGGCGTGTGCGGTGCCAGGTTATGAACGCCATTTTCTTGGCCTTGATTGCCTCTTGGACGTCCTCACTCCACCACCATACTTGCTTGTCCATAAATCGCCGCCCTGGCATCGTCGAGCCAAGGGCACTGGTGGCAGCATCAAGAATGCTGGAGGAGATTTCGTCCCAGATTTTTTTCAACTGATTGGTCAAAATTGATGTCTAGTGCTTGGAGGGCCATCGCAAGCTGCTGCTTTTGTTCGTTCAATTTCCACCACTTGACCCACTCAGGCCCAGTGATTCTCAGTCCAGGTTGCCGCTGCAAATTAAGTTGGAAGTCGTGGACGAGTGACCAGTGTTGGGGGCCGATATTTTCTGAGGGGATCACCTTGGCATCAAGTGTCAGTTTCAGTTTCAAGCGTCGGATCATCCAGTAGTCGATCTGGGTTCTGTGGCCGCCACTGGTGTGGCCAGGTGGCTTGATCTCTTTTTGAAGAAGGTGTTGACGACGACGAGGTCATGAGCTTCAGCGCAATCCAAGATGCGGGCTCCCTCGTTGTTGCGTGTACCTAGCCCCTGTCCTCCATGGACTTGATCGTATCCTCTACGATCTTCGCCAACATGGTCGTTTAGGTCTCCTCCGACCAGGATGTATTTTAAACATACATTAAGGCATGTTTCTATGTACGACGTTCTCAATATAATTCATAATCCCACGTTTATAATGAACAACACGTTATGGTTATTGTGTTACAAACGGTGTAGCCTACGCACAGAACAGAGGGGCGGAGTCAGCAAAGCTCATTATCATTTAAAGGCACATGCACTTAAACGGCGTGCTGAAAACAGAGCTGTTTTTGACCAGGTAAAATAAGTGTTTTCTTACAATACTAATGAGAATATTTAATTAAAGTATATTACAAACTTTTAATTTAGACCTGAAAGAATCATATTAGCTTGTACAAAAATGGCATTATATGACCCCTTTAAAAGAGAAAACAATTATTTGAAATTGTAACAACATTTCACAATATTACTGTGTTTACTGTATTTTTGATTAAATAAATGCAGTCTTGGTGAGCATAAGAGACACCAAACCTTTAAACAGATGGAGATGTGTTAGCCAGTTGTAACTTAAAACTTACAACTCAGTACTTTCTTTGACCATGTGTAAGACTGCAGCTGTGGGAAATATTTGAAGCGAGACATGCAAACAACATAGATATCAGAGAGCATGCAAAAGTATTTGCACTTAAAAGTAGAAAAAGATGGAGTGTACATGCATGCAAAGAAATCAGCTGAAACATTCTCAAAAACAACAGGCAAAGAAATCAGGGCCACCCACTCAGTAAGCAACAGTTCAGCTTTTAATGAAATATTTTCTCTTGGCACAGGTCTGCTATTAAATAAATAAAGCAATTATTTCCATCCATCTAGATAAACTAAAAAAAAACAAAAAAACATGAAAAATTGTTAGGAAAGTCACAAATTATCAGAACTAGTGTTCAGGTGAGGCATGAAATTCTACCACACTGTGTTATTTATATACAAGCCTCTCCATGAATCACTTTCTTTGAGTCTGAGGGAATGTGTGTCGTCCTACACACTCAATCACACCAAACAAAAGCACAACATAAATCGAGAAATGTTATAGGTACAAATGGCACTATAGAAAATAGCCGATCATCCAGATAAATAACGCAGAATCAGTCTAAAACACTGGTATCACCACAGCGGCCAACTCATGTTGTATTTACAACCATCAGGCCACAACTGATCCTATCAGACATCTATACAATACCAGTGTTAAAAGATAAAAAAGAACACTGCAGGACATTCATGAACTATTATTATAAATGAACCTACGGCCTACTGTGCATTTAGATGTTTCGCACATGTGCCGTTTTTCATTTACTTTTCATTTACTCATGAAGCCATGGGTTGGTTTCAGCAGCAATAAATGTTTAAGTATGGTCAGAATCATTTAAAATGGCAACAGCAGCGAGACTGAGTGAAGGTTACTAGCTGTAATGAGACCACCCTGAAGTTGCAGGTGGGTTTTCCAGAGTCTCGTGTAGTGTGATGCTCTCACATTTCCACCATCCTACTGAGTAGAAGACTCAACTGATCTAATTCTAAACATATTAGGAAGTTGAACAGGTTCTAACCAAACATAACGAACAAGTTTCATCACTGACAAAATTCTTACTTTTGTTTGACTGCTGTCTATGTTAAGGCCAAAAATCAAAAGTGCCAAACTGGTACCACATGGAACTTTTAGCATTTAATGTGTTTCTGTGTTTAAAAATCAAAGAAGAGAGATTATATCAATTATATCGGACTCACTTGGATTATTAAAACACCTGCTGTGAGTTTCAAACACACACACCTGCTTGAGTTTGAACGAAGGCTTCTGTTTCGTAATTTTCCGTAGGGCTGGTTTCAGATGCACACGCACTCATTAACTCTCTGTCAGTGGGGTATTGGTGAGTTATGGGAGGACTGGAGACTCCTAGGCGGCGATACTGTCATCCTGCCCCTGAGGAATGAGACAGCTGCCACACACTAACACAGTCTCATCCCAAGAAGTCATATATTGACGTCTTGGGACGTCTTTTGACCATACGTCAATATCCGCCTTTTTAGGGTACCCTTAAACGTTGGTAAATGACGATCCTGGGACGTCATACAACTGACGCTTTACCTTTAACGTCAGTAGGTGACGGGGTAGGTTTAGGGGTAGGTTTAGGTCTGGGGTAGAGTTAGGATCCGATAACGTCATCTAACCGACGTTTAAGGGTACCCTAAAAAGGCAGATATTGACGTATGGTCAAAAGACGTCCCAAGACGTCAGTATATGACTTCTTGGGATGAGACTGCGCTGCACACACACACACACACACACACACCTCTAGGTGACTTGGGATACATCGAACCTAAAATAGATTCATAATGTACTATTTAAATGCTGTTTAAAACTGCTACAGGGAGCAGATGAACTCCAAATCATCCAGACTTGTTTTCTCACTTCAGCCAATAAGTGAGCACTTCTGAGCTAAAGGCACTACCATACTGTCTACAAGATCCTAATTCAGTCTGAGGACATATTATTGGATTCTGAAAGAAATTAAACCTTCCCAAAGGTAATTCTCTACCAAAATATCCTTACAGTTCAGTGGTTTACTGCTCCCTTCAAAACAGATTATATCGTCTTGTCAAATCAATAACTCAAACATGAACAAATGAACCTGAGAAATGAAAATACTATTTTTCCTTGGCAGATTCCTTTACACTTAAGGTCAAAATATGACAACTTGAATTATCTTATTACTGAGCTGATAATAAGGAAGGAAAAGTTGAAACCACAACTAAACAAGCAGAAGATAAAATATTATGTATATATTGGGTCAAACAATATAAACTCTATTCAAAGTTTCCCAATCTTTTGATTTGACTTGCCATAAACATGACAGGAATATGTTTTTCAAATAAATTATTTTTTTAACAAATTTCAGAACATTATTATACAATCATCAGAAGATTATTTTAAGATCTCGTATTGTATGAAACACATAATAACACTATAAACTCTGATACCTAGTGGTCTTAAAATGCAATTAGCTTAAAGTTACGGGGACAGGAAAACACACAAAAAGAATAATAAAAAAAATTAATATAAATGTTTCCGTAATAGAGCTTACAATGGATTTAAATTCAATACATCTCAACATAACTGCAGATTGGTGGCATATTAGAACACACAGACAAATAAAAATAAAATCTGAATAATAAAAAAATTATATCAATAATACCGATAATCATAATAATACTAGAGGTAGCAGCTGATTATGATGCTCTGTTTTCTTCATGTAGATTGGTAGAGTGTAGTTCTCATTCTGTCCTTCAACAAAGTCCTCTCTGATGGTGTGAGCGTCTTTACAGGCTCTCTCGTACATGTGTCCTGTATTGCATTTTTAAAGGTGTTGATTCAGATCTGTTGTTTCGGAGAGAAGCTCTTCATAAATAAAGTGTCTTGAATGCAATGGCACAAGAAGTGCTTTTCAAGTGGTCTTCAGTGGTAAAAACAAACAAAAAAACAGGAAAAGTGTAAAAAAAAGACACCTTAGGCACACAAAGAGCAGATCCCCCCCCCCCCCCCCCCACACACACACACACACACCACACACACACACAGTAAATTACAAAACCAAGGAATTGTATTCCTTCAAAAGTGGTTTAACTATTTGACAATTCTTCATTTAACAGGACTGACCACCTTTTTAACCAAACAGATCAGATAAGCATTTGAAATGAGATATCGAGGGAGGGAGAGAATAAGGGAAGCAGACAGAGAGAGAGAGAGAGAGAGAGAGAGAAGAGGAGAGAGAGAGAGAGAGGAGAGAGGAGAGGAGAGAGAGAGGAGAGAGAGAGAGAGAGAGAGAGAGAGAGAGAGAGAGAGAGAGAGAGAGAGAGAGAGAGAGAGAGGAGAGAGAGAGAGGAGAGAGAGAGAGAGAGAGAGAGAGAGGGAGGAGAGAGAGAGAGAGAGAGAGAGAGATATGTAGAACGTAAACCTGTCCTAAACTGACTAGGCCTACATCAACACACATTCAAACCAACACACATGACCTCTCACACACACTTATATATTCAAATGTGAACACACACTGTCTGCCATTTTGGCATGAACATGATGCCTTGTGTCCTTCTCAGCCTCAACGTGACCATAACCAAGAATATTTAAGATCATTTGTTACATGTTCCTTATGTTTCTTCTTAATTATAAGAGGGTTTCACTCTTCAGGACTGATAAAAGTGATGATAGTGATGATGATGTTCATGATGATGATGATGCTCGTGCCGCTGGACCACCTGAGCTAGTCCTCCTTCATACAGCACCAGACTGGGCAGATCCCTCACATGCTCTTTCTCCACTACCGGGCCGGACGTCACGGTCGGCCCCAGAGCCCGATAGTGTAGCCCTTCTTTAGGCCTCTGCTTGTGCCGTCGGTACGGGCCTGAGCTTTGGTGCGGAGGGGTCTGCTTGGGGACCGCTGGGGGAGGTGGCGCTCCTCTCCGCATCACCCGACCAGCAGAGGCCTGAGTGGGCGGTGTGCGGTGCGTTTTGGGGGAACGGAGTGCGTGTGTGTGCCGGGTGAGGACGGCAGGAGGATCCGTAGAGATGGTCTGTGAGCGCCGATGGTGAGCGGGGTAAACGTGACCATTCTCAGGTTCTTGAGATCGTGAGCGTGTCTGATTGGATGAACGTGTGGTGTGGTTGGGTTTTGCTGGTTCTGTGGCAGGAGCTGCTAAAGAAAGCACAAAATAATTATTTTTAATTGTTATTATTATAACTATGTGAGGTATTCATCACCACACAATATATATATACAGTACACTACAAATTCTGGATCACACAAGACAGATCCAAACTCCAGGTGTAAGTAGGGCCTAAATGATGAAGATGTATTGGCTCCATTTACTCTATGTGATTAAGATCTTACCTGTTCCAAAGCGGGATGTGTAGTTTTCAATGCCGGCCAGGTCAAGGTAATGGTTTCTTCTCTCCAAGTTCTCATCCACACAGTGCCGCTGACAACCCTGCTGGTTGTGGTGGTCAGCATGGTAACGCCTAATACAACAACATTGTGTTGAAATGACTGCAAGTACATTGCTCTGAGATTGTGTACACAAAGCAGGCTTGAACCAATCATTGTCCATTTGTCAATTTCTTTAAAGTTTATATTCTTTATGTTTTATGTAGTTCCAGAAACTAATGTGTAGTGTAATAAGTTCATTTCATAATTACCTAAGAAAAGCTCTTGACTTTTTCTCTGAAGGCTTGGAGTCCTCAATGCACTTTTCTCCCTTGTGCTTGGGATGGGGAGTGTCTGATTGAGAGAGAGAAAGAGAGAGAGGAGGAGGGGGGGTGGTTTCTTTATCAAAGTGAACGCAGTTGAGTTGCACAGCATCACACACACGCACATATACTGCAGCAGCTTTAAAGACCAACCAAAATAAGAAAGAAACCTTTGTTCCCTGTTTTCCATTTACTTTGAAGGTTCATAAAAGAAGAAAAAAAACAATGCTTCATTTATTCTATTTTGAACCTCAGGCCTCATATAAATCTAAAAAACACACACTTGTGAATTTGCATGAAGACAGCTGCTGTTCAAAGACTCTTCTCTTTCAAATACATGACGGGTATAAATAGCCCAAATGACAGCACTAAACAAACAGAAACACTTCTGTTTCTTCAGAGTACTTTCTGTTCACCATCACATTGTTTTTTACCAAGTTACACAGTAAGAAATTGGCTAAATGTGGATATATTTATTTTTCAAACAGCAAAAGACTTTTAAAGGGGGATAAGGTAGCACTTTCCAAAAGAAATTCAAAAGCTCAGGGCTGCAGAGGTTTGTGTTGTTTCTCCCTCTCGTCTTCTGCCTTTTACTATGAACTCATCTTACAAGATATACAATGACATGGAAGACAGGGAAAAGGAGGAAGGCAATAGTGTAGGTGGTAGACAGCCAAAAATTCTGTCATTATCTACTCATCCTCATGTCGTTTCATGGTTTTTCTTTTTAAATGGAGCACAGAATCTGGTATTTAACAACATGTCTAGGCTGCACTGGTCCAAAGAAAATGAGATTGTGAGTCAAGCTCAAAAAAGAAAAAGTAAACCATAAAAGTATCATGGCAAATTACACACTGCACCTATACATTTCAGTCTGTCCCTTACATAAACCTCTTGAACTCAGAACTGCTAAACCTCTTCTTTTGTACTCCATGTCATGCATGTTTATAAAAACATGAGGGTGAGTAAATGATGACAATTTCATTCTTGGGTCTCCCTGATATTGCTCAAGAAAATATCTCTCTGTGTACCTGTGTTGGTCTGGGTAACGTTCCTCCATCTCTGGCTGGAGTCTGGGGCGACGGAGAGCTTCACCCTGAGGGTCTTACTGCTGCTGGGCGAGTGATTCACTGATGAGTCCACCACCTCATATATAGTGTGCAGTAGACTGGTGATGTCCTGGACATAGAAAAGAAAACACATTTAATTAAGAGATCTTCACTGACACGAGACAGCCGATTAGTCTTTTATATGCTGTGCAAGCCTGTACGTGATATATAAGATACATGAATTATGCATAATTCATTCACAGGCATGTCCATAGTAACGTGTTAATCAGAATCTCCATAGCTTCAGGGGGGGTAAACAGATGCTGACGACAGTGGAGAGCACATGTGCACACAAGCATGAAACATGCTATACATCTGAGGCTATTTAGCATGTGAAAATGAAACGTAAATGCAGAGCAACTATGAGGCTGAGGGAAACAGTTAGAAAATGAGAGTAAAAGAAAGTGAAAAGTGAGAGATGCAGAGACAGGACAGAGACGGTGACACTGTGGAAGAAAAAGACAGAGCACAGAGGTATCGATGTCTTACCTCTCGCGTGACCTTGCCGTTGTTATCGAAGTCGTAGAGGGTGAAAGTCCACTCCTGCCTGTTATCTTCTTCAACTGATACAGCGCACTCCAACTCCTGATTAATAAACAACAATGATAATCATTATTTTAGTAACACACACATTTAAAAAACAAAATCAGCATCATTACTCAAGTCTTCAGTGTCACATGTCCCTTCACAAATCATTCGAATATGCTGATTTGCTCAAAAAACCTTACTTATTATTATCAAAGGTTGTGCTGCTTAATATTTTTATGTAAACTATAATTAAAAAAATATTCTTTGTTGAATAGAAAGTGTAAAAGTAGAGGAATTATTTGAAACAGAAATCTTTTGTAACATAATAAAATGTGTTTGTGTGTGTGTGTGTGTGTGTGTGTGTGTGTGTGTGTGTGTGTGTGTGTGTGTGTGTGTGTGTGTGTGTGTGTGTGTGTGTGTGTGTGTGTGTGGTGTGTGTGTGTGTGTGTGTGTGTGTGTGTGTGTGTGTGTGTGTGTGTGTGTGTGTGTGTGTGTGTGTGACTTAATATACGTCTTAAAAAAAATTGACAGACCCCACATTTTTAAAAGGTAGTGTACGGTATGCCCTACCCAGTATGTATGTGTGGTGTATACTGACCTCAAACTGTAACTGTTTGTGTGGGCCGACGGTGGCAGAGCCTTCAGTGTCCTGCATTCTCTCTTCCACACTGCAGCTGTCAGTCTTCTCAGGGGGCAGAGCCACTGCAAAGGGACACACATTCACATAATGTTGAGGAAATCTGAACTCAAGTGAGATATTTCATATGTTTTTTTAATTTAGTCAATAATGCAGTCCTCTTGGACTTATAATGACATCTTCTGTATGTACCATCACACAAAAGCACAAATGTGTTCAGTAACAGATACTATTGTAGAAATGTGCAATTCATAATTAGCTATTTGAATAAATTATTCAAAAAGTGAACGATTCCAATAATGGGGTTAAGATAAAGCCAGTAATATTTGGCTGGTGAAGTGATCCAATGGGTTTTCACAGACCACTGATATGTCTTCATCTAATGTGACTGGACATAATTTTAAACATTGTTCAAAAGTGTTATTCATTTCTTAGTGTTTTTTTTAATGAGGAAAAACTAAAATGCACATTTAAAAATGTATTGTGCATGTATGACAGAAAATAGAAGGAAAAGAGAAAGAGTTAAGTGAGAATGCAAGCACCTAGTTATTTTTGAATCCAACCATGTCATCTTCTGCAGTCCAGTCACAAACACTAAAGACAGTTACACAGTCGTATAGTATGGGACATGAAATAAATCACACTTTATACAAAATTTGCTATCTTATCCTCAATGTTAATTTCAGAAGTAAATGTTCCTCTACACACTTTGATAGAGTCTGGGAAGAAATTGATTGACATGTGGCACACACGTTGCTCATGCCTAAATGTCAATTCAGTACCATTTTTTTGTGCAAAGGCAGTGTTTTCACAATGGGTCGCCTGAAAGCATCTTTACAAGCGAGCCAACAACAACAACAATGGTGAGGAAAAACTCTCTAAGATGTTTAGGTAAGATTATGAAGAATTGAGAGGACTAAGACAGCAGATGTAAATGTAAGCAAATGTAAGCAGTTTAAATCAAAACACAATGTGGTAGTTTTGACATCAATTACATTAAACTGCACTGATTTCTTGCATGTAACGTTGGCATGCCAAGTTTAAGTACAACTGGGTTCTTTGGCTAAAGGCATTTTCCATCAATAACCACTTTGAATCTTTGTCTGTAGCTATTGTAAAATTTTGAATGTAGTCATATGAGGTTAGGTTTATGGTGCATTTTTACAGGGGGGGAAAAATCATACAGGTTTAACCAAAAGAAGTCAGAGTTTTTGGGTGAACTATCCCTTTAAGAGCAGACTCCGGGAAATCAGCTATATGCTTGGATAAAGCTGTAAGTATAAATGTTTAAATAGACTTCTGCCATCACAACCTAAGGCCAGACTTGAGAAACATCCCCGATATCCTAATTGTGTCTGAAAACACAAGCAAATTTCAAGTGAGTCTAACAGTGGCCCGTTCTGAAGTAGAGAATGCCTGTCAGGATTAATCCTGAACTCAATACTCAAATTTCAGAGGCAGTTTGTCTCTTTGTGTACTGTGGGTAATAAGACGGAGATGTTTTAGACGAGAGCAGATCTAACGCAGCTCAGTGAGGACACGGCACAGCACCAGGCTGGGTCCTGCAGGCTAAATCCTCCCCCCTGCCCCAAATCCCTGTGCTTTGAAGTTCCATTCTCAAACCTTTTGGCCCAGGATCAGTCCGTCTGTAAAACAGAATCTCTAATTAATTAAGCAAAGTCAAATCTGAAACAGTGTTTGTTGTACGAGCCAAAAGGATAGGCAGACACAACAGTATCTCTCTCTGTCTTCTCGCTCACTCATTCACTTCTCCTCCGCTGATCCGCTCAGATCAAAGAGGACCTGTCTTGTCCCTCTGCAGCGAGAGGCAAGGGAGGATGAAAAAGAAAAGAAAAGCACCAGAGGATGAGAGCAGTCGTACCCAGGGAGCTTTTACAGGTTTTTTGGAGGGAAACAGCACCAGATCAGGGCTTTTGATCAGGGCCAGAAACTCAAAGGCAACGCTGAGCTCCAGGGCCAAAGCCTGCTTGCCAGGCAGCTCACAATATACAGGAGCTGTTTATCTAGAGGACTAACAAATGGTCACAAAAAACTAAACACACACACACACCATACACACAAAGGAAGTGCTAACTCTCACAGCAGTGGTCAAAGTCCTGCCCCACAGAGTGATGAGACAGCCAAACCCGCAACAGAGCACTGGTGACGGAGCTTAAATACAGCGCTATACAACACCGAGGACAGCTTGGCAGTGTCCCAAACGTGGCTTTGAATCTAAAGGTTCACCTGAAGTTCACAATAAACTGTGAGGTGACTGAAGCCGAGTGTGTTTCCTCAGCATGCATGTTTGGTACAGGCTAAAGTGCAGTGAAACTTTAACAACGAGTTATAATTTCATGTTGCTAGGTGAAAAATGCTAGGTTAAAAAAAAAAAAAAAAAAAAACTTGCCTAAACATTAGATAAGAACCTTGATCCAAATCAGATGTTTTCATTACAACAAATGCAGTTGGAATACCGTTTCTTGTTGATCAATTTTTTTTTACATGTTACTAGGAGCTTAATTTGCAAATGATGACATCATGACCAAGGATTGATGACAAAGCCAGAAGGTTTGGGGGGAAACTACAAAACTACATGACTCCCATTAAAATCAAAGAAGCTGTTTATTTTGTTTTGTTTTTAATCAAGGAAGATTAAAAACTTTCTTTTCCACAAATTTAAACACACTAGTATACAAACTAAACTAATATCTCACAATGTCTGTGTATGCAATGTAAAGATCATGTGGATGTGGATCGCTTTTTGTTTTACATTTTTACAGATCCAATAAAAAAGGTGCCAGATCCAATTCCAGAGGTAACAGATCCAGTACACTTTGATTCCTGACTATGAGGCAACCATAACACCACAAACACCTTAGCCAATCACATCTCTCCTCGACTCACCTCTGACCCACACAGATATGAGCGGACCACTTACAAGCACACATAAGCTGTAAATGTTGCACCGGAATCTGACCTTGCTGTAGCCTTTTGATCAATCAAATGATTCGGTAAACACCACAAGAAAAGAATCACTCTGTGCCAACACTGTGACTTCAACCAAACATTTTCTTCTCACCACCATAGTGATAATATAGTATTTAATCCAGGGGAAGAAATAATGAAACTGCTCTTATATGCAAGAGAACATCAGTTGTTAAGAGGATATAGTGAGATAGTTTACCTTCTAAACGATAATGTTCATCGCTGATGCCCTCAGCATAACCTTCATCCAGTGGGTCCTGCAGAGACATAAAGTAAGAGAGCGTTAGGCTTCTTCAAAAGAATAAAATTATAATATGACTCTTCTCAGATTAGAAAGAATGCCAAACTAATGCAATTATAGTATTTGAAACAACAAATGAACATATACATATTTTGGTGTTTTTGTGCATTTTGTACTATAAAGATAGGAAATGAATGGACATGATGCAGGCTGGATTTTTTTTTTTTTTTGCAGGCTGGACACACAAGCACCTCAGCATGGGTGCGAACCGCTAGACGACACATCCAAAGACTAGATGGGTGACGTCACAGATAAAGTGAAAAACCTAGAGTAATACTAGAAGTGTATCATCTAACATATTAAACCATTCTACCCATTAACAACACACACACACACACACCACACACACACACAAGCAGCAGTCTACAACATTTCTGTCATCTTCCAAACCAGCAATCAGTCTAGAAGAACACTATTGTCTCAACACACCTGCTACCTTTGTCTCATTTAACACTCCAGCTGTCTGGATACTAACAATTAATTTCTCTGGCCCAAAAAAGACGTGCCAGCATCCGCTGAAGCTCTGCAGCTGCATGTGTGTACATGCTGTTTTTCTGCCAATGAGGGGATGCTTTGTCTTCATCCACACTAGACAAGCACACTAAATGTCTTGCTGTAGTGCCTCCAGCCATACACTGGCCGCTAGAGACACAAAGCCGCACACACAAACACACGTTCACCATAATGCTCGAGAGGTTAGCCAACAGCATGCGAGGGGAATGCGCTAATTATGCGCTGTCTGGATGATGGATGGGATGTATTATAAATATGACTTATTTTCAGTTGGTTGAAATGAGAACCAGTCAGCAGAATTTCTCCTACTTCTCTTTAAAAGATTTCTTTCTCTCTATCATTCAAGGTCAAGTTTGGCTAAAGCACTACTTGGCCCTCTCAAATGAGTGTGCTGTGTTTGAGAGTGTGGATATGTGTTGTTAAGCAGGACATTGAGGGCTGTGAGAAACTCACTAATCCCTGAACTTCACCTCTAAGTGGCGTTTAGCACAATCGCTGTGGCGTCTGTCCGCCCCTCTCAGTCACTCTTAAAAAGCTCTATAGAGTCCACCAGTCTCCACCATATATTAAAACCTCTTTTCTGGTTTCTCTGCTTCTGTTTTCTCCTGCTTTCTCTGCTTATACTAATAATATATATAATACTACACACACACATGGTATTACCCTGGTACATGTCCATGTTACTTTTTAGATCGAGTCACCTTTCAAGCAAATAGTGGAGTGTCACTACATGCCATACGGAAACACTGTACTACAGTGACCTTGACCACTGAAAAAGTCCTTTTCAAATTATATGTTTTTGTACACTTACCAGATAACATAAGAGGTTAATTGGCTGTGGAGAGTGTAATCAATAGAGGCTGATCTCTCTTCAGCAGTGTAATGAGAGGCTGAAGTGGGATCTGTACACACTCAGTGCGTGTGAGGGTGACCATGTGCTTCAGGTCACTCACTAATGTATGGAGACTAAGTGCCATTTATAGCGCAATTGAAAACTCACTGAGAGAAAAAGGGACAGAGTTTGCGTGCGAAGAGTAAGAGAAAGAGGATTTGATTAAAATAATGATCTTGTAATTTGAATTTCACAGATGAATTCTTATGAGCAGGAGTGGGCAATCTGACCAAAATCTTATATCATGATACGAGTAAAATTTTATTTAACTTCTTTAACACTACATAGTCTTCAGTGTGCCAGTTAAAAATACATGTATTCTTATTAAAGGTTCTCATTAACGGTAAAGGTACAAAAGTGATTCCGTCAAGAGCAGTGAGAGATGTTCTGTCTTTAGTTGTTTGAGTAACATTAAAGGTAGGGTAGGGGATTTTTTTTAATAAACATGTTATTCTGGTTGAAGTTGAATTCAGACTCAGATTTATGTGTTTCTATGTCAACACTATCAACGCTGAAATGAATCTGCAGCTGTCAGGTAAGTAAGAGCTCTGTAAGTCGTTTACCTTCATTATTTTTGTAATGTTATGTGCTTTGAGACATGATGCTTTCCATGCTAGCTTCTCCAATAGGCCTACCCTACCTGTAATAACGAGACTGCGCTCAGAAACCATCTCTCTGACAACGTGCACATTGGCTATAGCAAAACGAGCTCTCATTTAAAGGTGGGGTATGTGATTCTCTTTTTTGTCCATTTTTTCAAAATAACTTGAAATCCTATTCCTAACCCACTTACAGCCATTGAGTTAAAGCACTGAAATGAATATTAAGCAATTTAATCATCTGTGGAACGGGCGGGACTCGAAAAACTTCAGCCAATCATTTCCAAGACCACCTAGAATCATTGGACAGTAAGTTCGTCAATCAAACGGTCGTACCATACCCCCCTCCTCCCAGCGTGCATGACCCAGTCAGGGCCAGTGTTGGAGGAAAGAAGGTAGGACCATTTCAATTGTGTATTTTCAAAATCTGCCGGTCGTTTTCCAAATCACATACCCCACCTTTAAATTATAAGCTTTCATGACCATGCAGCACAGTAATGGCATGTGAGTGTGTAACCATGATAGAGACAATAGTCTCAATCTCTACCTAGACAATGTTCTACAGATTAATAGTGTCTATCAGTATATTGCCCAGCCCTACTTGTGAGAGACATTTTAAACAGAATGAAAAAAAAAATCTGAGAGAACTTGTGTTCTGTGACAAACTCCTGGTGTGAATACATTCATATCCATATTTGTTACTGTCTTGTGTTTATAAATGTTTATAACAGATGGAACAAGGACATTTCTGCTATGGGTATTTTGCCTCAGCAGCATCATGAAAAGGCCTGTGAAACATAAACAAGGGCTTCACTCAATCTGTGCCAGCAACCAGAAACTCTTTCCCAGACACCATGTTTCACACTCTGTGGAAAACCAACTAGATCTTTTTGTTTTAATGCGAGCCAAAACAGGAAAGAAGAGAAGTTTGAGTACTTTACTACAAATTGACACAGAACCCAGTGTAAAATTACTGATTTGTCATAACACATAAACACATACATCAACACTCCATTGCTGTTTTTGTTGGCCCTGTTATCAGTGGAATAAGCCTAAACAAATCTTTCAAAATGAAATTCCAAATACAAGACAAGATTGGAATAAAGTAAAACTAAGAGATACAGAGTAATGCTCGGTACACATTGTGCGATTTGTACAATCTTTCCCAGCTGAAAGATGACCAATTTCTGTGGTAGTAGCTCCTAAACGGTGGTCCTACGTCATACAGTGAGAGAGGTTCAAAGACAGTCACGGTTTTGTGACCAAAGATATCCTGCGATCATTTTCTGACAATGGGGCCAGATCATTAACTTGAGGGTGTTGAGATACCAATGAGTGTGTATATGCTTAATACTATAGACTTAATGCTCCTCTAAACAAAAAAGTTAATAAATAAAAAGCAGTTCTGAATGGCATAATACTCAATAAATAAATACATTAATAAATGTAAGTTTGAAAAACTTGCATCTGTTTTAAACTGTTTAACTGGTCCACAACAGAAAATACCACTTGGCTTGTGCCCCCAAAGAGTTGGAGACTAGCTGGGCTAGCTGTTTTTAACGAATAACCACATTTCTTGAGGGTAATTATTTGTGTAGCACACAGAAGGACAAAGTAGATGTTGGGTCTTGCCAGGTTAAACCTAGAAACACATTCAAACACTTTGCCAAGTGTCTCTAATTGTATGTAATGGTCACCCCAAGTGTCTGGACTGGCACATTAATATGTAAGGACTATGAAAAAAAAAATACACTGGGAAAACTGCAAAGAGAAAGCCAAGAGATTTCTGACCCAGGTTAAGTATAGGGATATGTATCTTAATTAGATTACTCATATGAATGTGGCCTTGTTCATTTTGTCATTATGGTATGTGTGTGAATGCATGTGGGTAAGGGAGTGTCTGTGTGTGAGTGTGTGTGTTGTGGAAAGTCCCACACAACTCTGTCTGTATTTTCTGTTTGCTTGCCACGCCACAAGGGCTGATGGACAATTTACAGAGCTGATGACAGTTCTGCATGATCATGGGCCAGACGCACACGCACACATAAAAGACACAGACAAGATCAGTCGCCAAGCCTTCACTACGCCATAGCCTTGGAACGTCATCAAACCCAGGAAAACTTAATTAAGATCGTCGCCTCTCTCTCTCTGTCGCCTTCTCACTCCTTCTCTGTCACCTTCAGTTTTCACACTCACAGACCAGTCCTAATCATATTAAAACCAGGAACAAAAGATGGAAGGCTTCAGCACTGTGAAGGGTAGCCAACCAGAACTACTCTATTTTTAAGACAATTTAAGCCTTCACTAGACACAAGCACCTATAGGTGCCATATTTCACCAGCAAGACAATCAACCATGAACATTTAGTCACGAACGCTGACGGAAAAAGACTTGCAACTGAATTCCTGATTAATCTTCTGTGTCTGTTATCTTGCTTAAGTGTATACGGTTACATGCGCAGGATATCTGGAGAGGGGATGTATATGCTAGCACAGCCCCCTGCACCGAGGGCACGGCAAAACCGGCCCTTGCTAGCTACGGGCCAATCCAAAAATGACTCCCTGTACTCCCACCAGTACCCTACATACTTTCCTGAATGTGAGGATGAAAGCGTCTGGAGTGCAGTGACCTACATAAGCACTTCATACTTTATAATGAGCAGAACAGACAACCCAGACAACCTGAACTACTGACTGGAGTGTCAGTACTGCACTCTTAAAGGGACAGGTCACCCTAAATAAAATATATTTGGTCATCATTGACTCATGTCATTCCAAACCTGTATGAATTTCTTTCTTCTGTCTTTTCGATTTTTTTTTTTTTTTTTTTTTTTTGGAACATGCAATGAAAGTAAATGTTTTGAACCCCATTCACATTCATTAAAGGGGGGGTGAAATGCTGTTTCATGCATAGTGAGTTTTTTACACTGTTAAAGAGTTGGATTCCCATGCTAAACATGGACAAAGTTTAAAAAATGAAGTTGTAAGTTTGATGGAGTATTTCTGTTCCAAAAATACTCCTTCCGGTTTGTCACAAGTTTCGAAAGTTTTTTTCGAATTCGGCCCATTGTGTCGTCAGAGTGGGCGGAATTTCCTTATACGGGTCTTAAGGGCAATTCTCCCGGAAGGGCGCGCGCGCAGCTGTAGCCTAGAGCGTACGAGAGTACGCCTATGCCCGTCAGAGCGCGGCTGGGCTCGGCTGCGCTGCAATAAAAAAAAATGGCACCAAAAAGTGTGTTTTTGGCTGCCAGGGCAAGACAACAATGCACAAATTTCCAAAGAACCCAGCGTTAAGGGACCTGTGGATGGATTTTGTTTTTCCAGAGCAGCAACGGAGTTGTGCAAGTGTGCTTGTTTGTTCCTTCATTTCGACGGTTATAGTTATAGGCCCAGTTCGACGCCGGATTTGCAGATCGCCTAATACTTAAAGATGGAGCAGTCCCAACGATAAAGGTTCACGGTCGTGCGTTGGAACCGCATGCGGTGAGTAAAACTGCTTCAAATGTCTGTGTGTTGTTAACTATCGGCGTGTAAGCACAGCAAGTAAACAACATGATCACATAAGGATGGAGCATGCGATGTATGGTGTATGTGTGTGTTTGTGTGTTTAAATACATTTGTTTAGCTGGCCACTGTAGGTGTCCGTTTGTTTATTGTAAAAATATATCATGTCCTCATAAACCACGAGTCTTCTGTTTACAACACACGCAAAAGCTTTCGCGCGCTCCCGCCCACACGGCACGCCTCCACCCGCTCGGCTTTTTCCGGAAAGACTCGGTACAGCCTATCTTTCTTTTATAAATATAATAAAACTAAAGACTTTTTGGAGATATGAAGGATGCAATACTACTCTATAGGTACTCAAGATTAACATGAGATTGAGTGAAACTGAGTGTTTCACCCCCCTTTAATGACAAAAACAAATTATATCTTTTTTATGTTCCACAGAAGAAAGAAAGTCATGAGTATAAGTAAATGATAACAGATGTTTCGTTTTTGGGTGATATCCCACACTGACCAATAAATAAGGCGATGTCTTGGTGCTGTTCTTGAAATTTTGTGGGTGTCACACTCACCGATTAAGGCTGGAAAAGAAGTAACAAATGAAACGACTCCCTTTGACACTCCTCTCGGATTCAGTGTCATGCATTGCAATGACCCATTTTGGCAGCTAATCAATATGAAGAAAGAAGCGCAGTGCAAATGGAGACAATTGTATCAGGATTCAAATCATGGAGTGACTTCACCCTGTGAATGTGTGTGATATGTAGCCTATTTGTCCCTTCGGGGCTTGCCGTAGAAAGTATGTGTTCATGTGCGCCGGGAGCGCTTGTCAGCTTCAGAGAAAAAAAGATTTACATTCTATAAACAGATTGTTGACACAATTTTCCTTATTTAACTCTTCATTCAAGTTTAAAGAATGCCAGGAAAGCGCTCAGTTACACAGTGCTTATGACAGACTTGTGTTTGTTAGATTGCAAACAATATAGCTCATCAGTTCTTCAGTATGATCTGGATGAGAGAAAGAGCATTGTTCACTGCCAATGCCATGATATCCCACCACACCCATAAGAAAGTAAATTGGGCCATTAACTCAGCTGTAGGGCTGCACGATATTTGAAAAAAATGACATTGCGATATTTTGTTTTTCTGCTATATAAACTGAGATATGAAAAAATAATGTGCACCCTGCCTGTAAATTCTCTACATACATCATGTATGTGCTGATGTTGCTGATGAGAGATGTTGACGATTGCACTATGGACAGAGTAAAGTTAAATTAAGTCTCTGTTAAACCACCACCTTGTCATTACTTACCTCTAACTTATAACACTACAGAATGTATTAACTGAAGTCAATATAGACAAAAAAGTAAATCCCTAAATAATGTTTTTTTTCAATTATGAATGCTTTGGGGAAAAGGGGGAGGGGAGTCTGCTTTTATGTCCACACCAATATCAAAATCAAACCTAAACCCTCAGATTTGGACTAAACACCACAACTGATCTGGTGTAGAGAACAGAGCAGAGCAATTTGATGCAGGTGGACTGTTAAAGATGTTAGCATACAGTCTGTGTGTAAAACAGCAGTTGATTCAATGTTTCAAGCATTTTATAGTTATAAATCCTGTAAATGCCCATCCCACGCATCCAGAATCCAAACACATCCTGCTAATTTACTGAATCACAGGTTTCTAAATCAAAGCAATCTGCGCAACATAAATGTAGTGGATGGTTGTGTATGCAAATCCATGCGTCTGTTCAGATGGTTAGCTTACCTCCAACACAGGATGAAAAACATCACTTTCGTCTCAATACACACCTCTCATCAAACAGCCATTGTCGAAACAAGTGACAGATTACAGAATACTCATTCAGCAAAGAGGAAGAAAGAGACAATGAGCTGAGAAAGACAGTGACTACTTCAACTCAAAACAGTGGTGAAGAAATTTGAGTCATAAACATTACTACATAAGCCAACAAATAAACATATAATGTAACCTTTCAAAACATATATACATTCCTATTATTAAAATAAGCATCTTTCTGTCATCAACAAACTGCTTTTGATGCAATGAACAGAACGTATTTAGATATAAAATGAATAAATATCATAGCAATCACACATCATTTATTTGTAGACTGTAAAAAATGTTTTGTCGGGTAACTAAAAAATTGTGTTTACCATACGCACAACTCGCACATATGCCTTGACTTTTTTTGCACTAATTATTAGTTGACCCACAAGCTGCCAACATTGGCCCGGGCCGTTGTTAAACAGTAAAAAACTGGAAATGCAACAATAGATGCCCATGTAAATAGTTGCCCAGCAAAACACTGCTCAATACCAGCTACATTTGGCAGTCGCTGTGTTTGGAGCAAGTGTTGTGTCTTGTATCCTCGAAACTGGTGATTAGACAGTAACCTTACATATGCATCTTGCAGTTCATGTTCTCTTTTATATTGTCTTTGCAAGGTGGACACAATTAAATCATTATGGTGTGTTGGTGTGGGGGGGGGGGGGTTGGGGCGGGCCGTGCTTGTGTCGGTGTCTGTAGAGGCTCCTTAGTAATTTCTCAGATGAGATTAACATTGCAAACATTTCCTCACACATTACCTCATCCACATCAAAGTGCTCTACGCTTATGACACCACACACTTACTGTCCCACACACACACACCTCTCTCTCTCTCTCTCTCTCTCTCGCTCTCGCTCTCTCTCTCTCTCACGCCTTTGCTTACTCATATACACACTTTCTGCCTCTATAGAGATATGGATATCATATCTACTAGTTACAGAGAGCTTAACAAATGCAGATTTGTTGGGGCAGGATGTGGGCAGTTCCTCTTTCTTAACGAAGAATACAGGCAGACATTACAAATACAGGAGCTAGAAGGACACTTTTACATCCCAACACAGACTAGCCAATATGACTAAAACAACAGTCAGTATCACTGAAAGACTCAAGAGAAAGAGGTTGTTGGCAGATAGTTAGTGAGAGATAAAAGCATTAATCTGATCACTTTGCAGGCAGCAACAGGACACTCATTGAGCTAAAATGATGCAAACATATAGTACTGGTGAGGCTATGCTCTCATTTACTAGAGACACCTTAAAAGCATGAAAGCTGCAGAGAGAGCGCGCGCTTTGAAGCACTGAAAATGAAGCAGCGCTCCCCGTTTGTTCTACTCTCTCTTCCCCTTAGGTGATCCCTCCTTTACCCTCTCCCCATTTCCCCTCTTCCTTTTTTTAAAGGCAGAGAAAAGGAATAACTAAGCTGCCTCAAAAATACAGAGAAAGACTTTTCAAACATTATGTTTGAAACTCCAGCCTGTTCCTCTCTGAAGGACTTTAAACACCCGAGTAACAGAAAGCTGGAGATTTGTGGAAGCAGCAAGTCAGAGATTTATCAAATCCTTCAATATGACTATTCATAAGTACTCTAAGCACAGATGGATAGAAATAAAATTATGAATTAAACATGGTAACAAAACAAAACAAAATCCTGCTATTTCTTATTATTGTCTCTTAAAAAGTGATAAGCTAACAAATACAAACAAATAATAATAATCAAAGACATTTGGGATCTTAATGTTTTTGAAATAAATAAGTATCTTATGATCACCAAGACTGCATGAATTTGACTAAAAATAATAATATATTCATGTTTTATTGTAATAGTATTACAATCATTACAATAACTGTTTCCAATTTTAATATATTTTTAAATATAATTTATTCCTGTGATGGCAAAGCTGAATTTTCAGCATCATTACTTTAGAGTCACATGATCCTTCAGAAATATGCTGATTTGGGGCTCAAGAAACATTTCTAATTATAATCAATGTTGAAAACAGTTGTGGTGATAAATATTTTTTTAAACTGTGATGCAATTTGATGATTTAATTAAAATATATACATACTAGTAAATGTTTATTTACAGATGGCAAATCAAGTATCTTATTCTTCCCCTTTGAAGTACGGAAGAAACATAAATGTGTCAGGGCAGCTGAATAAATAGAGGTGTTGAAGAGGTTGGAATAACACTGTCCAGAGCTCTGCTGCGTGTGCCTGTGTTGTGTGTGTGTGTGTGTGTGTGTGTGTGTGTGTGTGTGTGTGTGTGTGTGTGTGTGTGTGGGGTGTGTTGTGTGTGTGTGTGTGTGTGTGTGTGTGTGTGTGTGTGTGTGTGTGTGTGTGTGTGTGTGTGTGTGTGTGTGTGTGTGTGTGTGTGTGTGTGTGTGTGTGTGTGTGGTGTTGGTTTATGTGATTTATGAGGACACAAATTTGTATTATGACATGTGTATTACACTGGTATTACAACTTATGGGTGGTTTATGAGGACGTTTCAAAAGTCCTTATAAATCAAATGGCTTAAAAAACATAAAAAACAATGTTTTATTGAAAATGTAAAAATGCAGCATGTCTCCTGTGATGGGTAGGTTTAGGGATAGGGGCAGTGTAGGGGGACAGAATATATAGTTTGTCCAGTATAAATAAAAACCATTACGCCTATGGAAAGTCCTCATAATGCTGTTGCACCAACGTGTGTGTTGTGTGTGTGTGTGTGTGTGTGTGTGTGTGTGTGTGTGTGTGTGTGTGTGTGTGTGTGTGTGTGTGTGTGTGTGTGTGTGTGTGTGTGTGTGTGTGTGTGTGTGTGTGTGTGTGTGTGTGTGTGTGTGTGTGTTGTGTGTGTGTGTGTGTGTGTGTTTAAGGAAATTTGGAAGACACAGCCCAGTTCTCAGCTGTTAATCCTGGAAACTCAGTCCACACATTCCCATCACTTTGATCTCTAGAGCACATCCGGACAGACATGCTTTAATCACAGCACACACACACACACACACACACACACACAACACACACACACACACACACACACACACACACACACACACACACACACACACACACACACACACACACACAACACACACACACACCTCTCTCTCTCTCTCTCCCTCTCTCTCTCTCTGATGCACCTAGCCAGGCGCCATCCTAGCCTCCAGCCCACCCCCATGACACCATACCTGAACACTATTTTTACACACACTTACATACATGCATTACTCATAGTTAAATGGAAAAACACATACAAAACATGTGGCAAACCATGTGTACTTACAAGCCAGCATTGCATGTCTACTAACCAAGAGTAACTCGAGAGGAAAGTCTAGTCACTTCAAGCTGCCTTTCAAGTTCCACATCTCTTTACAGGTTATCCCAACATAGATGCCGTGCACAAGCTGATATTCCTGATACAGACTCATTCATAAACCTCAATGAATGAATCAATGAAAGTCAATGCATTTAAATAAATTAATTTCAGTATAACATCTGTATTTTTAAAACGTAATGCCAGCACTTACGATCAACTAAAATAGTAGATCCGCTATAATGTGATTGTAGATCCGCTTCGCCCATCATTACATTTTAATGAGACTACAGTTGGCCTTGACGTTATGAAGTTTGGGGCCACTAAGAATTTTAATAATTAATAATTTTATTCAGCTATTCGATCAAATGTGACAGTAAAGACTTTTACAATGTTGCTAAAAAAATCCTATTTTAAATAAAATTATGTACTTTTTAACCTTCTATTCATCAAAAAAACTTTCTGCATTTTAACATTTTCAAAAAATTGGGGGGGAAAGGATGTTTTCCCCATGAGGACCAAAAAAGATGTCCCTGCAAAAAAAATTACTGGTATTACTATCCTTGTGGGTCCTCATACCGTAGGGTTTACCAGGTACACATACACACACACACACACACACACACACACACACACACACACACACACACACACACACACACACACACACACACACCACACACACACACACACACACACACACACACACCACACACACACACACAAAGAATGTAAAGGAAATGTGCTAAATGTTTTATTTCCTCAATTCTGAACATGTTTCAGAATGTAAGAAAAATGGAGTGAGTTCAGTCTGTAGCAGTAATGTTAACATTAAACAATGTCAAATACTTGATAGAGTAGATGACAGAGCAGCAACCAGCAGGTCCCTTTACTATTCTGGTCCTGGAAGAACTCTGTTCCCCTCCTCCCTTCTTGTCTCTTATCCTATTTTCCTTTCTCATAGGAGCCCCTCAACAGCCCTACATTGGAGCCAGGTGCTGTCTCACTCCCCAGAGGCACCCTCTTTCCTTTTCTTTCTCTTTTAGACAGAAGAAAAACATGGCTTTTCTCTTCCGCCCCCACCCTCTGTCTTTCAATCTCTTTCTGTCATCCTTTCTTAACCAGCCCTGGAGAGACATGGTAAAGCTGACGTCTAGAACAGAAAGAGAAAAAAGTCTAATGGTAAGTGTGTGACAACCACACTTGAAGCTTAAAGTGAAAGAAATACTTTGGATATTGTGAAGGGAATAAAAGAGACAAAGGAATATAGTGCATACACTTGTCAGTCTTCGTGCTACAATAAAGAAAATTTTGAAGTTAAGACAGCAAGAAAAAGAAAAAGTGTGCACGTTGTCTGGAAGGGTTTAAATAGTGATCTTTGAAATCCCAAAATTTTCCCCAAAAGTTCTAAAATTCCTGACGAAATTATTTTTAGAATTACAGTTCTCTGTTTGATCTGGGCTTCAAAGTGTTTGGTCCCTGAGCGATACTACACAGAGTGATACAGAATGCTTTCAAAGTCATGATCAAGCCTGGTTTATAGCTGACCTATTGGCCGCTTTTGACTGTGGCAGAGATTATGTTTAAAGCTGTGATGTCTGGTTTGCCCTAGTTTAGAACTGCTGTGCCAACTGGTTTCAGAGTGGTTTTCAAAAGCCACATTTCAAAGCAGTAACATCGTCTGGTCTTGGCACTTTGATTCTGACTGATTTTAGAGCTATGATGTTGAGTTTCTTCTTCTTTGATAGTGTAATTCGGACAGGTTTTAGCGCTGTGGTGCTAACTTTTTAAGAAGACCTTTTCTGGTCTCTGTTTAAATGATGAATATAATAGCTGCGTAATAGCTTGGTAATGGGACTAACGCACATAAACACGACAGTAAGCCCAACAATGATAAAAGCTGCATCACATCACAGAACACCAATCAATCAGTTTTAAAGGAACAAGAGCATCACTGCAATGCCTTTAGACCAGAATACAAAAAGTGAAACAGTAGGTCTGAAAAGCTGCATAAAGAAGACAGGAAATGATGGCGCTAGACTTGAATTTACATTCCCACATGAGAACCAGAGCTCAACTTGCTAACAGCTAGGCCACAAATCTGACCCTCACCTCTTTTTGAACAAGACCTTATAGTGTTTACAAAAAGGCTCAGGACCAATGCAAAGCAGACTGGAAAATGGGCAGTTCTACATAAGAAAGTCATGTGTGTGAAGGCTAGTTAACACAGCAAAACACAAACACACTCATCAAACAGATTCCCGACTCCCCACTATCCACACCATCTGAACCACATTAACAACACAGGCACACACAACTGTCCACACAGCTGCTATAAATAACTAACTCTCCAGGTAGCCTCTATTAGTCCCAGTATCAGCCTGCTTTTATGAGTGAGGTTTATGCTTTCTTCATGCTCAGGGAGTGAGGTAATTCTTCTTCAACCAGTCCATGGCTTTTCAAAGTAAGAAAGAGAAATCTTATATAAGTAGATTGTTTAACTTAAGTAATTACTTTTTACAAGCTAATTTTATAATATGTGTAGTATAGCATCAACATCATGCTAAAATATCTCCGATTCAAAAGATCAGGAAATAAGTGGTGGCTACATTAAAGCTCAAGAAACATTAAGAAACCAAGTGAATAATAAAAACACGTTTTCAGTAAAAACTCCACACACTGATCCAATCAACATTTCTCACTAGAATAATAAAAATAATGGTTGCTTGAACCATTCTCAAAAATTTGTACTTGCAATCTAAAAAGGGGGAACCAACAAAGGGATGCAAATCCTCCTTCCAGCTAAACCAGCCTCAAATTTCATCACTCTATAAAATATTAAACTGTTCTGGAGATTCTTTGTTATGTCAAAACAAAATAAGTATTTCGAAATAAATATTTATAATTTGAAACACCTTCTCGTCTTCTCATTCTTTCATTCCAACACTCCATTCAGATTATGTGATTAAAAAAATTGTTCAAATGTTTGAATTCTTTCAGTAGGGAAGGGATCCTTTCCCAGCCTGGACAAATCACTTCACACCAACTGGGAAAACACACACTCCTCAGTACTGCTATTGTTTCTTAAACTCCTCATTAGTACATCGGAGGAAAAACAATCAGGTATTGTTGGACAATCCCTGGTTCATTTGCAAACTATCATATTGATGCAATGAAATGCAAAGCAAATGTTAAAATAGAAAACTGAACGACTGTTTGGCTTTAAAGTTAAATGTGGTGAATACCTAAATAAACAACAGGTGAAACCAATGAAGTCATTTCAGACTTTGTAACTGTTGTTCAGTGCATTATGATCTCTCCAGCTACAATAAAACCTCCTTCTCTCAGTAATAAACATCAAACTGTGTGAACTTTGTGCGTACCGTGCACCTTAAACTTATTTTAAACTTTTAAACCACAATATCTAAAATCCACACTTCACAATTTTGTTGCAAAGTCTTTGTTTGCAATGCAGTATTATGCATGCCATCTTGCATGCCAAATCACTGTTTATTGCCATTACTTTCTTAGTGATTTAGAAAAGAAACCGAATGCAGCATTTCTCCAGCAACAATACTGATTCTGAAAGTTTATGTTGTGTTTAAGTCCACATATGAGGATTGGGTTTTAAGAAGCTGTGGCTGTACTCTCCTGCTGTTTAATATTTCCTCTCTCTCTCTTTCTGTCACTCTCAGCATTTCTCGCTATCTCTCCAACCCTTAAAAAATGTGTTTTGAGACTCCACAACAGCCCTTGACCAAAAGAGGCTTACTCTGAGGTATTTCCAGAGGATTTCTCCTCTCCTAAACGACAGTGCTCTTATGTGTTTACTAGGATGCCAAATCTGAGACAGACTGGCCCTCCCTCTACCCCTCGCTCTACTTCACAATACAGCGCTGTCACCAGCCTGTCAGCCTGCAATGCTTTCAACCCGCCGTGATCTATTAGCTACCTACAGAGAGAACTTGCATCTGTTCCTAGCCCTCACACAGTTCTTCCCACCACGTTCAAACAAACCATTTACCCATGTGAGCCGCCAGTGAAAAGTTGACGCGCCTTTTGTCTAAACACGACTGCTATAACATTTTCCTTGTTGGGCAAATTCAAGGTTCAAATAGGCCTACACAACTTTTTTGCTTGCAATAAAAATACATTATATTCAAATACTTTCCGCCTTTAAGATACCAAACGTATTTTATTTAGCCATTTTATTTCCCTCAAAATGACAGACTGAACCTGTCTGGGAAACTGACTTTTCCTCTCCCTATCATTCAAAGGAATAACAACACAAAATCTCCTCCTCTGGCTTCAAAGGCAGCAGCTGAAACCGTGGAGAGCGTTTTAACAGACATCATTAAAGGGAAACGTGTATTCAGAGAGTGTTTCTCCTTTAATCACGGCTGGTAATAACGCCGCTGGCTTTCATAGTTGGGCTCAAACTACAGAGTGTTTCCAGAGAGTAAACTATTGTTCTTGATGACGTCACAAAACAACGGCAAGATCGTTTTCAAAGCGCGTGAATTGGGTGGTCTAGGCTAGCGCGTGTGGCCTCGAAACGATCACACTTGCAACGCGAATATCACCTACAGCCGAATACGGATAGCTGTCATATTTCCATTAACTTTTAACTTCAATTCAACATCAACATTCAAAATGTACACTCGCGCAAAGAAAAAAAGATTAAAATCATTTTAAGTGGTCTTGTGATATAATAAATAGCCTACATTTTAAAATGACAAATATTCAATTTAGTTTCTCAATTAATTTGAGGTCATACAATTGCATGTGTAGCCCAGTAGGATACAGCATTGGAATTCTTATTTAACATAATTTTAGATCAATTAGCCAGCACGGCACATCAAAGGACACCGCTAAAACTGCTCGACATATCACGTCAATAGGCTACCCCTAAGAAATTAATGTAGATCAACAGAACGAAAAATAGTCGTATTGCGACAGTTGCACGTTGTCTTTATAACAATCCCAAAAAAAGTTTTTGATCATAAAATACGAACTTTCAACTGCAAACAGCTCAGTTCCTTGCTTCAAAGTGCGCAACATTTCTCCAGAAAACTTAATACCCAAACAGTTGATTCTCGTGTTCTTAAATGCAATGAAGGGCGAAGGAGAAGCGCAAAGGTCACTTAGTCCAACAACTTTCTGAAACTCCAAAATCTTCACACGTGTGATAAAGAAGTTATTAACGCCGTTGACGTACCCGTGGAGACAGTCCGCAGGTATTTTTCTGCTGGCAGTCCTGCTGTTGTAGACGAGAGTTCGAGCAGTAATACTTCTGCCTAACCATCCAGTCATCCAGTCCTTTCCTCGCCAAACATGCGTTAACTACAAAACTATCGCCTAAACAGCAAGAAAACACAATGTATACATATGTTTACAACTATTACAGTGTATGTTCGAGTTAAACAGTATTCAAATATAGTTTCTAACGCTTTTCTTTTTGTTTTCGACAAATGTTTAAGGGTGCTGCTTTGGTTTATCAATAAAATCAATCAAATATAAAAGGTTATTATTTGCCTAATGAATAAGTGTAGCTACTCACCTTCAGGACTCTCCCTCGCTTTACAAATAGCAGCTTTGAAAAGGAAAAATATGTCGTATTAATGTAAGCTATTACTCGAAAGAACTATATCACAAGTGCTTTAAAATCGAGACTTGCTCTGCAACACCAAAGAGATGCCGTCTTACCATGTTTGGAATGAAGTTTACCCATTTCTCTGCATCGGAGAGCAATTGAGAAACATCAGAAATGAAAAACAATCCAGAAGGAATGCGATATTTGTGAGCGTCCGTAAAGAAGAGCGCGCGGGCTCCGTACACATCCAGCAGCGGCGGAGGATCGAGTGATCTGCAGCTCCAGCGGACGAGACGAGAGGCGCACCAGCCACTCAGCAAACGTGATTGACGCCTCGCGCAGGCCGCCTCTCCTTCCGTCTGATTGGACCGAGGCGGCACATGAAAGGGAAGCGGGATTCTTTTGGAGTCTCCAAATATAAAAAGAGCAGCGCAAAGCCCCCCGTGGGCGCCATGGGCAGGAAGGACGTCAGCTAAACACGTCCAGCCGAGCGGACACCAATCGCTGGTTTGGACAAGAGCTAAATAACATTAAAGAGTGAAACACGATTGACTGGATGAACTGTAAATTGGACTGGGCACAATTAGCTTGAAACTTTACTGCAATGTACTGTTTAGGCTAGATGCAGAAAACTCACAGATCTATCTATCTATCTATCTATCTATCTATCTATCTATCTATCTATCTATCTATCATCTCAACAAATCTTTATTGACACTATTAACAATTATAATATTGCCAAAGCATATAAGGCACTTAGGCCTATAGCAGTAAAATGATCAACAGAAAATAAGGTCTTTCGGTTAAAATAAAAAATTCAAATGGATGAAAAATGTAGGTGATATTCGACATTCAAAGACTATTTGGGACAACTTTAGCTCCTCCAGTTCCTAATACTGTGACTTTCTCTCTCCACAGCGCATTAAGAAGCCACAGCTTGACACCAGAACATGCATGTTACACCACTGACACCAAGAGAGGGAAGAAAGGAACAGTCAAGTCATCTCTCATACAAATCAGCATCTAAATCAGTTCTACCGATGACAAACGCACAGTATGTGTTTGTGGTGAAGCTCACCATGCTTTTGGGAACCCCATTTCTTTGATTCCAACTTGTCGACTGGCAATGGCATCATTTCATTGTTTAAAATGGTGCAGTCTTGAAAAACATCCTGCAATATCTATAAAGAACTTCACTTCACATGCAGTCAATGTGCAAATAACTGTCCATAAGCAAGCAAAGTGTGACATAAATAAAGTACTAACATTAGGTGCCAGCCAGACATAAACAGACATGCCAACTGAACAAAACGTTCTAATGAAATCTGAATGAAGTTTGAGAGGGTCTGAAGAAAGACATTCCATTGGATCACTCTCTACTGTACAAGGAGAGCCTTTTCCAGGACAAGTCATGCATGTCCGTGGTCTTGGAAAAACTCATCTTGATACAAACATGTGCAGAGTGGGGCATCAACACCACAGCAGATTTGACATCCTGTCTCTCAAAGCACAGGATTCTGGTTGGCTTTGAACCGACACACACGTATACAGTTACAGAGATGAGCATGTTATTACACCCTGCATGCATACACATATTTTTACTCTCTCTCTTGCTCAAACACTAACACACACGCAAGGGCTGGGAACCAGCCGGCTAGTCGCTTTGACACACTTCCTGTGCTTTGAAGCGGCCAGCGGAGAGATGGCTTTTCCCATCATCGCCTTTGAAGCCTGCGTGAGGAGGAGGTCGTGTGTGTACATGATATGGGGGAAGGGAGGTCCTGACATCAATTCATTGTAATGGCTCATCTGTTGTTTTTTTGCTAAGAAACGATTAAAGCATTGTGTAGCGGTTTTCTTCAGAAAGCTCTTGTCTTTTTCAATATCTGATCTATAAATGATCCAATCTTCCTGTGACTCTTCTCACGATGGTCCTTCAGTAATTCTGCGTTTACATTCCAAAATGGTCTTAGAAACATAATAAACATAATTCATATTCTATAGCTTTAAAGACAGCAAGAGGAGGACAAGGCCAGCAGCTGTGGAGTGTTCAGTGGACACGTGACCGTTGCTTTTTTCTTGTGAGACAAAAGAGTGCTGGGTGTGTGAGAGGGCAGAGGGCAACAGTCCTGCAGTACAGTGCAGAGTCCTGGGACGGCTGCAGAATGGGGCTTTGTAAAGACCCAGCATGCTGTGTGTCAGAAGAAGGGGGCCCGAGACAGTTGTGTGTGTTGGGGGAGGGTGGTGAGAGACAGCAGGCTGGCATGTGTGTAGTGTGCCCACTAGATTAGCACCATGACCCTGTTGTGCAATGAGTGCAGATACAGTCAGAAGATGGGCTTCTCTGGGTAATACAAACCACCATGTACAGCACCATATCATTTACTGAATACCGGTAATTCCTAATTTCCTAAATCTTAAAGGGATAGTTGAAACAAAAGGAATCAAATTTGGTCATCATTTACTCACCTTCATGTCATTCCAAACCTGTACCTATTTCTTCTGTTCAAGATATTTTGAAGAATGTGTTTGTCCATATAATGAAAGTCTGTGGGATCCACTAACTTTCCACAACATTGGACCCCAATAACTTTTATCATATGAACAAAAAACATTTTCTTTTGTCTTCTGCAGAAATAGTAACACCAGTTTGGAAAGACATGGGGTGAGTAATTTATGACAGAATGTTTATTTTGGGGTGACTTATATCTTTAAGAAAGTCTGAAAACAACCTAATTTAAATATCAAACTTGCTTAAAATCGCTTAAAGGACAAATCATTAAAGACTCATTGAAGCCCAATATAATGTATGCTGTGCTCTAGGAGGAAAGTATCTTACTGGATAAGCTTATTTTGTAATTAAAAGGATGCTGATGTGGTGTTTTATCTTGTGGGCTCCTGGTGTAGAAAGGGGAAACTGTGGTGTCCCACTTAAGAATGCCGTTTTATCTGATGAGGCACACAAACTTCCTTACTCCTTACTCCTTACTCCTTACTCCAACACATGTAGGGCTCCTCATAATCAGGCATCACAACCAAGAGTGAATAACACCAGACGTTAATGCAGATGCATTTACATGCACTTTAAAAGTACAATTTCAGTTGAACTGAAGCAATAATAAATACTTCATACCAGTCTGGTTTTTGTCAATTCATACTAACAGTTAATGTGATTTTAATTTGGCTTCATCCATCATGTATAACACGTTAATCGGACAACAAGTGGCATTTGAGAATGGTTAATCTGTCCTTCATGGTTATTGACGCCCTTTTTGTTCATAGGTCGCAGAGACAGAATAGCTTCATTAGCTTTAATCAACACTTTTTTCTGACCTTTGCGTGCACAAAGTAAATATAGCTCTCTCTTACTGATCTAAGACCAATTTTTCAGCCTAATTTCCTAAGCATTACTAGGAAAATCACGAAACCGATCACACAGAGGCGTAAAAGTAAAACTTCTCCCAAAGCGGTTATCTGAGTGTGTGTCCCCTCTCTGAGCTATCTGTGCCCTGCACTGGCTGGTTTTGAAGCAGTTGGGGGTTTTTGCCCCATCCAAAATGAGGACACAATTAGAGCGCTGAGCGGAGAACAGTGGGGATCCCTCTTTGAAGTGCGGATCAAATAGAAGAGCCGCATGTTTTGTTCAGAATGACAGAGCTGGCAAACTCACCACAGCACGGCTAATAGAGAGAGCGCTTTATGATGCTCGTTATTTATCCTTTCTGTCACAGGCCATAGAGAGGAGGAGAGAAAGGAGAAAGGAAGGAAGAGAAGAACAGAGTATGAAAGAAAGCTACTGTAATGGCATTGTGGGTGGATGTAGGTGAGTGGACTGCATGTGGGGAACACTGAGACGGCTGGAGGGAAACTGCATGTGGTGAACAGGAGAAAGACAGACATGATGAGGAAATAACGTGGCTTAGTAAGAGTTTAAACAGAGTTTGTTGATTATTTGAATGAAGCAGATGGAGAGATGGACAAAGATGGTAAACCAGAAATAATGTCAACAGGAAGAACTAAACAGGAAGCAAAAGTGGGGGGAAGAAACAAAGCAAAGAGAAAGGGAAGCTGGAGATAAACAGTTTCCTGAGATAAGAGGTGCCACCAAGACAAATCCATGCTTGAAAGTGAGATGCTCCCCGGGGGCGCAGCACGAACACCTTTAACCACAGCTTTAGAGAAAAAAATGCTCCTGATCCAAACACTGGCCATCCAAATCTTATCCTCTCTCTCTCTCTCTCTCTCTCTCTCTCTCTCTCTCTCTCTCTCTCTCTTTTCTCTCTCTCTCTCTCTCTCTCTCTCTCTCTCTCTCTCTCTCTCTCTCTCTCTCTCTCTCTCTCTCTCTCTCTCTCTCTCTCTCTCTCTCTCTCTCTCTCTCTCTCTCCTAGCCTGTTGCTCTCTGAAGTGACATATTCTTTAACTTAGCAATTTCAACAAGTTTTTAAAACATTAGCTATTTAATTTTATATAAAATCCACAGCACAGTTGCTGAAATAAATTGCAAAAAGTTGCACAAAAATTGCTAAAACAAAGAAAATGTTCTGCTTATTTTACTGATCTGAAAACAGCAGAAATGAACCAGATTACTTTGATGTTTTCAGCTGCATTAATATTAAACTAAAAGTCCAAAGTAAAGTTGAAAGTATACTTCACTTGTCTTTTTCATCATCAGCACAGTCCGCTGATGTCTACGCCGTGTGAAGATTTGTGCAGTGCTTGTGAGAGTGATTTGAGCGTTTGAAAAGAATGGTCCACGAAAGCATCCAGACAAGCTCACGGTCAAAAGAGTTTACTTTGAAAGGCTTAAGCACTCAACTGTGCGCGAGATGTAGCGGGATGTGGAAAATTATGTATACCTGGGCTTTAAAGGTACAATATGTAGGATTTTGCAGTAAAATATACAAAAACCACTAGGCCAATGTTATATATTTTGTTTAGTTGATTACTTACAATATCCCAAATGTTTCCAACTATTTGTAAATTGTGAGAAAAATGCGATTTTAACCTAGGAAACGGGCGTGTGAGCAGGGGTGAGGAGTCGCCAGTCAATGGCGTCATATCCGCTTACCCTCGGTTTCCGCCAGGTTTGTGCTTGTACTGGCATAGTAACCATGGCGACAGACGTTGACAACTGGGTTATGCCCATTATGCTTAGCAGGACGCTCACGCTGTTGTTGTTTTGTTCAAACATTATGGACCATGGCAAGCAGACTTTGAGACAAAAAGAGGACTAAAACGAAGATCAACATCTTTCGAGATGCCGAGAGATTCACGTCTGCGACTAACTTCGTCTTGACAGAGACGCGAGTGTTGCATGTTACTTTATTAGACAGGTGAGCAAATGTACATAAAACTAATCAATGTTATTTAGTTCAACATGATGAAATGTTAGAATATGATCTGTATGTTATTCTAATGTTGATCTAGCTTACTTAGTCTCATACAGCCAACAAACAACCTAACTACCAACATTCAACACACTTAAATGCCGTTTTAGTGTGATAGTGTAACTGTTAGAGCAAGTGAAACAGCGCTGCGTTTAATTAGTCTAATAAACTGACCTTTGTGAGTATTAATTCAGCACTTGTGTGTAGTTCGGTAGAATGAAATGTCCAATATTGGATATTATCTCTGTCAGAGCGCATAGCTTTTAAAGAACACAGCCAATGATGTCAAGAATCCTCCAGCCAGCCAGTAGCACTGACGTAGCTTCATGGTCCAAATACGTATATGGCGCTCTTATGCGCATGCCGTGTGTTATTGGGGACGTCATTATATGAGAAGTTAGTGAACAATCAGATTTTTTGAACTTCCAGAAAAATTATGTAAAATTAACAACATTTACTTGTATATCGTAGTTATTCATCTTTGGAATCTTTATTTACTGTTTTTTTTTGTGTTTCAAAAATGTGGTTGTTAATGTGGTTATGGCACCGAAATGGAAACGTGATTTGACTTGAGATAGCTGATTTGACTTGTAAGATAATCACAGCGATAATTTTAATATTTTACATCCACCCAAGTATTTCCATCTCCGACTATTTATATATAAAATATATCAATATAAATGGTCACTTTAGTGACAAGCACTTGATCTGACTGTAATCAGTTTGTATATGAAATTTAAAATCTTTTTTTTTATGTACGTACATGTCCTGCAGACATTGAAATAAAAAATACAAAATATACTTGTGGTGACAACATGCTATTAATCCATCAAATTTAGGTTTAAAATCATGTGATTTAAATTGTTGTAAAATTAACTATTTTGCATGCATGCACTCTAAAAAATGCTGGGTTGTTTTAACCCAATTTTGGGTCAAATATGGACAAACTCAAACATTGGGTAAAAAATGTAATTTAAAAATGTAACCCAATGGCTGGGTTTGTCCATATTTGTCCCAAAATTGGGTTAAAACAACCCAGCATTTTTTAGAGTGTAGACTTATTCATGGAAATTATTCATAGAACACTGAAATCCAGCACGCCCTATGATCGCCCGCCAAAACACCCCACTTACTCACTTTTTTTGAGAAAGTATATTGTTAGGTTAGACAAAAGAGATCATGGAGTGACAGGAGAAATGTCAAACTAGCACAGCTATGCAGGAAATTAGTTGCATGTGGAATCGCGAAAAACTTGGGAAAACAAAACTTTTGACAAATGTTGAATGTTGTATTCAGATACAACAGCTGTATTTTTTCTATATATTCCCATATCAAATTGTCATCTCTTTCTATAAAGTTTGAATTGTTCACCTTTTCTGTCTATACTCTCTTCTCTCTATAGTCAGAACCAATTTGAAGGTTTAAGCTGAAGAGGACGAAGCAATCTATATACTTAGTTTTGTGTGTGTTGATCTGGGACCTTGTCCTTTGCAAGAGGAAGTTACAATTTCCTCTAGGATTTAATCAAAATGCCTGGCAGGATCTCTCACCTCTATCCAGAATCCCTGCTCCCCCTGACACATTCAGCAGATGTGTGTGTTCCTTTGCTTGCGTGTGGACTCACCTTTCCTTTTAATAAACCACTTGACTTTAGTGTGACTGTCTGTGAGCATGTACTTGCACATGCTCTACTGTCATGGCCTACCATTGGCCTGTGAGTGTTCAGAGGACCTTGAGGAAGAAAAACATGCTTTAGTCTCACGCACAGGCAGCCTGGGTCAGCTCTACTACATGGGCACATTCATCTCTTCTACTTTAAATAGCATTACAGTGCAAAGAATGTTTGTAGAACAATCTGTGTGCATGTTTCAAATTGCCTGTTCACCACTACGTATAAATCATTTTGCTCAAAGCTAATCGGCCAAACCTTAACCCATAACACATTGAAACAGGAAACATTGTTTGTACTTTACTGTTATACTGAATTATTTATTATTTAAAGCTCTTTATCCATCAACTATATATCTCAAATAAAATGATTAAGAAACAACTTCTCAAATTAAGTTTAGGGTAAGATTTGTTAATGGTTTTGTAATGTTAAAGGGGCATAATTGTATTTATTTTTTATCATTTTTGTCAAATGTTAGTCAGAGTTTTGTATATGTAAAACAACCAGTTTAGTTTTACATGACGATCCACTTTCTCTTTCTCTCTCTCTGACCCCTTAAGTCACTAAATTCTTACTACTACCAACTTAATGTGTAGTTGCAAGTACAGATTCCAACTAAATCTCCTGTATTAAGACCCCTTTAAATGTTTCTATTCCTATTATTAAAGCACCATTAGATAAAACCTTGTCTAGAGAGTTTCAGAATATTTCTTCTTCATGAATTCATTTAAAAAATAGTTTATTTTTCTATAAAGCATTGAAAAAACAAAGACAAAATGAACACATAATTCTCAGCACACATATTAGCAACAGTATGAGTGTGATTGGAGTCAAACGATGCAGCTATTCATGACGTCAAATCATCACACCTGCCCATGTTTATATTGTTGTTAAAGGCTCACAGATTAAATCAATATTTACCAGTTACCTACTAAATGTACAGAGGTGTTGATTGTTTTTTTAAACAATGTTTTGATGTATGGTACAAAAATTTATATATACACTCACCTAACGGATTATTAGGAACACCTGTTCAATTTCTCATTAATGCAATTATCTAATCAACCAATCACATGGCAGTTGATTTAATGCATTTAGGGGTGTGGTCCTGGTCAAAACAATCTCCTGAACTCCAAACTGAATGTCAGAATGGGAAAGAAAGGTGATTTAGGCTACGTCTACATTAATCCGGATAAATTTGAAAACGGAGTTTTCGTTTAAAAACGCTCTCCGTCCACACTAGCGTTTTCAGGCGTTTTCAGACGTTTCAGTGTGGATGAGAAACTTATAAATTCACCTTACTGCGCATGCGTGAAACCTCACAAAAGCTCACTGAGATGATACAGATGGAAAAATAAACAATAAAAGTATCGCGCAATTCTTTCTAACATGATAATTTTATTTAGCAAAATATCTCACCATTCACTGATGCGTCCAGGTCGCACTCAGTCACCATATGTTTGGTCTAAAACGCGACTGCTCTCCTGTATGGACGCAGGACAGCAAATGTGAGTACATTTTCTGTCATCTTTGCAGTAGGCTACTGTGATATGAAGAGTGTGGAAAGTAACATATTTTAGCAACATTGTAAAAGTGAATCGCACATAATTAACAGGCACAATACCGGTAAACATGAATATCTATTGGTACAACATGGATCACATGACTAAACTTACGTCATCGTTTTCAAATACCTCCGGCTTCATAGTCCACACTACAACGCGAAAACGGCGTTTTCAAATTTATCCACTTTGGAGAGCGTTTTCCAAAAGCTACGTTTTTGTTGACTTAAAACGCCGTTTCAGTGTGGACGGAAGGCCAAAACGGAGAAAAAAATATACGTTTTCAAATGAAAACGTATTAGTGTGGACAGGGCCTTAAGCAATTTTGAGCGTGGCATGATTGTTGGTGCCAGACGGGCCGGTCTGAGTATTTCACAATGTGCTCAGTTACTGGGATTTTCACGCACATTCATTTCTAGGGTTTACAATGAATGGTGTAAAAAGAGAAAAACATTCAGTATGCGGCAGTCCTGTGGGCGAAAATGCCTTGTTGATGCTAGAGGTCAGAGGAGAGTGGCCGACTGATTCAAGCTGATAGAAGAGCAACTTTGACTGAAATAACCACTCGTTACAACCCAGGTATGCAGCAAAGCATTTATGAAGCCACAACACGCACAACCTTGAGGCGGATGGGCTACAACAGCAGAAAAGCCCACCGGGTACCACTCATCTCCACTACAAATAGGAAAAAGATTCACCAAAATTGGACAGTTGAAGACTGGAAAAATGTTGCCTGGTCTGATGAGTCTCGATTTCTGTTGAGACATTCAGATGGTAGAGTCAGAAGTTGGCGTAAACAGAATGAGAACATGGATCCATCATGCCTTGTTACCACTGTGCAGGCTGGTGGCGGTGGTGTAATGGTGTGGGGGATGTTTTCTTGGCACACTTTAAGCCCCTTAGTGCCAATTGGGCATCGTTTAAATGCCACAGCCTACCTAAGCATTGTTTCTGACCATGTCCATCCCTTTATGGCCACCATGTACCCATCCTCTGATGGCTACTTCCAGCAAGATAATACACCATGTCACAAAGCTCGAATTATTTCAAATTGGTGTCTTGAATATGACAATGAGTTCACTGTACTAAAATGGTCCCTATAGTCACCAGATCTCAACCCAATAGAGCATCTTTGGGATGTGGTGGAACAGGAGCTTCGTGCCCTGGATGTGCATCCCACAAATCTCCATCAACTGCAAGATGATATCCTATCAATATGGGCCAACATTTCTAAAGAATGCTTTCAGCACCTTGTTGAATCAATGCCACGCAGAATTAAGGCAGTTCTGAAGGCGAAAGGGGGTCAAACACAGTATTAGTATGGTGTTCCTAATAATCCTTTAGGTGAGTGTATATATATATATATATGCTAAATATAATTTGACTACATTCTCAAGCATTGTCAGGGTAGTCAGGTATTGTCAGTTCTATTGTTTGGAAACTATTTAAAGCATTGTGTTCAAAATGACATACCGGTAGTGTTACAGTGTTGGTTATTTTGTCATGTTTCTGGTTTGTGGTTTCACTGTCTTTGGTTTTTTCATTCAGTCTGTACTTTGTTTCTCTGCCTTGTTAATTGTATTCTGTTATCCCTATCATGGCAATCATTAGGTCCCTTGGTTCAGGTGTGTTGTCCCGTTAGTTTGTATGCCGCTCGTTGTTCTGATTTGCCCCAGCTGTGTCTTGTTCCCTGATTCCCTCTGAGTATTTATATCCTGTCTGCTCTTTTGTTCTTGGTCAGTTATTGAATGTATGAATGTATCACGAGTGTCTTGTCTGTATCTACGTTAACCCGTCTGTTATATTAAAGTCTACTATCGTTACTGCATTTAGATCCGACTACCGCCTTTGCTTCCACGAAATTCGTGACAGAATAACTGACCCCCCAGGATCTAGCAGTTAGTAGAAGAACTCACCGTACCGTGATCCAGCAGCCATGCCCACCTGGAGTCCTGATGTCCGGATCATCCGTCTTCGCCAGGAGAATCGCGCCATCGAGGATTATGTCGCTGAAAACCTCGAGCTGGCATATCTCGCGCAGATGAACACCCACGGCTTGAAGATCTTCATCCGCGGGGGTTTGTGTGAACCACTCCGGTCCTGGATGCCCGAACCTGGTTGTGGAGTGGTTCCCCGTTTACTGTGGGCGAGGAGGAGAAGCACCCTGAACCCTCAGCATCCCTTCAGACCGCGCTCCACAAGCCTGCGCCTCAAGTGAACCGAGTCGAGCCTGCTTTCCACGACATGCCCTGAGCTTCTTCCCGCCGAGACCGCGCTCCGCAAGCCCGCACTTCTCGTCTGCCCCGCCGAGCCTGCGCCTCACATGAGCCCTGCCAAGTCAAGTTCCGAGTCAAGTGAGTCAAGTTCCAAGTCAAGTGAGTCAAGTGCCACCGAGTCAAGTGAGTCCAGTGCCGTGTCAAGTGAGTCAAGTGCCGAGCCCAGTGAGTCAAGTGAGTCAAGTGCTGCCGAGTCCAGTGAGTCAAGTGAGTCAAGTGCTGCCGCGTTAAGTGAGTCAAGTTCGTCTGCCGAGTCAAGTGAATCAAGTTCGTCTGCCGAGCCCAGTGAGTCAAGTGAGTCAAGTGCTGCCGAGTCCAGTGAGTCAAGTGAGTCAAGTCCGTCTGCCGAGTCAAGTGAGTCAAGTCCGTCTGCCGAGTCAAGTGAGTCAAGTCCGTCTGCCGAGTCAAGTGAGTCAAGTCCGACCTCCGAGTCAAGTGAGTCAAGTCCGTCTGCCGAGTCAAGTGAGTCAAGTTCGTCTGCCGAGTCAAGTGAGTCAAATCCGTCTGCCGAGTCAAGTGAGTCAAGTCAGTCAAGTCCTCTGCCGAGTCAAGTGAGTCAAGTCCGTCTGCCGAGTCAAGTGAGTCAAGTGAGTCTGCGGAGTCAAGTGAGTCTGCCGAGTCAAGTGAGTCTGCCGAGTCAGTGAGTCTGCCGAGTCAAGTGCGTCTGCCGAGTCAAGTGAGTCTAGTCAGTCAAGTCCGTCTGCCAAGTCAAGTGAGTCAATCAGTCAAGTCCGTCTGCCAAGTCAAGTGAGTCAATTTGCAGTCAAGTCCGTCTGCGAGTCAAGTGAGTCATGTCAAGTCCGTCTGCCGAGTCAAGTGAGTCAAGTCCGTCTGCCGAGTCAAGTGAGTCAAGTCCGTCTGCCGAGTCAAGTGAGTCAAGTCCGTCTGCCGAGTCAAGTGAGTCAAGTCCGTCTGCCGAGTCAAGTCAAGTGAGACGCCGCCGCAGGAAGAGAAGGAGGATTCGTTCGGTTCGCCAGGCTCCGGTGAGCGTACCCAGACTCCTCGCCCTGCCGGCCCCGCCTCTGCGCCTCGCCCTGCCGGCCCCGCCTCTGCGCCTCGCCCTGCCTGTGCCCTTCAAGCTCCAGGAGGCCGCTCTCGAACCAGTTTACAGCCCGGAGGTTCCTCCCCTGGATTTCCCCAAGTATTTTTTTGGGGGGGGGGCAGTAGGTACCCTGAGAGGGCCATGGAGGCAGCGCTGACATGGGCCTTGTCGGTGCTATCTCCACCTGAGCCTATTATACCCTGGTCCCCTGCCAAGTGTGCTCGCCCTGGTCCCCTGCCAAGGTGTGTAGCTCCGCCCTGGCCTTCGCCTCGTCCTGCTCGCCTGGCCTTCGCCACGCCTGCTCCGCCTGGCCTTGTGCCTCACCTGCCCGCTCTCCGCCGATGGCTACTGGCACGTCCTGCTATGGCGACTCTTACCGGTACCGTCATGGAGTCTATGGTCCCCGTCTACCCTGTCTGGGACTCCATGACGCCCCCCCCCCCCCCCCTCCCGCCCCAGGTCGTGTTCTGAATCGGCGCGAGGTCGCGCCTTATGGAAGGGGGGGATAATGTTACAGTGTTGGTTATTTTGTCATGTTTCTGGTTTGTGGTTTCACTGTCTTTGGTTTTTTCATTCAGTCTGTACTTTGTTTCTCTGCCTTGTTAATTGTATTCTGTTATCCCTAGGTCCGATTTAGATCCGACTACCGCCTTTGCTTCCACGAAATTCGTAACAGGTAGGTGTGAATTTGTTTTTAAATTTGGACTGAAACTGCACACAGGGCTGAAGACCATTGCACAGAATCAGTTGGACTAATGTTATAGGAAACAGGACTTAGATAAAGTTAGACTGATTATTGTAAATCGTGTCTTAACATTGATGACAATGGGAGAAGAGAACAGGAGAGCATATGTCTAAGAAACAGAAGAGACAGCAATGAAAAGAGGGAATGGTGGGAACGACAGATGTATGAGCTTAAGAGGAAGCAAAGGTCTAGTGAGCCAACTGTTTCATGGCCTAAGAGAATTATTAATTCAGGACATGTTTTGTTCTTAAATGGACAACAGATAGGCCTACTTCATAATGAATAACCAACCAAACGATACTGGGTGTCTCAATGCTTCAGAGTGTGATTGAGAGATTTACTGCTCACCGTTTCTATCTATCTATCTATCTATCTTCTATCTTTATCATTATCTATCTATCTATCTATCTATCTATCTATCTATCTATCTAATCTATCTACAATTTTACAAAAAACACTATTTGAGCAAACCAGTTTAAAATAAATGTAAATAAAGAAATGCTATGTAAATAAATAAATGTAAATAAAATAAATGCTTATAGTATAATTCTTAATATAATCCATAAACCTGTTCTGCTAAAAAACAAAACAAAACAAAAAACGGATTATTTATTAAATATATAAAAAGAAACACCAAGATCTTTGATCAAAAGCAATTTCTATCTCTCAATTTTCAGTTTTATCATCGGTTGCAATATTGCCAAAACATCAATGACTAAAAGAAAAATAGCGATACAATTCAAAGGGTCCTTGTTTCTAATGGTGTGACATTCCAAAATTGTACTGGTTGCATGGCCTTCCTCAACTAATAAAGGTTTTTTTGTAGTGTAAAAACTTAGTTTTTCTTTAGATTAGATTAGACAATTCTCACTGTTCAATAACTATTAACTATTGACTTTTGCATCAATAAACTCATAATTGCTGTTTATCAATAGTTAAGGTAGTTTATTGAAAGGTTATTAGGGGAACCCAAAAATGGCTCTTCTGGCATGTCTGTGAAAACTCCTCTTTGAAACCTTTATTTAAGAATGTAGTGTAATTGCATTTGTTCAGTTTCAGACAGAACAGGGAAGATAGTCGATACTCTCTCGTTCTCTCCACTGGTGAGATGGTGCATTTAAGCGCTCTGAGGAAAGCCTCCATGAGCTCACTAATACACATAGGGTTCACTGACCCTTGAAGGAAAGGTCATATGCGATGCCCTGATGTCCAGCATGGGCCGGCCCACCCAACTGATTGATCCTTCAGGACATACACCCACATTCCGAAGAGAAGAGAAGAGAAGAGAAGAGAAGAGAAGAGAAGAGAAGAGAAGAGAAGAGAAGAGAAGAGAAGAGAAGAGAAGAGAAGAGAAGAGAAGAGAAGAGAAGAGAAGAGAAGAGAAGAGAAGAGAAGAGAAGAGAAGAGAAGAGAAGAGAAGAGAAGAAGAGAAGAGAAGAGAAGAGAAGAGAGAGCTTTCCTCAACCAGGAGGATGATTCGTGATGTTGATTGATTGATTTGGTTTTCCTATGTGACGATCCAGTAACAGTAAATTGGCGTGGTGTTTATAGCGAGTGAGAGGGCAGGAGGGATGCGTGAGAGAGTGCGTGTGAATGGAGGGGAGGAGGTGTGGGAGGATTCTTCTTAAGGGCCTGGTGATGTCATCTGAACCCGAGCATTAGGCTAGTGTTGTGTTGCCCCTTCAAGGCCTGGGAAAATGTTCCTCGGAGTGTGTGTGTGTGTGTGTGTGTGTGTGTGTGTGTGTGTGTGTGTGTGTGTGTGTGTGTGTGTGTGTGTGTGTGTGTGTGTGTGTGTGTGTGTGTGTGTGTGTGTGTGTGTGTGTGTGTGTGTGTGTGTGTTGTGTGTGTGTGTGTGTGTGTGTGTGTGTGTGTGTGTGTGGTGTGTGTGTGTGTGTGTGTGTGTGTGTGTGTTAGGTCATGTGTTTGTGAGAGTGTGTGCCTGTACTAAGGGAAAACAAAGCCTGAACAAAGAAACAATGCCATTCAAAGTATTCCCTGAAGATGAGGGAGGGAGAGAGAGGGTAAGAGAAAGGAATGTGGGAAAGATGGAAAGGGAAAATGAGACATGGATGGGTGTTTGTTGGGATGTCGAGAGCTGGTTGTTCTTTCATACAGATGTTGGTTTACTATTAAATGCTCCAAAAAATTGATACCAGACAAAAAAAAAAAAAAAAAAAAAAAAATCTGGAATGCTTGGGATGAATTCATGAAATGTAAAATAATGAACAAGTCTGTTCTTCTCAGGGTTTCACATGTAAAAGAGGGGGTGAGGTCTGATCTCTGCGGACGTGGACGTGATGCTAACCAGCCCTGATCTATTAAGAGAGGCTGGTGTGTGTGTGTGTGTGTGTGTGTGTGTGTGTGTGTGTGTGTGTGTGTGTGTGTGTGGTGTGTGGTGTGTGTGTGTGTGTGTGTGTGTGTGTGTGTGTGTGTGTGTGTGGTGTGTGTGTGTGTGTGTGTGTGTGTGTGTGTGTGTTGTGTGTGTGTGTGGTGTGTGTGTGTGTGTGTCAGAAAGCCTCTGAAGGTTTTCTTCTTCATGTCTCAGCTGCATGGAGGAGAACATCTGGAGAACGTATGGGCCTCCTCTATTAGGCCTGATTTCCCCCCTTTACGTCCACTCTTTTTCTCTTTCCCATGATCACTCCACTTCAATCTTTTTCATACTGCTAGATGTTTTTCACCATCTTTTTCTTATTCACCAATAAGAATAGCAACACCTATGAAAACAATGAACATATATCTAATTTGAAAATGCACGCACACACACACACACACACACACACACACACACACAAACTCACACGCACGCACGCACGCACGCACACACACACACACACACACAATACTAATACTTTGATAATGACATCAAAGCTGTTTAATTTTATACTCTGCAATTTGTAATAGACATTAGTCAGGTTAGATAAATATTGAATTTGAGATGAAAACGATGCTAGACAACGTATCTGTACAATGGCATGCGCTGCATAAAGGTCCTAGATCACATCATTTTCATAACTATCAACTTTTTTTGAAAGTACTGAAGTTTTTGCATACTGAAAGTTTTTTTTGTTAAGAAATATGTTTAATCAGTTAAAAAATATATATCTTGATAAATAACAGTACAATCCACTGAATGCACTCTGTCCCTCATAGCCTTGTTTTCATTCCCGTCAAACATCAAATGCATCAGGCGCTACCCTGAATAAGGTCTGTTGTGACAAACTTTTATATAATGATTTAAAATGTTCCCGGAACAACAACCCTTTTGGTCCTGGAACCTCATTTTTAAACCAGTTAGATTTTAGGTTTAGATTGGAATAGTCTTAGAGCATAGAACATTTTTAACCTTTTATCGTCTGTTTTTAAAAGTGATTTTAGTAATTCCTGTGTTATTAGGGTCACTAAAAGGAATTCCAAACTAATGAAAAATAATGGCTGACACGGCATAGAGCATTTCGGGAATCAGTCAACAAATGGCTTACTTATACAGTAGTTGCCTCTGTATATTAAGCTGGAAAGGGTATTTAAAAAAAAAAATCTATGACGTAACACTAATGAAAAACTTGCAGGACTTGCATGCAGGATCAAAATAAAATGTGCTAAAAATAAAAAGTAATCAGTCACCATTTTGATTGAATCCACGATTGAATCCATGTATAGGCTACATCAAACTATAGGCTTAAATTATTCAGCAATAGCGGTTATGATTAAGCCATATAATGTGCTTCATGGTCCTAAAAAAAAAAGAAAATCACAACAACAAAAATCACAAAAAAAAATTAAATACTTTTATGTATATGCCAAATAAGCAGAAATTACAGTTATTTAAACTGCATCTCAGCCAGCCTGTTGCCTTTTTGGTCTTTTACTGAAACAGTATATAATAATATGAACTAATAAAAACAGTAATGACTAACTCTGCAGTCGAAGTTAACCTTTCCAGTGTTTATAACAATCCATCAAGTGATCCGCAATATCTTATGTTCTCTCTTTTCAAAGGCTTCTGAACTTTGATCCTTCCCCATTAACTCTGCCATAATCCCAGATGAATATTCTAATATACCGATATGAGTTCAAACCCTCTCACTTTATGTTAAATCAGAGGAATGCTTTTCAAAACATCACTCCCTGCCAAACTGAAAATGGAAGCCAGTCAGCCATGAAAAATAAAGAATGCAGGAAAGTGAGCGAGAATGTGACCAAGAGATGCAGAATGGAAGAAAAACACAAGAAGAATTATGAAGATGTTTTTTTTTGTCCCTTTTTTTTACACTCAGAATTCCAAGGATCCTGCGAGTTTAATCATTACACTACTGGGAAAGAACTTACTGGCAACTACTGTAATTTATTGTATAGTTTTACCTTCTATGTCTCCTTGTCACTTTTTCTTATTATGTTTATTAATTTAGCAGATACTTTGGTAACACTTTACAATAAGGTTCGTTAGTTAACATTTGTTAACTACCTTAGATAACATGAACTAAAAATGAACAATTCTTCTTCAGCATTTATTCATCTTAGTTAATATTCATTTCAACATTTACTAATACGTTATCAAAATCAAAGGTTTTATTTGTTAACATTAGTTAATGCACAGTGAACTTACATGAACGTCTCTGGTTACTTACGTAACCTATGTTCTCTGAATAGGGAACGAGACGCTGCGGAAAGCGCAGTGGGATATTCTCTGAATGTGCCGATTGTCTGAAGCCTTATAGAATCACGCCAATTCATTGGCTGATGGCGTCCGCGCAATATGGCTCCGCCCCGACGCTCTTACGTCGCATCATACGTATTCGCGCGCGCGCCATCTGCTCCTCAGATTTCTCTGCCGAAAAGAAACTGTCAGCAGCGCGAGGAGCTTGGCCGCTAACGCAGCGTCTCGTTCCCTATTCAGAGAACATAGGTTACGTAAGTAACCAGAGACGTTCTCTTTCATAGGTTCTCTCAACGCTGCGGAAAGCGCAGTGGGAACGGACTACCAAACTCGCCAAGCTAGAGCGCTTTTATGACTGGTAGATAAAAGAGACAACGACCGAAACGAGTTCAAACAGAAAGAACCTGGGAACCCGGGGTCATGTCAAGATCCAAGCTATAGAACCTTACAAAAGTATGCGGAGAGGACCAGCCTGCCGCAACACAAATATCCTCCAAAAGTGCTCCTCTAAAAAGAGCTTGAGAAGATGCTACACTTCTGGTGGAATGTGCTCTAATGTTAAGAGGTGAAGGCAAGCCACGCACCCCATAAGCCAACGAGATAGCCTCTGTGACCCAGTGAGAAATCCTCTGCTTCGATGCAGCAAGCCCACGGCGGCTAGCACCGAAACAAACCAGAAGCTGGTTAGATTTCCTCCAACCGCCTGAGCGGTCTACATATATCTTAAGAGAACGAACTGGGCAGAGCAAGTTAAGCTCCCTATCTTCCTCAGATGAAAATGGAGGAGGGTGGAAAGCATTAAGGTTAACTACCTGAGAGCGGAAACTTGAGGAAAGAACCTTGGGGACATACCCTGGTCTCGGCCTCAAGGAAACTTTGACCAGGCCAGGGGCAAAGTCCAAGCAGGACTCGCTAACAGAAAGAGCTTGTAAGTCTCCCACCCGCTTTAATGAGGACAAAGCTAACAAAAGAGAAACCTTAAGAGTCAGAATCCTATCCGGAGCTGACTCCAAGGGCTCAAAGGGGGCTTTCGTCAAACCCTCTAGGACAACAGAAAGATCCCATGAGGGGACTCTAGGGGAGCGAGCCGGTTTCAGGCGCTTCACCCCACGCATAAAGGCAGAAACTAACCTTAACTTGCCTAGGGGAATCTCATCCGATTCCCTATGCGCTGCAATAGCCGCGACATAAACTCTGAGAGTGGTAGCGGCTGCTCCAGCCGCAAACTTCTCCTGCAGGAATTCCAGTACTGAACCAGCAGGGCAGTTAACTGGGCTCTTATCATGTGCTAAACACCAAGTCTCAAAAACCTTCCATTTGGAAGAATATAATCTCCTTGTAGAAGGAGCTCTAGCACTCGCAATAGTCTCCTGAACGTCAGTTGGGAGACCAGAGCTTAATGCTAACGGCCTCTGATCGGCCAAACATACAGCTTCCACATGTCTGGGCGAGGATGCCATATCCTGCCCTGTAGCTGGGACAGCAGATCTTCCCTGACCGGGATCCTCCAGGGGGGAGACTCCAGTAGAGGAACTAGCTCCGAAAACCATGGCTGAGATGGCCAGAACGGAGCTACCAGGAGGAGGCGGACTCCGCTCTCTCTCACTCTGGCCAAGACCGCTGGGATCAGTTTGATGGGCGGGAAGGCATAGAGTTTCTGCGTTGGCCAAGGGTAAGCGAACGCATCTATCCCCAATGGGGCCGGGGGACTCAGGGAGAACCAAAGAGGGCATTGGGATGACTCTTGAGATGCAAAGAGGTCCACCTCCGCCTCTCCAAAAACCTTCCAGATTAGAGCCATCGTCTGGCGGTTCAACATCCATTCTCCCGATCGGAGTTTCTGTCTCGACAGAAAATCTGCTGCGAGGTTCAGAACCCCTGGGACATGAACCGCTCTTAGAGATAGGAATCTGCTCTGAGACCACAGGAGAAGGTGACGCGCATGCCTGTCTAGGGTGCGCGACCGAGAACCTCCCTGCCGGTTCACATGAGACACCACTGCCATATTGTCCGTTCTGACAATGACATGGTGACCCTCCAGAAGAGGGAGGAAATGAAGCAGAGCCAGAAAAACGGCCCTTAACTCCAGGCAGTTTATGTGCCAGGAGAGAGCCTCTCCGGTCCAGACCCCACACGCTAGTCTGCCCTCGAAAACCGCTCCCCAGCCGGTGAGAGAGGCATCCGTCGTAATCATCTGGCGACGAGATACCGCACCCATGCTGACCCCTTTCCGAAGAAAAAGAGGGTCCCGCCAAACTGACAGGGCTCGAAAGCAACTGCGCGATACCTTCAGTAGGCGAAGGGTTGACCCGGAGGGTCGAACCCCTGAGAGTTTCACCCACCACATGAAGGGTCTCATGTGGAGTAGGCCCAGTGGTAGCACGGAGGAGGCCGCAGCCATAAGGCCCAGCATCCTGCGGCAGGTGCCCACAGACACATGATGGCCTAGTGAAAAACGAGCCAAGCATGTCGTCAAGCTGGAAATCCGTGCAGGGGCCAAACGGGCCTGCATGAGAACGGAATCCATGTTCACCCCCAAGAAAACGGTGCTTTGAGCCGGAGCAAGAACACTCTTCTCCGAGTTCAACCTCAAACCGAGAGACTGGATATGACTCAGAACGACGTCTCTGTGGTGGGCCACTAGCTCCCTGGATTTGGCTAAAATGAGCCAATCGTCCAGGTAATTTAGAACACGGATGCCCTGGAGCCGCAATGGGGCCAGAGCTGCATCCATGCACTTTGTGAATGTCCTTGGAGCTAGAGATAGGCCGAAGGGAAGGACCCTGTACTGGAACGCCCTTTCTCCAACGGCGAACCTGAGGAATTGCCTGTGTCGCTGTACAACCTGGATGTGAAAATAAGCATCCTTTAGGTCTATTGTCACGAACCAATCCCCTGGCCGAATCTGAGATATGATAGCTTTCAGCGTCAACATCTTGAATTTCCCTTTGTAAAGGGCGAAGTTCAGTCGGCGGAGGTCCAGTATGGGACGCAAACCGCCGCCCTTCTTCGGGACCAGGAAGTAACGGCTGTAAAAGCCCCGCTCGGTTTCCCCTGGAGTAATCTCCTCTATTGCTCCTTTGAGAAGGAGGGAAGAGATTTCCTGCTGCAGTACAGAAGCCTGAGCGGCGCTGTCTACTACAGTAGGAAACACCCCGTTGAAACAGGGGGGATTGCGGCAAAACTGAAGAGTGTAGCCGAACCGAATTGTGCGAAGAACCCAGGACGATACCCCTGGTAAGCGTTCCCACTCTGGAAGGAAATGTGACAGAGGAGGAGGGATGTTGTAATGCAGACGACATACCTGAGTAAGGGTGCCGTGTTGACTCTCCTGGGGTAAAGAGGTTGACTGTGCAGGAGGGCCATCGGCGTCCTGGCACGTGATGGGAGGCATCGAGATTGGGGTCATGGTGACCAGGTCCGCCTGCTTCGGAGGAAAACGGAAAGTGCCTCCGAGGATGCGGCCGGTAGTTATAGAGAGCGTGGGGGGTGAGGGGAGAAAGCCGAAAGCGTCTCCTTCCTCCCGCACCAGACTGAGTAGAGAAGGTGAAATATGGCCTGCACTTCGAGACACTCTGAGTGGCGAAGGTGACAGGGCAAGGAAAGGAGAGCTGGGAGGTGGGCAGAAACGCTTGCGCGGTCTGACCCAACCCTGAGGAACCAGAGGAGCTCTCCTTTTTCTGACCGGAGGGTCAGGAACGGCTCTGCGCCGCCGGAGCAGTCGGTTTGTCGGACCGCTTCAACTGGAGGCGCTTGTGAGGCCGTTGACGGGGAAACGGGCGACCGCGGGCTCCCCAAACCGTGGCAGGTGGGGGATGCCCTGGTTCGCTTCTTCTGGAAGAGAACTCCGGTCTATGAGAGGGACGTTCTCTGGGTCGCACCGGGGGGGGAGCAGAAGGTTCCCTAGCCCTCCTGGGCATGAACTGTCTGAACGCGGCCGATTGGGATTTGGAGGAGCGGAATTTCTCAACCACTGTGTTGACCGCCTCACCAAACAACCCTGTTTGAGAAATGGGGGCGTCCAAGAGGAAAACCTTCTCTTTATCACGGATCTCCGTGAGATTAAGCCACAAGTGGCGCTCCACCGCAACAGAACCAGCCATAGAGCGACCTATAGCACGTGCGGTATGCTTGGTGGCTCTTAAGGCTAAATCCGTAGCCTTACGAAGCTCCTTGACCGCTTCAGGGGTCACACCGTCACCCTCGTCCATTTCCTTCAGGACGTCCGCCTGGTAGGCCTGAAGAATGGCCATAGTGTGCAGGGTCATGCCTGCCTTCCCAGCCGCCATGTAGGATTTCCCAATGAGAGAGGAAGTAGTCCTACATGCTTTAGAAGGGAGAAGGGGGCGCGACTTCCAGGACGGCGCAGACGACGGAGCAAGATGGTCGGCTAGAGTTTCCTCAATCGCCGGAATGGCGGAATAGCCCTGTTCCACAGAACCTACCAGGTTGGTGAAATCAGCAGCAGCCGCATTAGTGAGGCGCGAAGAGAAAGGCTGCTTCCAGGATCTGGAGATCTCATGATGCAGATCACTGAAAAATGGCAGCTTCCTCCGTTGAGGCCTAGAATTAGGGCCACTGAGAAGCCTTTCGTCGAGTTTCGACGACTGAGACTCACGTGGCTCGTCGGGCCAATCAATAGTGAGCTTCTCCGTAGCGCGCGAAAGCACGTCAACGAGCTCCGCGTAGGCCGCAGTAGGCCGCGCTTCCTGGCCGCTCGGCGGAATAACCTCGTCGGCGAGAGTAGGCCCGAAATCCTCGGAGTCGGAAGCCTCGGTAAAAAGTATATCCTCCAGCCCGAAAGAAACCGCGTCGCGTGCTCCCGGGCTGGGGCGCAAATAATCGTGTGAAAATTCGACTGGCATGTCTCGCGCGTGCCGAGGGGAGGGAGGGAGAGAAAGAGCGGGGCTCGTCTGCTCGAACTCCGCATCCTCAAGCTCTACATCCGAACCCCAGGTCGCGGATCCTCGAGAGGCCTCGGGAGCGCGACAGGGGGAGACGAATGATTCCCTCTCAAAGACCGCGAGCCGCAATTTGAGGGTTTTGAGCAACAAATTTTCACAGAATTTGCATTTAGACGATCCTATAACTGCCTCACGCGCATGTGAAAAACCCAAACATTTAACGCACTTACTGTGTGGGTCGTCGTTAGCGATGTAACGAGCACATGGCGGAGTACAGCGTCTGTAATCCATGGCAGCTTCACCGTAAGGAGAAACAGAGTTCCGCTTGAACAGTCGCAGAAGCGCCGAGAATAATCCTAGATGTAATTGTAGCTCAGAAAAATCACGAGCGAAGGGCAAACGTGACCGCTTCGTTCTGAAGGCAGAGAAATCTGAGGAGCAGATGGCGCGCGCGCGAATACGTATGATGCGACGTAAGAGCGTCGGGGCGGAGCCATATTGCGCGGACGCCATCAGCCAATGAATTGGCGTGATTCTATAAGGCTTCAGACAATCGGCACATTCAGAGAATATCCCACTGCGCTTTCCGCAGCGTTGAGAGAACCTATGAAAGAGAACAAACAATGAACAGCTGTATTTTTATTAACTAACATTAACAAAGATGAATAAATACTGTAACAAATGTATTGCTCATTGTTAGTTCATGTTAGTTAATACATTAACTAATGTTAACTAATGAACCTTATTGTAAAGTGTTACCGTAAAGTGTTACCGATACTTTTCTTCAAAGTGACTTACAAATGAGGAACAGTGCAATCAATTTATCATACGACACAAGCAACAATATATGCTGCACTGAAGTTTCAAGTATAAGTTAGAGTAACTAGAGCAGAAGTGAAATGAAGAAATGCAAAAACGTAAACTACAGTTCAAAAGTTTGAGGTTGTTAAATTTTGTTTGTTTTGTATTTGAAAGAATGTTTGCTCTTATGCTTATGCTTATGCCAAATGATATTGTCAAATATTATAATATTTCAAATATGTTAGTTTTATATTTTTATATATTTTAAAGCCTAATTATCCCTGTGATTTCCATGATACATTTTATTTCTGGATTCTTTAAAGAAATTAAATTTTCAGAAGAACAGCATTTGTTTTAAATATGGAACTTATAAAAGTCTTAACTGTCACTTTTGATCAGTTTAGCGCATCCCTGCGCAATAAACATAATTTGGGGTATTTTAAATGGTAGTGTATAGATACCAAACATGAATCTTGTCATAATTCTCAGTATTTTGCTACTCTAGTACATTTTAAAATTTAATTTCAATAGCACAATCCATTCAGTATAACAGGCCCATACTGCAATGTACTATACAATATGCATTGCCCATACTAATTCTCACTCCACACCAAGCAATGCTCTGTTCTGCAAAGTGTGTTCAGTCTGTTTCCCGGGTTCTGTTCTCTGGCTGCTGTTGCTGCCCCACAGCAGGTTTATTTAGTGGAGGTCTTTCTAGCAGGTTTAATAACCTTCTGAAGCCCTTTCCCAACCGTGAGTCTTCTGAGGATTTTTCACTGGATGTGTGTGTGTGTGTAATTGAGAGCAGACGCTGAGGGGCCTGTGGCCTCTGCGTGTTTCCACAGTGATGTCAGCTCTGGCGGACTGTGGGCGATGGGGAAATGTGCGGCAGACCGGAATGTCTAGGAGGACGCATTCTCTCTCTCTCTCTGTATTGTTTCCTATATCTGCTATTGTCTCTGTGGAACCATGCAACAGGTTCATCTCTGACGCATTCTCTCGTTTTATCGCTACCATACTTAAAAAAAAGAAAGAAAGAAAAAGAAGAGTAGACTATTACACAACAATTGACAGTTGTTTGGAAAGAGCATCTTGTCAAATTAAGGGCAATTATGTCTGACTGCTGAGGCTGTAAATCTGCTCCTGTTAGGATATTTGTGTTCCACATACTTCGCTGTAATATGAGATATTATTCCACCATGCACAAGTGGGATTAGTGAAGAAAATTAATACATACAGCCAAGCTTTTGGTATTCCCTTAATGTGACAAACCCCCACAACTAAGCAGAGTGGAGACCTTAAGGGGAACCAATAAACACTGCCTTAATTACTCTCTCTCTCTTGTTTTCACTCTGTGATTTTTAAATTTAAATATCTCATTAGGCTCTCTGTAGACTGCAGAGCTCAAACTGTAACAGGGATTTAACACACACGACATAACACATGCATCCAGACATGCACACCCTCCCAGCGTGCTGCACATATCATCTTCTGTTTCTGCCCTGACCCATTTCAGCATGCTTTGGATCATTTGCATGTGAGGATGCAGAAGATGAATGCCAAAATCAACATCAGTTATAGCTGTCATCATCTAGCAGCCAAAACAGCTGCAGCTTTGAACGGCACTGCAGAGGCTTCAAACACGGGTCCCTTTAAAGCACAGCTCTATAGACTAAAGGCCAGGCTGTTTATAGACCACACATATCCTTTCTACCACAAATATAACCAGTATGATGACCTCTGCTGAAGATTACATGAACTAATACATGGTTATCAAAATGTGGAGTGACACTTTGTTAGTGATAAAAAAACAATGGTGTTTGTCTATTTGTGTACATGAAAGACTGATCTCACTTTTTAAAAGGAGGTGTAGATAACGGTTTGTTTTGAACAAAAAACTTTCTTGATTTAGTAAGATCTCTTTGTCTGAATTTACACAAGCATTGTCTGTAAGAGCAGACAGGTTTTTGTATTATTCTGTCTTATTATTATCATTATTATTATGTTTGACTAATCACAGATCAAGTTTCCCAGGTTAGTGGCATCAATCCTTTGAAAAAATACTCTTTTTGTTTGATTTGTTTTATAGGAATTTTAAACTGCTAGATATCCATGAGCATCACTATATAAGCAGCTGGGCTTTTAGTTATGAAGTGACCTGTACTTATTTTGTACCAAAAACCACTACGGGCAACTTCACTGTCTCATTTTCCCCTATTTTTCAGCATGCTTTCTGTAAAATCATCCACAAAGACTGCCACATCATTATTCAAATACATGGGTTTTTTTAATGCCTAATATTGTGTGATAAATTATCTCAGATATATCCAGAAAGAAACCTCACCAGCAAAACAAAACAAACTGGGATTGATCGCTTTACATGTCAATCAGTCCTTGGACAGAAGAAGCTGCTAGACTTTTTGTTTGCTTGTTTAAAGTCAAAGGTCCTGCTACGTGAGCCTAGACAAAACTCCAGTGTCGCCCTATAGGCTACATACCAAGAAATCAGCAACTATTGGTGCTTTGCTGCATTTTTGAAAAATAGTATATTTATGCTTAAACCTCATGTTATAATAATTCAGACTTACGATGGTCAGCAGACCCACATTTAAAAGGATTAACAATGGTTTAGTCTACAAATTCATTAGTAATCTATCTTCTGCAAAAAACATCAACCTGATCTACCTGTTACAAGGTGGTTATTTCATATCAACTTCTACAATGTGTATCATACAAAAACTCACGATTATTAGGAAAAAAGTAAGCATGAAGGTCCACCCCTTAATATAACTTCAATGGGGCGTAAGCAGATCGTACGAAATCATACAAATTCACTAGGCTTACCCACCAATTTGCCAAAATGTGAAATAGTTACGAATTGCCAAGAGATCAGCTCCCATGTCAGCTCTGTGTCTGACAACAGCACGGTCACATTTCAACTTAGATTGTAGCCTATATGAAAGAATGTACTGTAAGGGTACTGTAAGTTCAATCATATTTTTATAGCAATATATGAAAGAAGTCTCTGAGATTAAACACAGAAGATTACAGTAAGGAGGAGTATATTGCGGAAATGACAAAGTAGCATAGTACCATGAGTGGTGTATTATATTACATAAGAAGCAACAGATTCATCACGAAAGAAGGTATTTTATATCAAAACGCTAAAATAAGAAACAGCATGCTATGAAGCAGGAAGTGGCATTGCAGGGAGAGAAGAGGTTTCTCATCTAAATGGCCTCCTTCAGCACAGCTCTTTACTTAAAAGGACGGGTAATTTAAAACATTAGAATGAGAATTAGAACAGGATGAGAGGAGAAAAGGCAAAACCCAAAGGCTAAATGTTCAATTGAGCCCACAGAGGAGGGAGGGAGAGGGACAAGATTTCCAATCCTCTTTGATGTGAATTCTTTAACTGAGGTCTGCTCAGCGACCGCTAGACAGCAGCTTAGAATTGCCTTCTTTAGAGTCGCTCTGCTCTGGATGGTCAATGTAATTTTGAGCCACTTGGCCTCCTTTGATCCTCCATGCCTCCATCACAGATCCTAAGAATCTAAGGTCTGACTGATTTCATCAATACCGACTGAGCCGCGGAGCTAGAAATCAGAGAGCGTGCTCATCTGCAATGAGCTGCCATGCCAGCTGACAGCCAGCGCTGTTGAAAGCACTTCCTTATGCTGACAGTCACTCGCGGTGACTAGCTGCTAATAGGTTGAACGTTTCATTCTCTCCTCTGTGCTCTCTGTTTCTCTACTTTGGCGCTTTTGAGGTTCTTTTCACATCGCTGAGCTGCAGTAAACGCAAGTAAATAATGACAAGTGCTTACACGACAACAGCTAAGCGAAAAAAGTGGAACATGTTGATAAGATTATTTATAAGGCAATTACTGGTTGGCAGCTTTCTGGAAACCCAGTTTTTAAACATATCAAAAACCCATTGTTCTTGTCGGAATTATTTATTTGCAAAGCGCATATCGGTTTTCAAACTGTGTTTATGCTCAAATGTATCACTTTTGTTCATTCCTATTTTGGTCTACAGAAGACCAGACAGGTTGTTCTCCATGTTGTGGGAAGTAAATTGCGACCTCCACTTTGAATCAGTCCTGGAGATTACAGAAATATTTTGTGTTCAATTCAAATTGAGCTCAGTCAATAGCAAATGCTATACTGTTCAAACATTTGGGGTTAGTAAGCATGGTGCATTAATCAAAAGTGTCAGAATTTGTTTTATTTTTGAACAAAATTTTGTCAAAATAAATGCTGTTTTTTTATATAGAATTTTTTTTAATGACAATACAATATTACTGTTTTTACTGTAATTTTGATCAAATAAATGCAAAAAAAAATGGGACTTTTCTTTCTTACAAAAACTTTTTCAAATGTGTTAAGGACACCAAACTTTTGAACAGTACTGGACATCCAGCATCTAAAATCCTAAAATAATCATAAAACCAACAAGAACAACAACTTTACAGCTCAAATAGAGCTCAAATGGTTTTGCAGAAAAATGTGCTTTCATAAAATGATAACTAACGTTTTCTGCCCTTATATGTGCAAGCATACTAATGACACTTAAGCAGTTGTGGGCAGGATTTACTGGAGTTGAGTGTTCTTGGGAGTGGTCCCGTGGTTCCCACAGTTTTCTGTACTACAGAGAGAGAAAGAAAGAAATGGAGAGCAAATGAGACAGCGAGAGACAGGAATGTTCCCCGTCTCCCATGAAGAGAATGGGGCAAAGAGAAAAGAAACGCATTAAACTTCCACACAAACATGCAAGAAATCTGAAAAGAATTTGCGTGTCTCCTCTGGGTGGCATTTGCACATTACTGGCTAATGAAACTCTGCCGTGTGCAGCTTGGTACTTTGGAGGGCAGCCCTAATGCTAATTAATTGATTCCTAACAAAACTGCATGGCAATTACAACATTTCTGCAGAGCCGAGCTCCAGTGCGCCGGCATGTTCAACATTTATAGCATAACCTTCATTTGAAGAGAAAGGAGAATTTGAGATGTCTCAAAACAGCTTCTGCTCATTAGAAGGAAATCTGTTGAGTCGTCATTAAGGGATTTCTTCCCACCTTTTCCCTCTTTCCCGTTCACCAGAACGCCAACGGAAACAGCAGAAAAAGAGCGCTTTATTTCCCTGAAGTAGCCTGTAAGTGAAAAAGCTCCAAAGACATTTGTTTTAAGTTGTAAATGGTCAAGCATTCAATATTATTCTTTATTTTATATGAAAAGGGTGAAACTTTAAAGGCTGTTTTTATGCTAATGCAAAGCTTAATTGGCATTAGCAAAATTGCTGTGGCATGCTGAGGGGCTGTGAGATTAGCTAGAGAGAAAGAGCGAGATAAAACCTTCAAAAGGCCTATTTCAGAGGAATTATGGGTTTCCTTTGAACATCTTCCAAGATTTAAATACATTAAAAGCCTGTTGGCATACATGTAAATTAAGCAGTACCAAAGCGTTCCAAAGAATTCATGCCGAATAATACCAAGGGTGGGAGGACAAATAAGAAAGATCCCGATCACAGGGGAAGTGCAGCCAGCGATCCCTCCATTGCCTGGAATCCCTCTCAGCTCATTCATTCTTCCTCCCGTTGTCCATCGCTCTTTCTCTCTCCTTGTCTGTCCGCAGGCCAAGTGGCTTAAGAGATGAAAAGGCAGCAGAGTGGTGAGCGATCCCAGAGAGGCAGAATCATCTGAGCCCTCAGCTCAATGACAGTGTATCACAAACACACACACACGCTATCAGACACAAAAACCCATTTAACACCATTCAGTCAAGAGCAGTCACAGCAAGCATTGCAGAACATGCACACACAGAGTCTTCAAGCAGGAGTTACCTGATCTGAATCTGACCAATGAATACAGCTCTAGTGGACGTAAGGCATATGCTTGCGAGTATCGCTGTCCCCTAGATCTATGTACCATAGCCTTTTCTAAATGTAAAGCTTATTTTTACACACACACACACACACACACACACACACACACACACACACACACACACACACACACACACACACACACAAATCATCTGTTCCACTCTCCCATTGACTCTCCTATTGTCAATACAAGATCTCGATCAAACATTTATACATCTCTTGAAGGAAATAAATACTGTGACTTTGCATAAGGTTGTCGACACAATGCTACGATGAATGCACACTGCAATCAATGCAAAAGGCTTTAAAGGTATAATTCACCCAAAAATTCTAATTAGCCCATGATTTACTCACCCTCGAGTCAGCCTAGGTGTAGGCCTATATGACATTCTTCTTTCAGACGAATACAATCGGAGTTATATTAAAAAAATGTCCTGGCTCTTCTAAGCTTTATAATGGCAGTGAATGGCAGTTTCTGTTTTAAAGTCCATAAAAGTGCATCTATTCCTCATAAAAGTGCTCCACACGGCTCCGGGGGATTAATAAAGGCCCTTGAAGTGAAGCGATCATTTTCTGTAAGAACAATATTCATATTTAACACGTTACAAAATTCTAGCTTCTGGCCAAACAGCCACATGCACGTCTACTTATGCCTAAAGCTCCAAAGAAAACAGGAAGTGTTTTATCAATAGTACATTGCTATCATACACAGATGCTATATCTTCTTAGCCTTTAACTATTAAACATTATTAAAGCATTTCACTGCAACTTTTGCATCATGTTGCACAGGATGTTAAAAAGTTAGAATTTTAGACCCCTCTAATCACACAGAAAAAGAAACACACACAGAGCGAGGCACTGTGCTTCATAGAACGATTGTCTCGTTTTGACACCATATACAAAACAAAGACACAGAATCTTTAACAGCCTGAAATACTTCTGATGTGAGTAATGACATCCTTAGCCTGTGACCTCTATCAGAGGCCTGAAAGGAATAGCACGCATTTTAAGCTCCTGTGTTAGCAGTTACCTCACCATAGCACTTCAATGATAATTTCATCAGGACAACAACAAACAGATACCTACATAAGAGGAAGAAAGAAAACATTATTTTGGTGGGTCATTAGCAATATTGCAAAGAAAGTTAACAGTTGTCCAAACATACAACACTATCAAACACCCTCCCTCATTCTCACACATACACACTGATATACAAATACAGGCTACTGATGATATTTAAGTTTTGGAGTTTTGTAAATTTGTGTTCTTATACGAGGTTCTACGAGCGACTGAGTCAGAGACTTGCTGGAATCAGATGAGTAGTGATTGAAAAGGCTCAGACACCTCAAACAGGCCATAGCAGTTAATATAAAGTTAAGAAGATTTACATCAAAAGGTTTGCGAGGAAAAAAATTAAGGGGCAACTCAAATGAAAAATACTGCCTTCACAGTTTTTAAGCTGCGTGAGTTTCTAGACCGATGTAAGACTCATAGCCTCTGAGAGATGAAAGAGCAGATTGTCCGGTAGCGAGCACCACATTACATTCTGCTCTGTCTGACCATGCAGCCAGCTGAGAGAAAGCCTGGCAGTTTGTTCATAGATGTGCTGTAAGAGTGGCCCATTACAACTGTCCAAGTGGGGGGATTTGTATAATGTTAATTATTTTGGCTTATGATGAGTTCACTGTTTGCACTGAAGCCTTGTTGTTTGACTGGTGTCAAAGGGAGGACAAAGAGAACTGTGAATCTGCTTTATTTTAAAAACTTAATGAAAAAGCATTCAACAAACTTTTCTCTTCTCTTTGTTCAGGACACCCCTTTTCACATTTATTTATTTTTTCCCTCTTCAAAGTACCCTTTAAAAACAGCTGGAGTGCTTTAAGATGTTCTCAAGCACCCGGTGAGTATGAGACAGCTAATTGGTCAGCTCTTGCTGATCTTTTATCACCAACAGAACAACCATCAAACAAAATCAAATAAAATAAGAGAAAAACAAACATCAAGCAGCAAGCTGAAATCATGGGGTATGTAGAAAGGAAAGCAGCAGCACAGGGACTCAGCCGGTGCTTGCAGGTGGCTAATGGCTAAAGCAGTCTGGAGTCATACCGTTTACAGGCCCAGCTGTGCAAATGACAGCTAAGTTAATTAGCCCATGCCGAGCTTTTACGCTAAGCCAAAACATTTAGCACAGTAAGGTGAATATTTCATATTGCTTTGGATGGATTTGCTAAGATTGTATTTGGTTTGCATCAAATTGTAGTTTGTCAAATCTCACATTTGAAGAATGTCAAATTAAATAGCCAAGGAAATTATGTTACGGAAATTTAAAACGAGAAGTAAAATTATTTAAGTATCATGTTAAGTTTAAACGCTTGGTTCAGCCAAAAAATGAAAATTCTGTCATCATTTACTAACCCTCATGTCCTTCCAAACCCATAAGATTACATGGTTAATCTTCAAAACACAAATTAAGTAAGTAAGTTTATTTATAGAGTGCTTTTCACAGATAAAAATCACAAAGTGCTCTACAAAGTGCAACCAAAATAATAATAAATAAAAAAATAAAATAAAATAAAACCCAGTCAACTAAAAGCTTGTTTAAATAACAGTGTCTTGAGTTGCCTTTTAAAAGAATCGAAAGAGTCGACCACACGGAGGGACAGGGGCAGGGTGTTCCACAGTCTGGGGCTACAACCTAAAAGGATAGGTCTCCCCGGGTTTTATAACGAGTCTTTGGGACCATTAAAAGACTCTGGCCTGAGGATCGAAGGGCATGGCCTGGGGAGGATGTGCATGACAAATCAGCTATGTATTGTGGGGCCTGACCATTTAAAGCTCTAAAAGTTTAAACTAATATTTTAAAATCATTACGAAATTTGATGGGAAGCCAGTGTATAGGAAAAAATGGGTGTGGTGTGTGTCCTTCTGTCAGATTCTGTTAAAAGCCTTAACACAGAATTTTGAACCATTTGAAGACGATTTAGAGCAGGTTTGTTAAAAAAAGTAACAAGAGAGTTAAATAAATCTAAATGTGAAGAAATAAAAGCATGGATATAACCATCTCAAGATCAGAGTCCAGTAAAACTGTAAAATCAGTATTGTGAAACAGTAAAATCTTAGATGATAAAAACTATTTCTGACCAAAAGTCTAGAATGGCAGTCCAAAGACATTGACTGGTCAAACCAGGATTTCTGAGGCTAGACTGGACAGAGGAGCTCAGAGAACCAAGGTATTGAAGGATGGATGAGATTTTGTTGTCTGTGGCAACAATTAGGGTTTTAGTCTTTTTCAAATTTAATTGGAGACAGTTAAAACAAGCCAAGATTTTACACAAGCAATACAATCCAATGAATCTATTAGTTAGTTGTATTGCTCATTCAATGATTCGGAGTTCAACAATTTCATCAGCATAAAAATGGTGACACATTGTTAAAATGGCTCAAATTTTTTCCAAGAGGACTAATGTACAGTAAAAAACAAAAGTGGACCTAGGACAGAGCCTTGGGCAACACCATTCAAGAATGGAGTGGTTTCAGACAGTATACAATTTACATAATGAAACATTTCTGTCACTGAAGTAAGAGGAAAACCACTTTAAAATATACCCAACAATACCAAACTCTTTTTCCAATCTGTTCAACCGTATTTTGTGGTCCACTGTATCGAAAGCTGATGATAAATCCAATAAAACCAATACTGAGTAAATTCCAGAGTCAGCAGCCATCTGTACTTCATCAGACACTTTGAAGAGAGCAGGCTCAGTAGAGTGTATCTTTTTAAAACCAGACTGATACTTATCCAAGAGTTCATTGTTACTTAGAAAAGCTGTCAGCTGCTCAGCTACTACCTTCTCCATGACTTCTGAGAGAAAGGGCAGTTTTGATATAGGCCTATAGTTACAGGGCTGGGTCCAAATTGGCTTTTTTTAAAATGGGGCTTATCACTGCCAGTTTGGGACCGTCCCAGTGGAAAGTGACATGTTAATCATTTTGACGACAAGAGGAGCAAGGAGATCAATTACTTTAAAATACAAAGAAGTTGGTAATATTTGTATCCAACTGGCATGAGGATAGCTTCATCTTTTTAAGTAAGACCAAGACATAATTTAATGAGGCAGCAGAAAAACTAGCCCAAGAGCAATTTGAAGAAGCTACAACAGTGGTGCTCTCATCAGAAGGTTTTACACTTGCTCTGAAGCATTTTTAAAATCTGTTGCAGTCATCAGTGGTGTAAACAGGCACCAGTGGAGTTGAGGGTAAAAAAATATTCTGAATAGTATCAAAGACATTGGGGTTTCTCTTCAAGATCAGAAAATACATAGATCTGGCCTTCTTCATCCTCTCATTTATACAATCAGCTCCTTTAAATGCAGTCTGTGCACTTCCAAGTTAGTGGATTTCCACAAGCGCTCTTCCTTGCGACATGTTCTCCTGAAGGAATTAAAATTAAGATTGTTTAATGAAACCTGATTTATGTAGCCTGGTAATAACAGACTCTGCTACTTCACTTTGCTTCGTAGACAGAGTCTGGAATGGCATAATAGAGAAGTGTTTTCTCTGTCGCTAGGGGGTGCTTTTCTGAAGTTTAAAATCATTGGTTACCCGTAAGCCAATCAGATAAGTTTATTTATGACGTATGTTATGCGCCGACACAGCCGCATTGAACCACAGACATCATGCATCGAACTCAAATCTATGATCGAACTTCCACTGTAAACCTGCTGTAAACACTTGATGATGCGAGCAAAATACCGGAGTGAACATGGCTGTAAACGACTTTTGCAGATTATGCGAAGTTAATCTACGCATCCACGGTACAATCAGGGCCTCTAAACTGATATTTAACAGTAGAGAGAAACAAAAAAATATTTGCAGCCAACTTTCAAAGTTAGGATTAGTTCTGTTAAACACAGCTCTTTGTTCATCTCGAGTCTGTCGGAAATGCTGCAACTTGCAAGATTACAGCATGTCATGGCAATATTTAAGACCTGGAAAAGAAAGGAGACACTGACCTGTCAAAAGGCTCCCCAGTTTCTCGCTGATGATCGGTAATAGTTTATAAATTAAACTTTTCCCAAAGGGAGTAGGGCCACAACATCACCTCCATTCAAAATTTTTAATACACACTCTTCTTGTTCGGGCTTCAGTTTGCTAATGCCGGGAATATTCTCCACAACAGAGCTAATTGAATCCGCGTCTCCATCCGCGGTCGTTTTCGATTTCCCTGACCTAATCTTCAACTCAGCGCTTAGCGACTACGTCACGGCTCTCAGCCGCCCTCTGTGCGTTGATTGGCCCGGCTGTTTTCAGGCCGGAGGAAAAACGGAAAGATAGGCCGCTAAGCGAAATGAAATTGAGCGGAAGTACGAAGTCTGACGTAGTCAGGCTATGATTTATGCCCCTCCATTCAAAAATTCATGTAACCAAAACTTGGACGATTCAAAAAGTTCGTAATCTATATGAATTGTATGGTAATTCTGAAGAGACATGATCCTTTATATGATGAACAGATTTATTTTAGGTAATTATTCACATATAAAAAAATAAAAGCAGAAGCACATCAAAAATGGTTAAAAATGCTTGATGCATTGATGGTTGAGCATCAAACAGCTTCGATATGTGTCTATTAATGTCCATAAGCCTAAAATAACAATTGTTAATCATATAAAGTGATAGCGTTTCTTTAGATGACCATCCGACCTAAATCCTTAAATGATTTTAGTTTAGCAATGGCGCTAAGCTGGAAAACGCCACCAGTGGCCACAGAATTTGTTTGGCAAATTAAAAAAGTTGAATCAAATATGACATCAATCTGAAAAAAACTAAATTTTAAGTTTAACAATAGTTTATTCTCGCCAAGAGCAGATTTATTTATGTAAATTGCAGAATAAAGACCTCGAGTAAGTAATGACAGATTCAGTAATATAAAAAGAAAAATAATTAAAACGGCGATAATACAATAATGTATCACAATTAAGTAACAGGTGCCATGAAGCTCTAAACACTGATGAGCTGATTCAACTAAAATCAAGTTTTCACAGTTGCATTCTTATCAAAATTGTTTTGGAACAAAGCAATCAGACAACACATAACTAATTAAGGTTACTTCCTTTCTCTCTTTCCATCTAACTGTGAATGTTTATGAGCCAGATGGAATGTTCTGCTCAATAGCTTCATTCCTAGTTAAAGAGTTTTGAACAGGTCTCTCACAGTGCCAAAATGTGTGTGGTCAGACATCTGATACCTATACAAACACATACACACACGGGACATATCAGGATGAATTAAAGGATTACTTCACCCAAAAATGAAAAGTTTGTCATCGTTTACTCAACCTTATGTTGTTCCAAACCTGTATTATAGGCAGAATTTGGTGTAGTTGCCATTTTAGCTGGAGGCCATTTCCTTTTTTTAAATGCCATTCAAATTTTTAAATCAGTAACCCATCCCCAGTAGCATATATGGCAAAAAATAAACACAAAAACACTGCATGTTTAAAAACAATTAAATGTGTAGTATTTATTGGAAACATTCCGTCTCAGATTCAGTTTCCAGCTAGTAAAAAAAACAGCTTGGTTTTACAGGATTTAGAAAAAAAGTAACAAACAAGTCATAGTGTAGGACAACACTATACAAAATCCTGTGTAGAAGAGAGATCCAATCAGATTAGTCCAGTGGTTCCAGTCTTATCTCTCGGTCGAACTTTCAGAGTAAAGTTAGGAAATTGCTCCTCTTCTGTTGCGCATCTAACCTGTGGTCTTCCGCGAGGATCTATCTTAGCGCCTTCTCTAAGAAGTTTAAAATTCTATATTATTTCTCCTTTAAGTATGCTGTTTTTTTTTTTGAAAAGGAGTTCTCTTACGAGAGTACTCTCGTGTTGCGTAAGCTAGCTTACGCTACGGGAAAACTCCTTTTCTCAAGAATACTGAAGCCAAAAAATTATCCTTTAATTTTCTCATATTTAAAACGCATGCTTGCACAGAGCAGACCTAGAATAGGCAGCTCGTACGCCTATTGGCTGCTCTGCGGCAAGATGCTGCAACCTATCGGTGGACTTGGAGTGACGTCAGCACCAATAGCAGCGCGGGTGCCTGAGTGCGTCACGTCCCGCCAGAATAGGCGTGGCTTACCTCTATATAAGCCCGGTCCAGATAGGATGTTCTTTTGATTTTTCTCCACTTCAGCGAAGTATTCACATCGCTGACTCTCCAGAGAAGCCGCGCCGTCGAACAAGCATCTCAGCGGGACGAGCCCTCTGCATTGCAGTCCGAAGCCGCCTTCGCCGCTTCACCGCTTCACCGCCGTACCTGCTGCGCTATCCGGCGCCCATATCCTTTTCACTACTCTCTCATTCTAAAAGAGCAAAGAGGCGTTGTTGCAAATGCCTCGTTTTTCCAACTGCGGCTCGTGCCGAGCCCCCCTCAGCGTCGGGGACCGCCACATCTTGTGCGTTTCCTGCCTGGGACGAACCCATGCGGACCACGCGCTTTCCGTGGGCGGCTGCCCGGAATGCGACGACATGGCCGTGTCGACCCTGCGGGCTCGACTCGCCACCTTCAACGTGGATCCTGCACCTCCGCTCCTCTCTTCTGGGCCGCGCCGTAAAAAGCGCCGTTCACAGAGGATGCCCGAGGCTACCATCACGAGCGCCTGCACACCGGCTCTTTCCCCGTGTGCCTCGCTCTCCGACTCTCCCTGCTCGATCACGGCCGGTCAGCCTAGCGCCCCCGTCGTGCGTCCGGATTCCGAGGGGGACGACGCGGATGAAGACATCTGTTCCATTGCCGCCTCGGGTAGCGAAGGGTGGTCGGGCCCCGAAACCGGCCCCGCCCCTTCCTTGCTCGAGCCCGGCGACGTGCGGACGAGTCTGGATACTGAGCTTCTCCGCCTCACTACCAGGGCCGTAGGGGACCTCGGCCTCGAGTGGTCTTCACCCGAAGAGCCCGCACGCAGCCGGCTGGATGGTTGCTTCCTCACGGGCCGCCGCTCGTCTCCTATCGCTAGGCCCATCCCCTTTCTGCCGGAGCTCCACGAGGAGCTAGTCAAGAGCTGGAAGGCGCCTTTTTCTGCGAGGCTTCGCCCCTCCTCCTCCACGCTCTCCGTTGTCGACGGCGCGAAGGAAAGGGGCTATTTGTACATCCCGCCGGTCGAGGAAGCGGTGGCCACGCACCTCTGCCCACCGTCTGCTAGATTCCGGTCGAAGCCAGTACTGCCTTCGAAGCCCTGCAGGGTTACTTCGTCGCTGATTGGTCGCGCTTACGCCGCCGCCGGTCAAGCCGCGTCAGCACTGCACTGCATGGCCGTGCTGCAGGTGTTTCAAGCCAACCTTCTCCGCACCATGGACGAGGCGGGCTCGACGCCTGAGAACTTCAGAGACCTGAGAAGCGCTACGGATTTAGCCTTGCGAGCTACTAAGTCCGCCGCCCAGGCCGTCGGTCGCAGCATGGCGGCTCTTACCGTGACCGAGAGACACCTATGGCTCACGCTGTCCGACATGAAGGAGGCTGACAGAGCTGTTTTCCTCGACGCGCCAGTATCCTCTGACGGCCTCTTCGGCCCAGCAGTGCAGTGCTGACGCGGCTTGACCGGCCGCGGCGTAAGCGCGACCAATCAGCGACGAAGTAACCCTGCAGGGCTTCGAAGGCAGTACTGGCTTCGACCGGAATCTAGCAGACGGTGGGCAGAGGTGCGTGGCCACCGCTTCCTCGACCGGCGGGATGTACAAATAGCCCCTTTCCTTCGCGCCGTCGACAACGGAGAGTGTGGAGGAGGAGGGGCGAAGCCTCGCAGAAAAAGGCACCTTCCAGCTCTTGACTAGCTCCTCGTGGAGCTCCGGCAGAAAGGGGATGGGCCTAGCGATAGGAGACGAGCGGCGGCCCGTGAGGAAGCAACCATCCAGCCGGCTGCGTGCGGGCTCTTCGGGTGAAGACCACTCGAGGCCGAGGTCCCCTACGGCCCTGGTAGTGAGGCGGAGAAGCTCAGTATCCAGACTCGTCCGCACGTCGCCGGGCTCGAGCAAGGAAGGGGCGGGGCCGGTTTCGGGGCCCGACCACCCTTCGCTACCCGAGGCGGCAATGGAACAGATGTCTTCATCCGCGTCGTCCCCCTCGGAATCCGGACGCACGACGGGGGCGCTAGGCTGACCGGCCGTGATCGAGCAGGGGGAGTCGGAGAGCGAGGCACACGGGGAAAGAGCCGGTGTGCAGGCGCTCGTGATGGTAGCCTCGGGCATCCTCTGTGAACGGCGCTTTTTACGGCGCGGCCCAGAAGAGAGGAGCGGAGGTGCAGGATCCACGTTGAAGGTGGCGAGTCGAGCCCGCAGGGTCGACACGGCCATGTCGTCGCATTCCGGGCAGCCGCCCACGGAAAGCGCGTGGTCCGCATGGGTTCGTCCCAGGCAGGAAACGCACAAGATGTGGCGGTCCCCGACGCTGAGGGGGGCTCGGCACGAGCCGCAGTTGGAAAAACGAGGCATTTGCAACAACGCCTCTTTGCTCTTTTAGAATGAGAGAGTAGTGAAAAGGATATGGGCGCCGGATAGCGCAGCAGGTACGGCGGTGAAGCGGCGAAGGCGGCTTCGGACTGCAATGCAGAGGGCTCGTCCCGCTGAGATGCTTGTTCGACGGCGCGGCTTCTCTGGAGAGTCAGCGATGTGAATACTTCGCTGAAGTGGAGAAAAATCAAAAGAACATCCTATCTGGACCGGGCTTATATAGAGGTAAGCCACGCCTATTCTGGCGGGACGTGACGCACTCAGGCACCCGCGCTGCTATTGGTGCTGACGTCACTCCCAGTCCACCGATAGGTTGCAGCATCTTGCCGCAGAGCTCAAGGGCTTCACTGAGCGCTTCACGGAGGTACAGAAGACGTCACAAGCCATGCGACACTTCATTCCGAGGCGCTCTAGTTCCGCTGCAGGTCGCCCGAAACAGCCGCCTGCCCGAAGCTCAGCGCCGCCGCCTCCTCAGCCGCCAGCTTCTCAGCGTCGCCGCCCTGCTGACAACCGTCAGCGCGCACGCTCTGGTAGCCGCCAGGGTCCGCCTCCCCCCAGGGGACCCCGACCAAAGATCGTGCTGAACCCCGAGCCTCCTAAGACTTCCTGACCGCGCTCAGGAAGCGACAATGCGCGAGTCTCGCCGCGGCCGGACCGCCATTGAAAGCAGCACGCATCGCTCTCACAGCTCCCTCGACGGAGGCGGCTGGAGTAGTGTACTTCGCAGCCAACGAGCCCGTTACGTTACCCGCTCGCCTGCACACAAAAGCCGTTTTCACGGCTACCCAGATAAATCTCAAAGAGAGCATTATGTCTGTTTTTTCCGGCTCACGCCGAAGGTGTTTTAAATGTAGGAAATGTGCCCACTCCTCAGTGCCCACCCCTACACATAAGCACGGCCCGTCCAGTGACACTCACTCATACACGGCCCACATCAATAAAGGCTCACGCCTCCCATGTTTCAAAGGTAGTACATGTGCCCACCCCCCAGTGCTCACTTCTACCGTTAAACACTGTTTGTCCCGCCGCACACACTCACTCAGAGGTATCTCTAATAAACACAGACTGTGCGCTGTGTGTAGAGAGCGCGCGCACTTCTATAAGCGCGCGCCCTCTGACAGGCGCTGCGAGATGCGTGTCACACACACGCACCGTTCAGAGCCCAGGCGTCATCCTTCCTCTAGCTTTACGGCTAAAGGCGTGGGAAATGATTCCGAATGTGTCCGAATGGGTGCTGAACACCATAAAGCGGGGCTATTTACTGCAGTTCGCTCGCAGACCCCCGCGTTTCACAACCAGGGTCGAAACTACAGTACAAGGCGATGTTGCACATCTGCTGCGTACAGAAATAGCGAAACTGCTGCAGAAAGGGGCTGTAGAAACCGTTCCTCTGAATCTCAGCCAGTCCGGTTTTTACAGCAGGTACTTCCTTGTCCCCAAAAAGGATGGCGGTCTCAGACCCATCCTAGATCTCAGGCGTTTAAACAGAGCGCTGATGAGGAGATCGTTCAAAATGCTCACGACCAGGCAGATCCTCGCGCAGATTCGCCCGGGGGACTGGTTTATTTCTCTGGATCTGAAAGATGCCTATTTTCAGATTCAAATAGCGCCCCGTCACAGGCCTTTCTTACGATTCGCCTTCGAGGGTCAGAGCTATCAATACACCGTCCTGCCGTTCGGTCTGTCTCTAGCACCCCGTACTTTTACAAAGTGCATAGACGAGGCGCTCGCCCCCCTGAGATTACGGGGGATGCGCATACTGAACTATCTGGACGACTGGCTTATATTAGCCCAGTCAGAATCAGAAATAATAGCCCACCGGGCTTTATTACTCAGTCACTTGCGAGACTTGGGTCTCCAAATCAACTGGACCAAGAGCTCGCTGTCTCCCAGTCGGAAGATCTCCTTCCTGGGGACAGACTTAGACTCCGTGTCTATGACAGCACGGCTGACGTCACAGCGCGCGCTGCAGATACAGCGCTCAGCGGCGTCCTTCAAAGTCGGCTGTGTTTTTCCTCTGAAAGTATTCCAGAGGATGCTAGGTCTTATGGCCTCAGCCTCGGCAGTGCTTCGGTTGGGTCTGCTGCACATGCGCCCCCTCCAGCGCTGGTTGAAAACGCGAACCCCGCGACGAGCATGGACTTCCGGTCGTTTTCGCCTCAGGGTGACCCAAGCTTGCGTCACAGCACTGGGACCCTGGAGGGTGTCAGACTGGTACCAGTCCGGCACCGCTCTGGGAACGACTTCGTCACGGAAGGTTATCTCGACGGACGCCTCCAACTCAGGTTGGGGCGCCCTATACGAGGGCAGGCCGGTTTTCGGCCACTGGACGGCTCGGGAGGGCCGTCTCCACATAAACTGCCTAGAAATGATAGCAGTTGTGAAAGCCCTAGAACACTTTCTCCCCTTGTTAAAGGGCCAGGACGTTCTAGTCCGTACGGACAACATGGCGGTGGTGTCCTACATAAATCGCCAGGGCGGTCTCAGATCGCGACGCTTACACGTGCTGGCGGAACGCCTGCTGATTTGGTCCCATCTCAATTTAGGGTCCCTCGCAGCAGCGCATGTGCCGGGACTCCAGAACGTGGGCCCGGACAGGCTGTCAAGAGACAATGTTCCCCCAGGGGAATGGTCTCTGCACCCCCTAACAGTCCAGTTACTGTGGGATACGTTCGGCAGAGCGACGGTCGATCTCTTTGCATCAGCAGAGAACGCGCACTGTCCAATATTCTTCACGAAGAGCACGGACGCGCTGGCCCGCGACTGGCCCAGCGGCCCGCTGTACGCGTTTCCCCCGATCGCACTATTACCACAGGTAATCAAGCGAGTGAGGGAATGCGGATGCTCTGTGCTCCTAGTGGCGCCGTTCTGGAGGAACCACGTTTGGTTCTCAGAACTGATGCAGCTCACGCGCACAGCTCCGTGGCCGATCCCCTTGAGGAAGGATCTCCTTTCTCAGGCCGGAGGCGCGATTTGGCACCCGCGCCCCGATTTGTGGGCACTGCATGTATGGGTGGTCAACGGATACCCACTGACCTCCCGGCCGGGGTGCTGAGTACAATTACCCAAGCTAGAGCGCCCTCTACGAGACGGCTCTATGCATCTAAGTGGTCAGTGTTTTCTGGCTGGTGTTCGGCCCGAAACCTAGACCCACCGCGCTGCAGCGTTGCGGAAGTTCTTTCCTTCCTCCAAGAGCTTTTGGATGAGGGCAGGTCCCCATCCACGCTTAAGGTGTATGTTGCAGCCATTGCAGCATTCTCAGAACCTCTGCACGGCCAGCCTCTGGGGAAAAACGATCATATTGTTCGTTTTCTTAGAGGAGCTAGGAGGTTGAACCCTCCGCGACCTCCCATGGTTCCGGCCTGGGACCTCTCCATGGTCCTGGAGGCCATGAAGGGTGGTCCATTTGAGCCCCTGCAGTCTGTGGACTTACGGTGTCTCTCGTTCAAGACCATTTTTCTCTTGGCTCTCGCTTCAGTGAAGCGAGTGGGGGACCTGCACGCGCTCTCTGTAAGTGCGTCGTGTTTGGAATTTGGGCCTAATGACTCTAAAGTTATGCTCAAACCGAGACACGGTTATGTCCCCAAAGTGCTCTCTACTCCGTTGAGAGCGCAGGTCATTTCCCTGTCAGCCCTTCCGGGAACCGACAGTGACGGCGATGTAAACGTTCTTTGTCCGGTCAGGGCTTTAAGAGTTTACATTCAACGTACTGCTGCCTTCAGGCAGTCGGAGCAACTGTTCGTTTCGTTTGGTGGCCGCACTAAGGGGCTAGCTACCTCGAAACAGAGCATTTCCAGATGGATAGTCGATGCTATCGCCTTGGCTTACAAGTCTAAAGGCCTTCTATGCCCTTTAGGTGTTCGAGCCCATTCTACTAGGAGCATGGCTTCATCGTGGGCTTGGACTAGTGGGGTTTCACTCCATGATATTTGTAGAGCGGCAGGCTGGGCTTCTCCGTCTACATTTATAAGGTTTTATAACCTGGAGGTCCCTGCGTTGCAGGCCAAAGTGTTGTCTGTATGAGCTTGTCATACACGACGACTGTTATACTGTGTTAAGCACTTCCTTATACATATGAGGTGTCACCATATAATCAATATGTGTTAGGGTTCACTCTGTGTTGACCCACATATCTTCACCATTATGTGTTCCCCGGGCACGCCCTCGGACTTAATATGAATGGTCTCAGCATACACGGCGCTTTAAACTGGGTTCCCGTAGCGTAAGCTAGCTTACGCAACACGAGAGTACTCTCGTAAGAGAACGACACTCGGTTACTAACGTAACCTCGGTTCTCTCTAGAAGAGGGAACGAGTGTTGCGTAACCCGGCCGTGTTAATGCTGCGTTCTTATTTCGCTTCAGTGTGAAACACCAAAAGAACATCCTATCTGGACCGGGCTTATATAGAGGTAAGCCACGCCTATTCTGGCGGGACGTGACGCACTCAGGCACCCGCGCTGCTATTGGTGCTGACGTCACTCCCAGTCCACCGATAGGTTGCAGCATCTTGCCGCAGAGCAGCCAATAGGCGTACGAGCTGCCTATTCTAGGTCTGCTCTGTGCAAGCATGCGTTTTAAATATGAGAAAATTAAAGGATAATTTTTTGGCTTCAGTATTCTCGAGAAAAGGAGTTTTCCCGTAGCGTAAGCTAGCTTACGCAACACTCGTTCCCTCTTCTAGAGAGAACCGAGGTTACGTTAGTAACCGAGTTTCGTTTTTCATCCTCCTTTTTTGAGGATGCTGTTTTTCTATTTATCTAAGTCTGATACTGCCATTTCTGTTTATTATTGATGAGTCTGACACTGTTTTTGCGATTCTGTTTAAGGCTCTTCTCAGCTTTGCTGTACTTATATGTGCTGTGCTGTTATGCATTATTGTCTTTTAATTTTGTAGTTCTGTAAAGCACTTTGGTCAGTCGGTGGCTGTTATAAAACGTGCTATAAATGAAATGAACTTCAACTTGAACTTACTTAGTCTAGTACCTCACACTACTAATCATAATACTTTAGTACTTCTAATGTGTTGTTTTTTTGATATTCCTACATTTTTATTATTTAATGCTATAGACCGTATATTTCTACAATAAATTAAACTTAAAATTAAAACATATATATTGGTGTTATCTCTTATATATCCCCATATCATCTCTTATTTGAATTTCATTTTAGCATTTTATGGTGAATAATTATTTTAATAAGTCCAAGGAATAGCAAACATACAGTGCTCTCCACTAATATTGGCACCCTTGGTAAATATGAGCATATGCAGCTGTGAAAATAACTCTGTATTGTTTATCCTTTTTATTTTTCATACAAACAATTCACAAAATTCTAACCTTTCATTGAAGTGAAATAATTGAAAGTGGGGGGAAACTCACATGGATCTGCGAAAACGACTAAAAACGGTGTTAGTGGTGTCACTTTGTAAAGAAATATTACGTGACTGCACACATATGCATTATTTTACATAGCACTCGCCCCAAACGCGCATGCCTATTGACTAAACATGTCATTTTTTTTCACATCCGTTTTCACAGATTCATGTTTTTGTACTTTGCAGAGATGATAACGGTATCGTTTTCAAAAACTTGCACTTTAAACCACATTTTCAAAAGTTTGCATTTCAGGACCCCAAAACGCCATTGTTGTGTAAATGAATGGCCAAAACACATAAAAAGTTTTTCGTATTTGTAGTGGAAAACTGTATAGTGTAACAGCCTCTTTTTTGAGCATCCTCGTTTCCTTTCCTTGAGTCTCAGCTACACCCCCTCTAAGATGCAAGGTAAGGATGCAAGGACAGAAAATTAGGACAGAGGAATCGAATGAAATATTATTTGTGCATTGGAACAGTGTCGTAGTCGAGACCAGCTCACTCGACTCCGAGTCAAGACCGAGTTCAGGATATGTTGAGTCCGAGTCGAGACCGAGACCAGAGAGGGTTGATTACCTAATTTGCTTTTATTTACTTAGAGTGATTTTGGTTTAAAAATATTATCAGTTAAGGGTAAAAAGGCCACATAGTAGGTGCTGTTAAGGTCATTTCATTACAATTATGACTTGTCAGTATTAAGTGCTCTTGTCCACATAACATCATTGTACCACAACATTAGAACTCAATCTGATTAACATTTAGTTATGGAGGGGGTGCACAAGCGTCATCAGTCATCATCGTATCTGTATTCATTTTATTATTTAATTAAATGAGATTTGGTTTTCTCTGTGACACTGTCCTACGTTGTAAACAGTTTACACTGTAAACAGTAATATTTGTTGTAAACAAATATTAAAATAACACAGTTGAGACAAATGTAGCATGTGACTTTCTGGAAAGCAGGATCACTACAGGCGGATGGGAGGTGGGCACAGCGTAAAACAGAAGCGAGATTGGGCGGGTCACTGGTGTGGGAGAGCAGAGCACATGAAGCGCGGGACGAAAAAATGAGTCCCTTGCAGACTTCTACAACGAACTAAGCATTAGCTGTCAAAATGCTGATATTTCATGCATATACAGAAATTATGAGTTCTTGATCTTTCTTTATCTTAATCTTTCTTTGTGCTTTCTTTGTTGTTTCCTTTGCTTCGGTAATTGAAGTACCGCAGAATTTACATGTCGCAGAGTTTTTCCTTTTAAAGTCTTACTGCATATGGATTCTTTGTGGCTCTTATATGCAAACTGAATAATGGATGATTTAGCAGACGTTTTCAATACATAGTTGAGCAAGAGGCTCCTGACCTGACCCGAGTCCTGCTGCCTTTGCGCTAACGTTAGTCTCAAGTCATGCGCAGTTTCACACAAGAAAATCACCAATCATTGGATGTGTCAAACATCAAATTGAAGAAATATTAACATACAGTAATAATCATGAAAAATATTTTTAAATGGACTCGAGTGGACTCGGGAATAAGTCCGAGTCCTAATATGTTCGAGTGCGAGTCAATACCGAGTCAAAATGTACACGAGTCCATGACAAGACCAAGACGAGTCCGAGACGAGTCCGAGTCTCGAGTAGCTCCTACAACACTGCATTGGAATATTCTTGATCACTCTAGCGTCACTTCACAGCGTAATCAGCTGCGCTCAAAGGATCTGCCCTTATGTTGTTAAAGTTCGGTTATTTAAGAAATTCATAATAAATAATAATAAAGCAAGATGCCCAGTTGAAATATGTGAGATGTATGGTTTATTTAAACTGCAAAGGAAAAGTAAAAAATTGTGACAGATGTGAAGGAGGAGAATTTACACTCGTGTCAGGTTTCTCTACTTCCACACGACACACCTGTGCATCCTCGCTCATAGCTCCTCTGGAAGCTTCCTCACTCCTCACTCCTCGATTCCTCACGGTGCAATTAGAGAATTAAGATGTCCTTCAAGATGGCTAGCTTTGATCAGTTTCCGAGTCACAGGTTGGAGGAGGGAGAAGCAAGGAAATGAGGAAGCATCAAATTGAGTATTGAGACGCACTCCCTGTATTTCCGGAGTTCTTTGTTCGGTGTCATCAATGTTTAATGGTTGTAATATCTGTTTCCCTGAGTTTTCCTTGGATTAAAGACTGCATCGTATTTTCCTGCATTGTGCGCTCTGTGCACACAGCCACCTGTGAAAACAATATAATATAATATTTTATGTTTAATTTGTACTAATGTTCAAGAATCAGGTCTTGGAGTTCACAAACTAGGAGAAGCACTCTTTCTCTTTCAAATCTCTCCTTCCCTACAGTTGTATTTTGTCCTGCTGTAAAGCTGCTAAAAACAGTTATGAATAATCCAGTGTCTTTACAGGGCACTTTTACTGCAGCTTCCCAGCCTGTGTTACACTGCTCTGGTAAAGGGCTTTAATCCGTCTGCCATGGTAGAGCAGTCTACGGACAGGTGCACCGCTGGACATATACACACAAACTCCCCCTCACACACACATACAGCTCTAAACACTATATCTGTATGCACTTTAGAGAGGACAAAAGGGACAGAGTGAGACACGAGTGGCCATTGAATTTTGTGTTGCGTCAACATGGGATGACATTTACAGTGTCTTCCAAAAGTCTTCCTCTCTCTCTCTTTCTTGAATTCTCTCTTTCAAGCTCTCTGTCTTTCTCTCTCTCCTGCAACATGCCTACAGGGCTTTGAGGACAATGGCGCTCTTCTACTTCAAGTAGCTTCAAAGGCTTAGCTACAGCAAGCAGGCGTCTGTGACTTTCTCTGAAGTGCCTTGCTATAATATATCATATCTAGATTTCCCCAGAGTGCCGGCCAGGCCTACAGTCTGGAACAGAACCAGAACCATACTGGGGTCTCTGCCATTCCTCATAAAGCACTTTATAATCATTCTGATGCCATCATTACAGTGGCCCAGTAGTTCACAACACAACAAAATTAAGCCACAACACAACGAAATGAATCTACAACACAACGGAAAATGTACAACACAACAAAGTAAAGCCGCAACACAGTGGAAATGCTCACGACCACTAGAGTGCTCTCGTAGCGCGATAAAGTTAGTTTTCAATGCCACTGTTCTATAGAGTCAGCAGTCTAAAAAATATAATCAACACCACAATTATTTTTAACACTATATAGCTAACCATCGTAAATCGACATTTATTCATTCAAAATCACCTACGTGTATTATAGCTGCATATTAAATATTATTATGCTATAAATTTTATAGGCCTATTCTAGAATGCTTTGGCACGCTACCAACATTCAAAAACAGACATGTTCAAAATCCAAAGCTTGATTGTATTGGTAGTAGACTGACTTACTACAGGTTATTTTTTTTCAAATACCTCCCTTCAGGTACTTACAGTAGCCTAAACAATTATTTTTTTTTAGGAAATTTCTAGTAATAAAGTTTTTTTTTTCTGTAATCATGTTTCAAAGGTTGTAGTTCTACCAGAAAGACTCGGAAGAGAAGATACTGTACAATTATGCATTTTATTAACAGCCCAGCAAGCAATATATGCAAAGAAGTTCTTTAGCGTAGGCCCCGTCCGTAACTCGCGATCCGAGGGTACGGATTCTGTATTTCCTGCCTGAAGATGAAGGCAGGGGCGCAGCCGACCCTCCTTGGGGTATTGGAAGGGACCATCCTGGTGGTGGTGGAAAGGATGGAGGGAAGGTCTTGGTCTTGGTGGAGGTGGGGAGGATGGTGGTAAGTGGAAGCGTCAGCATCTGCAAACTCAGACGAGTGTAAGTATGGATCTTCATGTATTAGAACGCGATTGGATAGATGAGAAGGTAATAAATGACGTAACAATTAAGTCTTCCTGGCAGAACTTACGCTACGCTTTCATTTCTTATTAACCAGACTGGCTTACAACAGGTGAAATTGTGCCAATAGCTCCCTGTATGAACAGTACACAATTTGTTTTTTATATAAAAACATTAGGCCTACTGTAATTCACCTAAAGTTTTTTTTTTTATGTCCCAAAGCTTGTGGTAGGTAAGTGACCACACTAACTTATTAAATGTGAAATTGTGCCAATACCTTCCTGTAATTCTGCATTTTACCAAATGGTTTATTTTTTATTTATCAAATTATATTATAATAAATGATACACAGGGTTTGAAATTAACACGGTAAAAATATTCTTTGGCGGGTAACACTGTCAAATCACTAACCAATTTGGCGTGTTACTATGTTTACTCACTTTTCTGGGGAAGTTAGCAAATATATAAAAAAAAGTATGGTTCATCCTGATCTATTAAATACACCGTATTCCGCCGAATCTGCACATTTCTGGCTTACTTGAACAAACACATCACTAAGCAACAAATAATGACGCGCTTGTTCACTTGCATTGAAGCAATAGTGTAGATTAAAAAGCATTTGGTTAACAACATCTTACATGTTCTTGTATGTACTGTATTGATCTGTCCACCTAGAACACCTAAAAAAGATGAGAATGAATGAGGAAGGGAGGAGACTGCTGGATGACAGGATTTTGTTTGAATAAGAAATTAATGTAAAATTAATCCATAATTTAATATATATATGCCTATATATTAATCTGGTTAATTTCTTCTTCTTTTTTTTGGCTAGTAGAAGTTCCGAATTAGCCTGACTACGTCAGACTTCCTACTTCCGCTAATTTCATTTCGCTCCTGTAGTCAGTCTGAGATATCAGCCTATCTTTCAGTTTTCCTCCGGCCTGAAAACAGCCGGCCAATCAACGAACAGAGGGCGGGCTGAGAGCCGTGACGTAGACGCTAAGCGCCGAGTTTTACATTGTAGGTTAGAGAAATCGAAAACCGAAACGACCGCGGAAATGGGAAACGAGACACGGGATACAATTCGCTTTATGGAGAACATTCCCGGGTTTATCAAACTGAAGCCAGAACAAGAAGAGTGTATTTCGCTCGCATCATCAAGTGTTTACAGCAGGTTTACAGTGGAAGTTCAATCATAGATTTGAGTTCGATGAATGATGTCTGTGGTTCGATGCGGCTGTGTCGGCGTATAACATACGTCATAAATAAACTTATCTAATTGGCTTACGGGTAACCAATGATTTTAAACTTCAGACAAGCGCCCCCTAGCCAGAGAGAAAACACTTCTCTATTATGCCATTCCAGACTCTGTGTATGAAGCAAAGTGAAGTAGCAGAGTCTGGTATTACCAGACTAGTTCTGAATGGCAGGTAAATAAAACATTTAGATACCAAATTGGTCGGGGGTGAAAAATTTAATTTCAAACCCCTGATTACACGTTTTTACCACTTGGTGGAATTGCCAGACGTTCCCTTAGGGACCATGCGCTGTTGTAGCGCGTCAAAACCATAACCGGTAAAAAATGTCACCCGTAGGTTTCTGAAGAGCGGTTTGGAAGCCTAAAGTGGACGAGGCCTGCATTTGCCATTTTGGCAGCACGTCACCTCTCGTCACTCCCGGATAAAATAAAATGGGCAGAGCGGCGGGACGTGGGTGGAGCTCAGGTGCTAATGCTATATGCTATTGGTCTCGCGCCAAAGTGACAGCTCATTGAAGAAGTAAAGCCAATAGTTAAAGTTCATGGTTTTGCCCTTCGAAATACTATAATAGTTAAAAGACGTAACTAAAAGTGAAACAATGTGTATCATGATGCATTATTATTCTGCTAGTTAAAAATGTATTCATGCAGTAACTTACAATATTGCTCTGAGCTTGTGCGTGTGACAGTGATCCATGCGTCAAGTTCATAAAGAGCTTTATTCAGTCCATTTTAAAATCTGATTTTGGCCGCCTCTCAATTTCTTAAATGGGTTAAACCAAAGATATTAACTCAGAAGTTCAAATAAATGCACTAGAAATCCGCACTCATTCAAGGGTGTGTATCTTTTGCATGGACGGAGAGAAAAAAAAACTGTCACTTGGATTTCATCTGACGGTACTTTTCCGTGAGAGCAACAGTACCGCACAACGAGTGTGGTATATCTATAGACGTTTTTAAATCTAAACCTCTAAACCTGAGTTGTAAAAAATCTAAACCCCCCTCACAGTCGTCATGAAGGGCAAAATTAGATATATGGACCAAAACCACTTTTTGCCACCAGGCTATAAACATATTTTTTCACTTTTCACTTTTGCTGCCAGCCTCAAGCGGCCAGTCGATGAATTGCAGTTTAATTCACTTCCGTGTTGGTTTCAAGAGAGAGACAGGGAGGTTGCAGCTTGGTCAAAACATTCTCGAGTATAAATACGCAGCTATAATTCATGTGGGTGATTTTGAAGTAATATTTCGATTTTTTATGTCGATATACAATGGTTGCATACTGTTAAAACTAATCATGGTATTGATATATTTTTTAGACTGCCGACAGTAGCATGGAAAACTAACTTTATCGCACACCGAGAGCCCTCTAGTGGTCGGGAGCATTTCCGTTTTGGTGCGGCTTTATTTCGTTGTGTTGTACATTTTCTGTTGCGGCTTATTTCCGTTGTGTTGTACATTTTCTGTTGTGTTGTGGCTAATTTCCGTTGTGTTGTTGTGAACTTATGTTTGCTTTTTAAATTTCATTGTGTTGTGCACTACTGGGCCACCGTTGAGACGACGTGAGGTATGAGTGGCGAAAGAGAAAATCAAAATGGTGAATTCAGAAATGGCGTCTTTGTCAAGTTAGTGAAGACTTTTAAGATGTGACAGAGAGTTTGTGGGTACACAACGACACAAATGGAATACCAGATGAAAGAATTAGAGATGTAAATAACTCTTCTGCCAGAAAGAGGATACTGTGACACAGAAAGAAAGTGTGTGTGTGTGTGTGTGTGTGTGTGTGTGTGTGTGTGTGTGTGTGTGTGTGTGTGTGTGTGTGTGTGTGTGTGTGTGTGTGTGTGTGTGTGTGTGTGTGTGTGTGTGTGTGTGTGTGTGAGCTATAGAAACAGAACAAATGTAAATTACACATATCAGCAGGCCTAGCCTATGTAAACTGTGTGCACTGAAATCAGTAGAACGATGGAACAATGATATGCTTGTCTTTCACAAAGTATCCCTTTAACCAGGGGACATCACTGTTCTAAAAAGTGCTAGCTTTGAAAGCATGGGATCCCACCCTCCCTTCAGAGCGTCCCCAAAGCCACGCCTCCTCCAAAACACTAGCCTGGTTAAAACCAGACCCTTCTCAGTTTAAACTGTGTTAGGGTCTGGCAAAGCTTCATAGACAAATCATTTCCAAAGGGCCGTCACCAACGGACGTCGCTCAAATGCCTCTGGGCGCAATTGGATAGACCTAAAACCAATCAGAGCGACGAAGGAGATGACGTATTCAGAGCGACGTTCGTCTTAATAAACGAGCAGACACTGATTAGCTACTTGCTCTACGTTTATTTAAAATTAACAGGAAGACAACTGGAAGTGAATGTGCTTTCCATTAAATAAATCACACACAATAAACAAATTAACAAAACCTAATGAACTTTGCAATTTAGACGCGCAAACTGCGTCAGTGCGGTGAGAGACGTAGCCTATGGCACGGGCAGATTCGGCTTGAAGTCGTTCATCCTCGGATGCTGCGCCGCGTGCGCTGTTACAAAAAACCTGTGCACACAGGCAAGCGAAATGGGGTCTTGCGCACCGAACGCGTCATTCTTGCCCAGCGCACCATCGCGCTTGTGCAGACGCGTCGAGTATAAACAAGGCTTTACTCCGTGTCAGCGCGCGCTCTCCCGAATCATCTCCAACAGTAGCAGAAGCACCACTAACTCCGCCTCCATTTCCCTTGTAAGCTGATATTAGTATTTAAACATTCTCTATGATAAATGTTTGTGAAAAAATATTTTAATAACATGGTTTTGGCGGTTATAGAGTTCTAATGACGGTGTTCAACTATAACCGTCACACCTCTAATCCATCTTTGTAAACGTACAAAATCTGCTTCACCTTCGCTGTGCTGTCGTCATCGTGTAAAGCCCGTCCCAACGTTTCTGATTGGTGCTGCGATTTCGACGGATTGGAAATGGACTTCAATGAGCTCTTTGCCAGACTAACTTTCAGAGCAAATCTAAATTTGCCGGAAGTTGTCTGGGTTTTCCCAGGCTACCAAAACACATGAGCACCATAGACTGATGAACACACACAGCCAGAGTCTGCTAAGTGTGACGAGAAGCACCGTTAAATTGTCTGTCTAAGGAAAAATGTACTTGGTTACTAATGTAACCTATATTGAGAGGACTTGAGCCTGCAGGCAAGGTACCTCCATGTTATAGAACCTAACAAATGTGGACAGCGAGGACCAGCCGGCCACCCGCCACAAATATGTCTTGAATTGGCACACCACTGGACTAGGCCACGAAGAGGCCATGCCTCTTGTAGAGTGGACTCTAGCGACTATGGGACAAACCTGGCCCACCGAGGTGTATGCCAGGGAGATGCCGTCCACCATCTGGACAGTCTCTGCTTCGTGATCGGTAACCCCATGTTGCGACCTCCGAAGCATACAAAGAGCTGTTCTGAATGCCTAAACGGTGGCAGAACGCTCCAGGTAGGATTCATACTCCTGGCTCCTTTAAGGAAACGAACAACGAGGTAGTTTCTCCCCAGTGACCACAGGAGCATGGTAAGCTGCTATGGCTGCCACATACACTTTGAGCGTGGATGGGGAGCGACCAGCATCCAGAAGCTCTTGTAGGAAGGAGAGTACCACTGACAGCTCGCATGACTGAGGCTCGAGGTCCCTAGCTGTGCACCAGCTGGTGAATCCGGACTACTTCAGAGCATAGAGGCACCTGGTAGACGGTGCTCTAGCCTCAGTGATGGAATTTAAGACCTTTTCTGGGAGGTCCCAGGATACCTGTTGAGGGGCCACACATGGAGGGCCCATAATGACCATCATCTGCGCCAGCTCCAGGAACCATGCCTGGGTTTTCCAGAGGGGGGCTACTTACTAAGAGGTCTGGGCATCCGCTTTCGTTGATCCATCTGATGACCTGAGGGATCATAGAGACTGGCGGGAACGCATTAGAGGGCGTCTGGGCCAGGAATGGCTTTGAAAAGAAGATGTGCGCAATAGGTGTGTTGCTTTCTCAGGTGAAGAGGTCGAACTCTGCCTTGCCGAATACACTCCAAATCAGACTAATCGTTTGTGGGTTGAGAGACCACTCGCCTGGGGGAGTGTTGTCTCGAGATAGCATGTCCACACCTAATTTTTGTACACCCGGGACATGAGCAGCTCTCAGAGAGCACAGGTTGGTGTGTGCCCAAAAGAGGAGTTTTCTGGCCATGATAAACAGGTTGCCCGATCTGAGGCCGCCCTGGTGATTTATATAGGACACCACTGACATATTGTCCGTGCTGACTAAGAAGTGGTGTCCTCTGAGGTCTGGCAGAAACGCGTTCAGGGCTAACTGCTCTCATTTCCAGGCAGTTGATATGTAAGCTCTTCTCCGGGCTCAACCAGAGGCCGGAGACAGGGTTGCCCTTGCACAGCGCCCTCCTCAACCTTGGTTGGAGTCGTCTGTGAAAATGACCTTCCTCCTGGAGGCCACACCCATGGTCACATCAGTTTTGGGCTTTGCAGGGGACAAGAGCTCTTATCCAGCACTGGTTCACCGTAATGTGCAGGCGTCCTGACCGCCACGCATGGGCTGGCACACGGCGCTTTAGCCAGTGCTGAAGGGGGCACATATGCAGTAATCCTAGCTGGAGTACTGAAGATCCCACAGCCATGAGACCCAGAAGCCTCTTGAAATTTCCTGAGGGGTGGCCGCGCACCTACCCTGAAGCAGGCTATCAGCTGTTGGATAGAGAGAACGCGCTCTGGTGTGAGCCAAGCTCTCATCAGTGTAGAGTCGATAACTGTTTCCAGAAAGGTTACTTTCTGGCTGGGTAATAGTTTGCTCTTGGGAAAATTGATCCTGAGCCCCAGGCATTCCAAATGGCTGAAGAGCATGGATCTGTGTGTCAATAATTCGGTCTTTGACTGAGCCTTTCCGCTGCGCCGTCAACAGAGGAGAGCGTAGCGGAAGTAGAAACGCTCGTGCATGCCGAGTAGGGGACGCGCCATGACTTTGTGAGTTCATTGTGAACCTCAGGGAAGAAGGGCGCTGGCTTGTGACAGGGGGGCCTGCTGGTTCCCTGGCAGAAACCCTCCATCCAGGCGACTCCTAGGAAGCTCTTTGGTGAGGTTCACTCTAGCCGAGGTATGAAATGGCCTCGGTGAGGATGGGCAGCATCTCGGCGTCTGAGTTAGTTCTGGTAACAGTAGTACTAGCACCTGACTGTGAGAGGGCGGGGCCAGCCGAGCCTGACCACTCTTATTCAGACACAGCAATGGAGAGGCTGTTGTCATGCTCTTCATCCGATCTGCCGAAGGAGACGAAACCCGCCACTTGAAGGGAGAGGCGCTGGTCTGTCTGAGTGAACAGGACCGGCGAAGGAGACTGTGATGAAGAAAACGAGGCACACGGGGACGTGGCCGGTGTGGGCTCGCTTATTTCCATGTGCTTGGGCTGCCGTTGGCTGCGCCGCTTCTTCCGCGGCTGAAGTAGTGTGGGGAAAGGAAGAGCAGGAGGAACGGTGTCGCGTCCACAGCGTCGAAATAGGCAGGCTCTTGCTCAAGTGGCGTTGCGTTATCACTTTTTATTCTGCGTTTAGACAAACGTTATGGGGGGGGAAATCCGCGTGCATATGGTGACGCAAAAGTGTGTGAAATTCGACATATAGTATGGACTCCAGGCAGCTAGGTGGCAATGTGAAGCACTGCCACACAACAACACCAATATCTGAGAATATTTTGTACAACTGCTGAAAAGACTCTTGTACTATTATCAGAGCTGCTAGGGCAACTTGAAGGTCCGACGTATGGAAATAATCCGACATGTTGGTTGTTATTTTCCTGTACTGGCGCATGCATGTGACTTAAACGCGTACGCGACGAGAGCCACCGTGAGCAGATTTGCGTTTTTACCCTTTAGACGGGAACGCGGCGGTGGAGCGTTTTTAAGATTTCCACTCTGGAGGGTGATTTCACGTGTAAACGAAAGGCACATCCGATAAAATATTTTTACATTTTCACCCAGAATCGTTCTCGTGTTAACAGGGCCTCAGCGTGGTCGGCTCCCAGGCACACGGCGCACTTCGTGTGTCCGTCCACCTCGTAGAAGGGATCTACACAAGATGCATGAAGAGCGATGCATTTAGATCAAGACTCGTGAAAATTGCTCTTTTAGAACTGAGTGTCGCAGCAGCGATAACACAGTACTGTAGCAATGAAATGGATATAGCATTTTCGCCGGATGGCCACAGGAGAACGGCAACAGAAGTGCACTGCATTTTAAAATATAGGCTTCAATATTTCTCGAGGAAAGGAGTTTCCCCCACTGCGTATTAGCTATGTAATACAAAGTGACCGTTCTCAAAAGGGAACTATAAAATGCTGCTGCAGTTTGTTTGTGGTGCTCGATGACTGTCTACATTGTGTTGTTGATTTGGCTTGAACAATCTTGTCTTACCTTGAATATTAGTAAGACAAAAGGTATTTTCTTCAGTAAAACTAAGGGGCAAATTCAAACTGCAGACATCTTTATTAAAAATTAATCTAGTCTAGTCATTAGACTTAAAAAAAAAAAGTCTGACAGACAGGTAGGATATTGTATCATTGTGCTTGGACCATTGCTTGAATATTGTCTTGCACAATGGAGGGGCTAAAAACATTGAGAACCACTGATCTTGATCCTAGATTATTTAATATGCCTAAACCTTTTGTTTTCTCCAGAATGTGATGACATATGCAGAATATTGCTCATATTAAGGTTCCAAAACTAAAATATCAAGATGATCAAGGATAAAAGGCGAAATTGTCACAGGGACAAAAAAAATTGTTTAAAAAATACAGTTCCATGACTGAATGGTTGGTACATTTTCTCAGTTGACCCACCATGGCAGATGTGGCAAGTTCACTTTAGAGCCTGGCTGCATATGTAAGAAATATATCAAATAATTTATTAACATTTATATCTATTTTGCATTGTGTGGAATGTGCATCCCCAATCAGATAGCAATCTCATCGATCGGGATGCATGAAGTGACTAGCCTTCAGTGGTTTTGAAAGCTTTGAAATCAGGACACAAAGAATCAGAAGATGTCAGCCTGATACAGAGCAGGAAGCAGAGCTCATTCTCTCTTCTACCCTTCTGTATATACCACGTTCTTTTCCTTCCTTCATCTTTTTCTTACTCTGTCTAGTGCTTCCGTCTTTAAACATTGCTTCATCAAAGATGGAATTTCAGTCCAATTTGTCTTCAAAAGAAGGTAAAGTCTCTCATTATGTGGGCTGTTCCCCTTCTTTCCCATTAGAAGGGCTGAGAGAAAGAGAGAGAGAGACAGACAGAGAGAGAGAGAGACGTGTTAGTCATGGCCACTTATCTAGCAACCTTATGAGCGCAGGATTAAAAGATGAAAGAAGAGAGAAGGGTTAGTGTTATAGAGAATGTAAGCTGTTTGTGAGCCCTACAGACTCAGCCTTTAACTCTTTCACAACATATCCAAACCTCTCACTGTCCTGATCAGTGGCACCTAAAAGAAGAATAAGTGAAAGTGTTGACTGGATTCTTCTCAGTGATGATTGTATTAGACAGCGGGTCTGCACTGATACTCAGCTTTTAAAGGGTACCTATTATGGCATTTAAAATGTTCCTAATAATGTTCTGGGAGTCCCCAACAACAGTTTTACATGCATGCAATGACAAAAAACACTTTTGTTGTCTTATAATATGCATTTATTTTTACCTGATTTGCTCACCGACTCCCTAATGATTCGTTTGACGACTCATTTGTCCAAACCCCTCCTTTGCGTGACGCTAATCGGCGGTGATTGGTCAGACGACGCAGTCAGTTATATTTTGCATTAGCCCAAAGCTTAAACATATTGATAAAGCACTGCAGTACTACAATACGCTTCACATAATTTCACATATTTCAAAAAACAAAAAAAATGACATTGGAGACCTAGAAGCTGCTGAGCGTAACTCTCACTCTCTCTCTCACACACACACACACACACACACACACACACACACACACACACACACACACACACACACACACACACACACACACACACACACACACACACACACACACACACACACACACACACACACACACACACATAAAAGCAACAATTATTAATAGTACTTACAGGTTGTGATTCGGAGGAGGAAGCTGATCCAAATAAACTTGGTATTGAACGTTCCATCAGTATCAGGCGACTCGCGAATCCTTGAAAGCATTTGTGTTTGTGAAGCGATCGTCATTAAAATAACGCGAACACAGCTCAAGGTGGCTATACTTGTGTGGTATAGTTGTAAATATAAACTCTAGCCACTGAGTCTTCACATGCTTGTCCCTGGGCAGTGAAAAAAAAAGTTTGCTTTTGATTCGCACTTCAGAACAGAGTCTCGTCGACATGTTGTTGTCAGGTTTCTCTGTCTGCTCGGCGCGCGCACTGAGTGGGCGTGTCGAATTCAAATAACTTGTACAAGTGACGTACGAAAGTGCATCGTTCGTCTATCGATTCATATCAGCGACTCAGAGTCGACTCTTACTTTTGAGAGACAATAACTTTGTATACGGTGAACTTTCATATTTAAAACTTTGCAGGATGTTTTTGTTCACTTAGATCTATGTTACACACTACATGAAAGGTAATTTTCAAAATTCCATAATAGGTACCCTTTAACACACATAAGCAGCACAGTTGACCGAAAATTGAAAGGTTGACACTTCCTGTGGTGTGACACGCAATACGTCATCGAACTATTTTAAACTGCATATTTATCATTATTTTAAAATAATATCAGCTTTGACTTTTCAATTTAAATTTTTTTATTTGAAATATATATATATATAGAAGTATTCACACCACATAACTACCGTATTTTAAAATGAACTAGTGAAGGCACAAAGGTGTTCAAAAGTGGTTTTAAAATCTTTAAGGCAATGGTAACCAGTCACAGCACCTAACACTTTCCATTATTCACATCAACTTTACAAAAAGGTTATTGACATGTTACAAAAAGTATTTGTAGACTTAAGCTACACATACATTTATGAATATCTTTACATTATATAACATAATATTAAACAAAGTGTCATTTATTTTAAATATGTATTACATGCCTTTCAAATAAACATTTTAGCAAGTTCATTTTAGGTTTCAAAACTGAGACAAAAAAATATTTGAAAATGATTTGGCTGTTCATGGTTAATATGACAACTATTCCTGTGATTGCTCTGAACTTAAGGGGAACTGACTTTATTACAACTTAGCCTAATTTTGATGTAAACGGTCACTAAGTTACAACTTACACACTACTAAATATTTTTGTGTTGCACCATTAAACTTAGCTGAAGCGATAAACTAAATCTTTACGGAAGCCTCTGATCAGGAGTAGGCCTAACAGTTTGAATAAAATAGCAGACAGACGAAACTGTATCAATAAGCTCTTGTTTTATCCAACAGACCTAAATTATTTAGACATAGGGCCTATGTGATAATGCTGACATTTACACTCGCTTACATTTTAAGAGAGAGAAAATTATGGGAAAAGATTACTTTGTTAGCGTCTCTTTAACACAAACCTGTCCTAAACAGCGCACTGCTGTGTGCATCGCTCCGTGTTGTGCATTTTTTGTATCAGTAGTCTTATTTATTTATTGATCCTTATTAATTTAGTTTCAAATACAGTTTCTGAATGTTATTTACATACAAAACACTTGTTATTCATGAGTACCCTTACGAAAAATAGTTTATTCAAGTGTACTTTTAGTAGGCCTAGGTTACTTCTTTTAAACTAAAAATAAGAAAGTATACTTTGTCTACTTTTTTTATCGATATATATATACTTAAAAAGTATAATTAAGTATTCTTAAGTATTAAGAGATGCTTAAATGAGAACACTAGTGTGCTATTTATGAAGGCTATATCATTAAAACCAAGCATATCTGCTGACTCTGTTGATTTTCTCCTTGAATCTTTTAACTCAAAAATTAAAAGTGTAATTGATGATATTGCTCCTGCGAAAGTCAGGAAGAATAGTGGTAGACAAAAAGCACCTTGGAGAAACTCAACAGCAGTGCAAAATATGAAAAGACAATGCAGAAGAGCAGAGCGCATGTGGCGGAAGACAAAACTTGTAGTCCATTATAACATCTACAAAGACAGCATCCATGCTTTTAATATGGAACTAGGCAAAGCTAGACAGACTTTCTTCTCAAATATTATAAACAGCAACTTAAACAACACACGCACTCTTTTTGCTACTGTAGAGAGACTGACAAACCCCCCAAGCCAGATTCCCAGTGAAATGCTCTCAGACAGCAAGTGCAGTGAGTTTGCTTCTTTCTTCTCTGAGAAAATCAATAATATCAGAAAGGTGATCAGCTCATCCTTGAGTTGTGCTGGGGTCAAACAGATCCGATCACTACCTGAGAAAGTAGTTACTATGTCTGTTTTCGAAGAAATTGATGGCAAAATTTTGGAAGAAACCGTACAGCACCTTAAAACATCAACCTGCGCCCTTGACACACTTCCCACATCTTTTTTCAAAAGTGTGTTAAACAGTTTAGAAGCAGATCTCCTAGAAGTGGTAAATGCCTCGCTTCTCTCTGGGAGTTTTCCAAACTCCCTAAAAACTGCAGTTGTCAAGCCCCTCCTGAAAAAGAGCAATCTAGATAAGACCATATTAAGCAATTATAGACCGATCTCAAATCTTCCCTTCATAGGCAAGATCATTGAACAAGTTGTCTTCAATCAGCTGAACAAATTCTTAAGCTTGAATGGTTACTTTGACAATTTTCAATCTGGTTTCCGATCGCATCACAGTACAGAGACAGCGCTCATAAAGATAATAAATGATATTCGCTTAAATACTGATACAGGCAAATTATCAGTGCTGGTACTACTCGACCTCAGTGCTGCATTTGACACTGTCGATCACAACATACTTATTGACAGGCTTGAAAACTGGGTGGGGCTTTCTGGGATAGTCCTAAAATGGTTCAGGTCATACTTAGAAGGGAGAGGTTATTATGTGAGTATAGGAGACCATAAGTCTGAGTGGACATCCATGACATGCGGAGTCCCCCAAGGCTCAATTCTTGCGCCACTCCTATTCAACCTGTATATGCTCCCAATGAGCCAAATAATGAGAAAGAACCGAATCTCTTACCACAGCTATGCAGACGACACACAGCTCTACTTAGCCCTATCGCCTAATGATTACAGCCCCATTGACTCCCTGTGCCAATGCATTGATGAAGTAAATGGTTGGATGTGCCAAAACTATCTTCAGTTAAACAAAGACAAAACTGAAGTCATTGCGTTTGGAAACAAAGATGAAGTTCTCAAGGTGAATGCATACCTTCACTCTAGGGGTCTAACAACTAAAAATCAAGTCAGGAATCTTGGTGTGTCTCTAGAGTCAGACCTTAGTTTCAGTAGTCATGTCAAAGCAATAACTAAATCAGCATACTATCATTTGAAAAATATTGCAAGAATTAGATGCTTTGTTTCCAGTCAAGACTTAGAGAAACTTGTGCATGCTTTCATCACCAGCAGGGTGGATTACTGTAATGGACTCCTCACTGGCCTTCCTAAAAAGACCATAAGACAGTTGCAGCTCATACAGAACGCTGCTGCCAGGATTCTGAGCAGAACCAGAAAATATGAACATATCACACCAGTCCTCAGGTCTTTACACTGGCTCCCAGTTACATTTAGGATTGATTTTAAAGTATTATTACTGGTATATAAATCATTCAATGGGCTAGGACCTCAATATATTGCAGATATGCTCACTGAATATAAACCCAACAGATCACTCAGATCATTAGGATCACATCAGTTAGAAATACCAAGGGTTCACTTTAAGCAAGGAGAGTCTGCTTTTAGCTACTATGCCAGCCGCAGCTGGAACCAGCTTCCAGAAGAGATCAGATGTGCTCCTACAGTAGTCACATTCAAATCCAGACTCAAAACACTTCTGTTTAGCCATGCATTTACTGAATGAGCACTGTGCCACTGTTCGTCCGACTGTTTTTACTGTACTTTATTTTATTTCTTATTCTAAAATGTTTTAATTATTCTTATTTGTTTTGATTATTTTATTTTCTCCTATGTAAAGCACTTTGAATTACCATTGTGTATGAAATGTGCTATATAAATAAACTTGCCTTGCCTTGCCTTGCCTATTCTACACTGTAAAAATTAAAGGTGCCTGGAGGAACTTTTTAGGGTTCTTCACCCGTCTGTAGATCCTCTAGGCACTGTGTGTAAATATATTCGTGCAGTGCAGGACTGCATAAACACGATAGAGCAGTAAAGAAACATGGATGAATGAGAAAAAAAGAGTATCTAAAGTGAATGTAAACAGTTGGGCAAAATATAATTATATTAGTGACATTAGCCTCAAATAGGCCTGTCGTTAATGTTAAATAAACAACAAATGAAAAAGAAAATCATTGTTCTTGACTGAATATCTTTCATAGCTTCATACAATTCATACTTCATACAGTGCAGTTCATACTGTATATTGTGTTAATGGAGGCCCATTGTCTTTGACTTTGAAAACCCTTGGTGTAGCCTACACTAATTGTGGAAAGGCATAATTCGATTACACATGGAAGGAGAGAGAGAAGCACTGAGACCAGTGTGATCTGTGAGGTGTGGAGTCATTATAATAATGTGCTCTATATACATTTTAGCAATAGAAATGGTCAGAGGACAAAAAGTAAAGACAGATAACTGGAGGAAACAGAAAACAACCTACAAAAAACATCAGAATAAGAAAACAAGAATAGCAATGCGGGAGGAAGGATTGTGCTTGTTATTATTATTTTTTACAATAAATAAATAAATAAAAACTTTAAAGGTCCAGCTGACCTTAGCAGCAGAAGGATTATTTTCCGTGGCAAGGTCAGCTGGAGAAGGATTACTGTTACTGCTCTGTGTTCTTGAATGTGGCATGGGGGCATGTTTGAGCGGGAGGCATTCTCTAAACAATGCTGAAGCTTTTGAAGTGCTTCATCTTTTCATCTGTTTCAGCAGCCTATTTAAGCTCTGAAAAGTGAGAATGAGGGGGAAAGGGAAAGAGAAAGAGAGGCTGTGTGGAGTAGATGAACAATGGTGAAATAACCCGTCAATTATGTTCAGAAACAGTCATCATAAACTATTCACATGTTTATAAAGATACATTTATTTGCTATCCATGTCTACATTTTATATATAATTAGATAAATCTGCTGCGTCTGCGGACTCTCCGAGTAGGTACTACGTTTTGAATAATAACTTTGCGACTGTTAATACTCTATATAGTATGAATGAAATCAACATGGCTGATTTGTCACTGTCATGCACTTAAGAAAAATGGTTTAACATTACCAAATAACAAATAGGCTTGTAACAAAGCAGAACCCTTTTTATAAGGTTCCATAACAAACCATGCAATGGTGTTATAAATAACATTTTCAATTATATTTATTTTCATTAATATTAGTATATTCATTTCATTCATATTACTATTATTTTTTATAAATTATTTATTAATATTGTTTTTTTTTAACCCCTCTATCTGCCTGGTATTATATCTTGTTGCCTCTATTTGGGTTTTACATTTAAAAAAAAAAAACAGCATGTTGTGTCAATTAGATACTTTTATTTTTTATTGACATGGCAGATTGTAGCAAAAATGACAGGTTAGTTGAATACATTAATAAATAACAATTGACATTGAACATGATATAGATGTAATGAAGACCAAGTTCCAGTGAAATATCCTCACAATAGTCTATGAATCGTCTTTACGTCCTTCATTATATGTGTATTCTGAGGGGCAGTTTCTCTCTGCAGATGATGAGGTTATGTACGACACACATTGTGTCTCTTCCATTTGATTATGTAAAAACAATTATGTTCTTGAAGGCCAAAATGAGCAAAAATGCACATGAGCCCTTTATGTTAAAAGGGAAAAGTGATATAAAGTCATGGTATAGCTTTAATGTTTTTTGTGACTGGGCATTTTTAGGCATGAAGTCAAAATATAAATAAAAAAAACAATATGGATCATAAATTCCATATCTCTGTTACTTACTTTGTGGAGAAGAGAAGATGAGTAGGCTATCCTTAACTGAACAGAGCTGCTCAGACTTGCATATTCTGTTAAACTAAAAAGAGAAAAAGAGATGATTGTTAGGAAATGATTGTTAGAATTTTTAAAGGTATAATTTATAGACATTTTAAGAAAGAAATCATTTACCTGTTGAGTATGTTGACAGTCTGTGTAGTAACTGTAGTTAGCTGAGCTCCAGAAAATCAGTAATGAGGAGGCTTTAACAGTTACAGTTTTGAAAAACAAAAAGGCGGGAATAAAGAACCCTAAACTCTAACACAAAGAACTTACTTAACTTAACTTAACTTACGTCTCTTCACCTCCATTCACAACCCCTCTTGCAGAGCCTCATGGGATAGCAAAGTGTCCATCACATGCACAGAATTTATCCGGGTACTTTTCACATTCTGTTTTATAAATACTATACATTAATAGGCCTACATATATTTGTCTGTTGTATGTTCCCAATTCCCATGAAGCAATTATAACCACACATAAACAGTTTTTAGCACTAAGTAGATTTTCATTCACATTTTGTCAGGGTTGTGGTGCAGGTTGAAGAAGGAGGCTGAGGCAAAAGCTCCAACGCAAACATTTACTAAGTGTAAACTCAAAAACAGGTACAAGCAGGCAAACAGGCAGAACAACTCACAACACTATAAGAAAGACTAACTACTGACTGAACTGAAGGGAATCAATACAGACATTGATTAGTGAAGACAGGTGACACAGATGATAATGACAAAGAACAGGTGGATGATTGAGGGAGTGAGTTCAGGTGAGGAGACGAGCAGGATCCTGGGAAGTGTATAGTGAAGACAAGGACAGACTGGTGCAGAAGAAGACTGTGACACATTTAAGTTTTGTTACTTGTGTTTTTATTGTTTAAGTCAGGTGTGAGCTGTAGCTGTCCAGAAAATTTCATGTGAAAGGCTACACAATTCATGCTAAAGATACCAAATTAAAATGCTTGATCTGGCTTTTAGATATTATTATTTAATTTTTTTTAACTTTTATTTCATTCTGTGAGTCGATTAACAAGAAGATTGTTGGAGTGGTCCTCATTGACTGATGTTAATATGTTTACCTGTCCAAGACCATAGCATCTCACTAGCACAACTTAACGTCCAAAGCTTCAGATAAATACTTCCTACACTCTTAAAAATAATGGTTCTTTATCGATGGTTCCATGAAGAACCTTTAAAATTCGCAGAACCTTTTTACATTGCACCAAGGTTCTTTGGATTATTAGAATGTTCTTCACACTAAGAAAAAAACAGTACTTTTCAGAACTGATCACTTAAAGGATCTTTAGAGACTGTGAAATGTTTTTTCTATGGCGATGCTGAGAAAACCCTTTCATCAAGTGTGTACTTCCTTCACTTTGCTTGTGACATCTGCTCAAGATTTGAGATCAGGTGAGGTATGCAACTACACTAAACGATAAGAATAAAATAAACATTCACCAAGGACTTAATAAACATTAAGAATATACACAGACAACACTTTAATATGATGATCAAAGCAGTGACTGGTTTCATAATGAGGGTGTGCAGGTCAAATATGAGTTTTGCTGCCACTGATGCATGAGTGACCTCTTCTGTAACACCTTCGTCTGTCTCTCGCATGTTCCATCTTCACCATCTCAATATCATTATACTTGCTTCACTTTCTTTCCATAAAGAGATACCTCTCCCCTGCCTCAGCTGGGGTCATGCGGGGTTGTGGCGAGATTAAAACAAACAGGGTTTAATCAGCGGGTCCTGCCGCAGCACAGGAGCAGAAGACAGAAGGAGCCCTCTCCAGGAGAGCAGCGCCTGCAATCAAAGACTGCTGCACCCCTCTTCCAGATCCCTATCACAACAACACAAGCAGCAGAAACAATTATTTATTCCTTTTGATGTGGGGTTTTGAAGTTATCCCTCCATCCTCTTTCAGCACCCCCCATCAAACCTCTCACTCGCTCGCTCTTTCTCTATTTCTCTCATCTTCCCCTCCCTTTCCCTCTGTCTGTGTTTTTTTTTAAACTAAGGAAACAGGGTCATGCTAGCTTATTTTGAAGAGGGGATTTGTGTTTGAGTGAGCCGAAATCGAGGCGTTGTGTCCCGCCCTGTTGGATCTGTTAGGAAAGATAGACTCTCCTATTCATTCAGCACCAATTAGAGAGAACATGCCTCACTATCAGCTCCTCCGTGCAGTGATCCCGTGCACCTTGTAGTGTGCAGCGTGTCGGATCGGTTTCCTCAAAGAAAGTGGAAAGAAAACCTCTGGAAGTGTATGGCTTTGAAATACGACTGTTTAGACAAAGAATAAATGGTTTAGTAGAACCAGACTCATTCATTCCCTACAGAATTCACTTCTATAGAATATTCAGCCTGTAGCTCCAGTAGATCGGTTCAGTTGCCTGTAGGTCTCTTGGCCTTGACTGTGACCTTTTAATACAGGAATGTTCCAGATAAAATGTAAGGTATTGACAGAATTTGTAGTTCCTCAAAAAAAAAAAAACTTTGTGAGTTACAATAAGGCACCTAATGGAAGTAAATGGGGCCTATGCTAAAATACAAAGACTAATAAACTTAAATGTTATGCCCGTTAACGTGATTAGTAAGATAGATTCACTCACTGACCTTCTCTGTGTGAAGTTATATCTAATCTCTCAACTTCACTGCCATGAGGACAACTGGTCTTCTTACAATTATCTCTAAAATGCCTGATGATGAAAACAGCTCTAAACAAATGTCATTACTGGAATCTAGGTGTAGCCTATTATTTTCTGCTAATATGTCACCCACAGATACTGCAATAAAAGTTCTAACAAAAATATGGGACACAATTTCCCCATTGAACAAGTGGTAAAATACATTCATTATGCCACCAATATTGTCATTGGGTTTAACATGGACCCTTTTCACATTTCCAAGTTTTGGACATAGTAAACTAAACTACAGCAGGTTAATGAGACTATATTGCATTTCCATAGCTTTCCAAAAGATGGTTATTATTACTTTGAGCCAGATTTATTAGCATGCATTGTTTTCAGATGCTGGATGTATTACTACATGTTCGTTCTGCTGTCTCTGGCTATATTGTTTACCTGTTGACACGTGACAACATTTTTAAGCCAGAACAATTGGGAAATGGGGAGAGTGAAAGAAAGTAAAAGTTTCTGTCATACATTTTTTTTAAAGTCGGCATGAAACAAATCTATAAGTGCCTTGCCTATTGTTATGTATATCTGAAGAAAACAACAGCTCAAACTAGAAAAAAAAATAGGGAGGGAGGACTTGATTTAGTCAATCGGGAATTGATTGGATCATTGTTGTTTGCTATTGCTGTGATCTCATGTGAGTGACAGTCTGTGAACACATCAATAAAAAAATGTATATATGATGTGCACGGATAAATCATGTGTAATAAATACTGTAATATGCCATAAAAATTTTTTTGAATTCATGGTGATTTAAAGGTGCTGTATGTATTTTTTAGCGGCCTCTATCTGTGATGTTTCAGATTGCAACCAATCTTTACAAGAGCGCTCGTGCGCGTGCTCGAACACAAGAGCGAGCACTCATGGTACCGGCCACACTGAGACTTTCAACACACCAGAGAAAGCATCACACAACATGCTGGAAACTCATGTAAACTCCCACTGCAACGTTACAATAATAGGCTACTTTTATCAGCTTGACGTTGAACTAATGCTCCATGCTCGTACCATGATAACGTTACGTTGACTGCATTTAGCCGACATGTGATGTTATCCAGCATAATGCATTTTGCATCTTTCACAATCAGCAATGTCAACATAGGTGAATGTATAATATGATAACGCAAACGGTGAACTAGACTGAACAATTTCAGTGTAACAGTAAGACAATAGGAAGTAACATTACTGTACTGAACGTGTCTGGAATGTTTATTATAGTGACGTTAGACAGTAGATCTACAGTAGTACTGACATAAAATAAAGTTACATCCTAAAGCACCTACTTTTTGTTATCCTGGGACAGTCTTTTGTATTCATTTCATGTCTCATATATGTTGTAGTTTACCTTGCTATTTCATTACAGTTTACCATTATTTCAGCATATCTGAAAACTTGTAATTTATCACAATAAAAATAGCGGAGGTCTCTCCATAATTCAAACGCTCTGCCGATGTTGATCCGTGTTTTCGTCGATCCGATTCACGTTTGGCCTGACGAGCTTCAGCAGATACATTTTTTATATATATATATATATATATATTTGTGGAGTTTGTGTTGAAGTGTGTGTTGTGGAGGCAGGTCGTTTTGGGGTGTTATCAGATTCAGACTCCATGTAGTTCGCTGCAGTGCCGTCGGTCGCATAGACTGTATATAAGGAGAGAGGCTCGGGAGCGCGCATGCACGTCACATCCGATGGATTTCGCGGTAAATCCGACCCGGAGCCTTCACATAGAAATATGAATATTGGCCTTCACAGGTAATAGCAAAACCCGACAAGTGGATCATTGTAATGTGTGATTACAACCCCTTCACACACAGGCAATAAAAAAGGATTCATTTTAGAAGAAAAGTTACATTTAGCACCTTTAAGATGATGTGATTAAAAAAAATCAAAATCAATGAAAGAGTCTGTTTTTTATTCACACAAGTGAATAAAAAAGAATAAAAAGTATTCACACACTTGACACACAAGTGGCCTTGTCTCTCACAGGAAGGAGAAGTAATGTTGAAGTACTCAACGAAACAGTCAATTTACTGAACTTATCACTTCTTAAATCATCTTAAATCATCATAAATCATCACAAGTCTAAATCTGCATTGACAATAAAAGTAGTGACATATTTCATAGCAACAAAAAATAGCTTTTCGAGCTCCTTTTACAACTCTCAGCCCAAAACATCTGCTGAAGCCATCAAAGCTCTCAGCCCTTCTTCAACAAAAGGCTTAAAGGCAAATCCCTTGAGACAGATGACATTAATCATGTTTTAATCGCTTTTTGTTGGGCTTTGATAATTTCTAGTCATTTAATTAGTCTTGACGCAATTCTACATTAACACTCGTGCCCAGCAGACTCGCCGATTAGTAAATATAACTTGTCCTGGTAAACATTAGGAGGACCGTGATCTTGGCTCATTCATGGACAAAAAAAGTGATTATCTTTCACTAGGGGTCTGCTTCACAAATTTACCCTTTTACAAACTGACTTATAAACTAACGGCAACATATATACCCTGTTCAACCGGTAACTGAATATGTCTTAGTGTCCCCTTGATCACTTGTGTCCAACAGTAGCTCTTTATAGTGCCATAAAACACATTAAAAGAGCTGTTTCGCATCAAGCCTTCCATTCTCTACGTTTGGCAAGTCACTGAGCAGAGAACACATTTGATCATGCAGTATAATAGGGTTACGTAGCAGAAACTGATCTTTTGGCAGTAGCCTTTGTAGGTTTAACCACTACCCACGTCTGTAAGTCTGAAATAAATCACACAATATGAGGCTATCCATCATGAAATTATATTTCAGCTGGCACCAGTGTTAACCGCATTCCATAGGCAGCGATCCATTCCAAAATAAGTAAACTTGTTGGCACTGGAGTGAGAGGGTCCTTAAAATACAGCCTAACCCTAGTGTTTCTATGAGTCGTGTGATGTGCTGTGGACGCAGCAATGACATCTCACAGGAAACACACAGACTGCAGCCAACTGTTTGAACTCAAGGCTGTAGAAAATATTTCAGAGAAATATTTGACTCACTATGCTAAAACTTCCGCTAGCCTCGAAAGTTTTTAGTCACTTTTTCAATGTAAACATCATGGGAAATACAGGTTTGTGTAACAATGTTCTAAAAATTCTGAGTAATATAGGCTTTAGATTATGATGGATTAATGCAATTATCTCACACGCATGATAATGTCCCTCTGTTCCTGAGTCTGTTATGATTCCTGAAGTCATGAGTCAAACTCCAGAGAGAGAGAGAGAGAGAGAGAGAGAGAGAGAGAGAGGAGAGAGGAGAGAGAGAGAGAGAGAGAGAGGAGGAGAGAGAGAGAGGAGGAGAGAGAGAGAGAGAGAGAGGGAGAGAGGGGAGGAGAGAGAGAGAGAGGAAAACAGCACCCTTTTTTTCAATAAATAAATAATTGCAAAGCTGTGAATTCAAAAGTGAATTCAAAAGCTACTGTGCTTAATAAGATATTAATTGCCTTGCTCCAATTGTCTTAATATAATGACAAACATTTTAAACGATTAAATCACTTGTTTAATTAGCAGGAGAGAGTCTTGGTTAATTGTTTACTTAACTCAAAATCAAATTTAGTGGCAACATACGGTAATATATTTCATCGGTTGTGTGTTTTATTATAAAGCCTATTTTCTTTTTAATAGAAAACATTGGAGAGACGTGAAGGCCGCAAAGCATAAAACATGAAACCTTTGTGTAAAGTTTCTGCAATTTCAATACAGCCTTGAAGGACAACACAGAGCTTGTAAAGCATTTAATTTCTGTTTTATAAGCAGCTTTATTGTGCCTCTCAGCCTCCCTGCTTCAAATCGCTCTTTAATTAAACTCCAGCTAATTACACAATTCTGGAATGGCTGTTTCTGCTCCCCAGGAATGAGGGGAGTTTCAAGAGAGGCTGTTTATAACAGAAAGTCAGCTGACACCCAGAGATTCATTGCTTTCTCTGCATTACAGCCAGTGGCTGGCTAGTGGCCAGTAAAACACAGATTTAGATCAACAGGAGTCGAGTGAATTCACCCGACTGTAATTATGTTAGATGAGTTTGCTGTAGGGAGCCGATTACTGTGTAATTAACATAAACACGCACGCACATTCTGCAAACTAGAAAGAGCTTGAAAACTTTTGGACACCTTCAATTTATATTTAAAGGGGTCATGACATGAGAAATCAAATTTGCCTTGATCTTTTGGAATATAAGAGATCTATGTACTATTAAAACTTCCTGCAAGTTTCATAGCTTAAGATGTCCTACCCATTATAAACGAAGCATTTATTTAATCAAGCTCTAAATACAGCTCGTTCTGGATCCATGGTAAGAAGTGACGTCGCGGTGCGAAGTGACGTACCAGTCGTTTGCATATGACCGCCTCCAGCGCAAGACAACTACGCCTCATTTCGCATCCTCGCATGCCTTGACATGCAGCGAGTGGGTCTGTTTACAAGATGACTGCGATGATTTGCTGTTCCTGCTCTGGACAAACCACATGTTTGAATGCTGCTGAACGATCCAGACGTCAGGGAAAGCAGTCGGATAAGGTTTATTTGCAGCATATGCAGCCCGCCAAAGCTTTATTTGAGGTGAGTGAGATGAGTGTGACAGGGCATGTTACTAAAAGAGCAGAGAGCGAGCGAGCTCCGACCGCGTGCGCGCCTTCAAACTGTCTTGCTCTCTCTCTCTCTTCCTCCCTTGCGCATATGAATCAAAATCAATTGAGAATTGATACGATGGTAAAAGATTGGAAGACCGAAGTTTCACGTGGTGGAGCATTGTGTAGTTTACGTGTGATACAAAATGATTAATGATTTATGCATAAGCAGCACTGACCTTAGCCAATCATAACAGTATAGGCGTTAACACTGAACTCTTAAAGGGGAAACACCCCAAAACAGACTGTTTGAATCAGAGGTGAGAAACAGGGTGGGAAAATGTCATAAATCACTACATTTTTTAAGTTTTTTTGTACAAAAAACTATAGTAATACTATAATTGCACCTAAGGGAACATAATAAAACAAAATAAAAAACCATGTCATGACCCCTTTAAAACGAAGGGTAAAGTCAGATGAGGTAAAAGTCTGTCTTACAGTTTCAAGATTCCCCCCATCTCATCCCATCCCATCCATAATATAATTATAAATTATAACACTGTTCCAAAGAACAGTTTAAGTATCAGATTTTGCTATTTTGCATAATTGTAAGAGAACATGTAGTTAGTAAGATGCCATAAATAAATATGTAAACAAAGTCTACTTTGCAAAAAGAGAAACTAAACTAATCTAAGGCCGTGTGTCCACCAAAGCGTTTTTTCACGCATCTGGCGTATTTTTCCAATTGTTTTCAATGGGAGCGCCGCGTTTTTTAAACGCCATGAGCGCAACGAGGCGCTGAGCGTTTTTTTCACGCTGAAGCGCTGAGCGCGCAGCGTTTTTACTGGTCGCCGAGAGTTGAAAAATGTTCAACTTTGGATAAAACGCAGCGCTCATCACTGTCACTTTTTACCCAGCCGTCCAATCACAGTGGAGGAGGGGCGGGACAAATATCACATCGACCAACTGTCACGTTCTGCTTGTCAACAGATGAGGACAACAAGCATTATAATTTAAAATAAGAGCCATAAAAAATACATTACACTGTATCGACATTTTAATATAGAATCAACACAGAAACAAAATATGTGTGAAATGAGATGATAGTAACTTTTCGCGGATATTCCGTATCATAACAAGCAAAGCGTCTCAACTGAAAAAAAAAAAATGCTGCACTACCAAAACGCTCTCAAGCGCCCACAGCTAGGCGTTTTCAGCAGGGCGCCTAGCGTTTTCAGCTGGCTAAAAACGCTTTGGTGGACACACGGCCTAACACTTAACTGGTGTGTTACAATCACTTGTCAATCACTTGACTGTACATGATCCCCTGGGTTTCACAAACAAGGTTTTAAGGCTAGTCACAGACTAAAAGGGATGTTTGAGCTGTCTTTGAGAGCAACTTATGATAAATCTTAAAATATGTCACTGCCATTGTTTTGTCTCAAGATGCACAGTAATGATTTGTTCTAAGGCACGTTACGTATATAAAATGTCCTAATTGAAAGAAGGCCTAATCTGAATCCAGGCCAATAAATATCATTATTATTTAAATAAATATTTGTGCAAGATTTAACAATAACACACAAAAAAAAACAGTGCATTTGTTCAATAGGCTACATAGACTATAAAATTTCATTTGATTACCCAAATTATATCAAAAGAAAGTACCAGTAATTATATTCAGTGGTAATCCAGAGCATGCCAGGAACACTGTCAATACAGTTTAAATTTCATTTAGTTTATTCTACTCTGGGTTTAAATACAAATATCATTTGTGGAGTCTTAATCTGTTAAGTATTTCAAATATTCATAAGCTTAAAAAAAAGAGATATTATTATCTAGTCTTATTTGATCAAATATATGTTCCATATAGTTCAAATATGACTGCTATCATTATTTAAAGCCTGTTGGATGAGAATTTGTATGTTGCCCAATACTCTCTAAAGCAACATGTTATTGTGGTCTACTGGTTTGTCTCTTCAATATTGTAGTCTTGGTCATAGATGAGATCTGTACTGAAGAGTCTGGGAAGTATTTTTACTGTATTTGATATAGTCCTCTCATGCTATGTCAACAAGAAGAAATGTTCAGTTTAGTGATACCTACATTTTTTATTTTGATATCCAGCAACAATTTTAGAGCTTCTCCAGACATCTTGTGTGGTGTTCACTTATTTAAAGAAGTAGGACTACATGTTCCCTTTTAAGATAGCAACACTAAAAATCCCAAACCATGAAAGCAGAAGAAATGAAGGTGTTTGACAGGCTGCTGTGGGTCCATTCATCTGTCAGATGCTCAGGGGAAATCAGCCCCCTGTACGCTTCCTGTAGAACGTGGTCCACATGCCGTTAACAAGTCCCCTGACTCCAGTTGACAGACAGCCAGAAGGAAAGGTTTAGGAAAGTCTATGCTCTACTGAGTATTCCTGACTAATGCTCTATCTGAAGTTATCAGAGAAAATGGATGTCATTAAATGTGATGAATGATGAACCACAAAGTGGGGTTTAATCTTATATTTAAATTTAGATCAAATGTCTAGATAAACTGCAAATTGCATATAAATGGATAAATAGAACATGAGCAGCATAATTTTAAGGCTAATTCACACTGGACCGACAAATGCTGACCAACACTGACAATCACCAGAGACGTCACTTCTCAGACATCCCATGACCGGACAAATGCAGATCGAGCAAGAAAACAAGTGCTGACCAATGGCAACAGACGCTGACAGGGGTAACACACTGATCCCATGAACAAAACCTGACGTGTTTGTTGCCGTCGGTCACTGTCTGTCAGTGCAATGTGAATTAGTGGTGCAGTGAGAACCATTCTCAAAACCAATTAAGACACACACACGTCATGTCATTTCGCCTTTGTCACTTGGCGGCGGTTGAGAAAGTAATGACCAGAGTCTTCTGTCCCGTATGGCATGAAACAGGTAGCTCCTGACAGACCAGTCAGTCCATGTCGTGATATTATCCAACCAGCATATTCTAGGACTTCCATGACTTCTAAAACCTTCCACTAACCCTGTCATGATGCTGCATTCAATGGTGTCGCCTAGTATTCTCATTACATGACAAAAATAACTTGGTCATGTCACACACACAAATCTATTTTATAGTACAAATATTATTATTATTTTTTACATTTTTAAAGAAATTGCTACTTTTAATTTAGCATGGATGCATTAAATTGATCAAAAGTTTTCAATATTGATAAGAATTGTTTCTTACTGCTATTCTTCATCAGCATATTAGAATGATTTCTGAAGGATCAAGTGACACTGAAGACTGCCATTATGACTGCTGAACATTTTGCCATCATAGGAATAAATTACATAAATAATATATTACAAAATATATTAACATAGAAAACAGTTATTTTAAATTGTAATAATATTTAATATAATATTACTTTTTCACAATTCTTTTTAAATTAAATTAAAGAGGACCTATCGTGCCCTTCTATAAATTCTTGATTTTGTACTACTATAATAGGTTTTCATGCTTGAATATTCAAAAACACATTATTTTCCCACATATTTTACATTATTGCAGCACCTCTCGTCCCAGTCTGTCAGTAACGCTCTTTTTAGTTCCAGTCTCTATGATGCCCCTCCTTCTGAAAAAAGCAATGAGCTCTGATTGGTTGGCTGGACCAGTGTGTTGTGATTTGTCAAATGCTTCAATCATTTTTCAGAAAGGTCGGCCCTTACCAGACTCCCCCTCCCCCCATTATAGTCATAAATGTAAAACAAATATAAAACCCCATTATAATTCCTTTTTTAATGTCAAATTAAAAGAAATGCCACTTTGATGAGCATAAGACCCTTCTTGCAATAATAATAATAATGTTACTGTAGTCTATAAGCTAAACACCTGTCAAAATGAATTTTAGCCCAAACTGAATCATTTATTTATAAAAACATTATAATGCAGATTTTATTCACAAATATGCGTAAACATCCTTAGCAAATGAGACCCATGTCAGCTCTGAAACCACATTCATGTCTGTTTAAGAATTAAACTTAGTCTTTCACCATACTCATATTCAACACACACACAAATGAAATCCTGGATACTCAGTTTATCTTCTTGTGAATTCTTGAAGAAACATCGTATAAGACATGAAATAATGATAGAAAAGCACAACCCCACTGATTTTCCATTTTCTCTCTGTTTTTATCAGAACAGCCAGTGCTTGCTGTGTGAATGATCCCTTTATCTCAGTTTCATTAGTGTGTATGTGTGCCTGCGCTGCTCTTGGCGGGGACAGAGCGTCGGTTAGACAGTCACTTCCTGGTGTCTGTGATGTTCAGGCAGATTACAGAGATGCTTTGAAGCTTTGGCTCCTCATGTCTCTGGTGACAGAACGAACAGACCCCTGCCTTCTGCTGCCGTACACAGAACTGAGCGGCACACTGACGAAAGGCCCCACGCTGAACCTAAGCCTCTCATCTGCTTTATACGTTTCCTTTCCTTTCGTCCTGTGAACAATAAAGCCACACCTATTCAATCTCAATCCAGGGGGTTTAGAGTGAGGGAAATTACATGCATAATGTGGGATGTCCGACAGAGCTAAAGAGGAAATAATGGCTGGTCAGTAATCTACCTTAACTGCAGCCATCCAAACTTTGGTGTAGACATTTATCAGAATCTTCCACCTTGTTGTATAGTGTAGGGCTCACCGAGAAACTTAAAGAAAGACACAAAGACAAAGAGACTCAATAGACCGACTCAGACCTGGACTATAAGATGATATTTGATAATCAAGTGTTTGATCATCCGCCTCCCAGGAATTAAAGCAGAGCTATGAGCTATAAGATCAGTAAAATGTCAGTCTGAAAGGTGATGATAACAGCTGAGGGACAAACAGATCTGTCCCCAATAGTAAAAATTCATGAAGCAAGCCGTGTCTTCACACAAAGGAATTTACTCCACACTGGGGTAAGATGACATGGAGCAAGAAGTCCCCCCTGGGGTAAACTGCTATCTGTTTTTGTTGAATATATAAAATGTATCATATCATGTTCAATTTTCTTTTGAAGTGTCATTGTAAAATACTAAAGGGTTCTCACTTTTTTTCAGTGATAATTTCCCAGGACATTTTCGATTTCACTAAAGCGGAAATAAAAGACAAGTTTCAAGTAATATATTCCTCTAGCCACAAGTCTTTAAAATGCATACAGTTTATTGCCATGAGTCATGACTCTGCTAAGAAGGAGCACTGCCAAGACCACATACTACCCAAAGGGGAGGTTATAATGTGAAGAGTATGTCCTATGGACTCACCTAATGGGAGTACTACATAGGAAAGAAGTCCCTGTATTGGGATCCACCTGATTAGGGAGAGACTACAGGCCACAGTGACTGGTGACAAAGAATAACAATTTTGAGTCTTCCCTCCCCTGCCTCACAGTGCCTTGGTCACTGCCTGCTTTCCAATGTTGCCACGCCTGCGGTTTTGCTGTGGTTTTTTTTCTCAAGTCCAGGTGATTGGGCTAGTTTTGAGTAGCAATTGGGAGGGTTTTGTTGCGAAAACCTGGCAACCCTTATCTCACCTTCACAATAACTTCGGATCTCTCTGTAGGGCCTGTAAGACCAAGGAGAGATCCCACGAGGGGATGAGGTGCAGTCTTGGGGGATTTAACCTCTGCACACCTCTCAGGAACCTATAATTAGGTTGTGCTTTTCCAGAGACCTGCCACCGGCAGTGTGGTGGTTTACTGCTATTGCTGCCATGTAAACCTTAAGGGTGGTAGCGAACAAGTGCTTTTCTAGGCCCTCTTGGAGGAAGGAAAGCACTGACTCAAAGCCACATCTCCATGGGTCTTCACCTCGGGAAGAACACCATGCAGCGAAAAGGCACCACTTCAAGGCTTGTTATAGCCGTGTAGAAGAGGGGGCTCTTGCCTGAGTTATTGTGTCTAGCCCCCTGAATTCCTCCTTGTCCTATCCAAGGAACAGGTATCGGTTGCATGTAAGCCCTTGAGTTAAGAAAACCCTTAGTTATAAGGTTCAGGGTAATCTTAGTGAAACAAGTCCTGAAAATGTATGAAAGAACACATATTACACATATGACACTTGATATTTATTCTTATATGATTAGTTAATTGCATTTGCATTTTAGATTTTACTTTCAATAAAACATTTGAAATCTATTTGAAAAAGTTGTTTTGATGCATGTTCGGCCTGATTTTTTTGTTGCATTTCCCTGTTCTGACCAGCGTGTGGTGTTTCAAACACTCCGAAACAGGGAATCATTTTATGAAGTTGGTTCAATTAATTAAAAGCTTTGAAAGATTTGTTTCTCTCATCACTACCCTACGGTAAGGCGGTAACTGGCAATATGGCAAAGTATTATGGCAAGAACATACCTATACATGTGCCAAACAGGAAATAACCAACAAAGAAGCAGTCCATAATCAAAACTCAGGAGAGGGCTCCCTCTAGTGACTGGCTGAATGGGAATCAATTGTTACTACTGTGATGTAAAATATGTTTGTAATGTATATCTAATTTGTGGAATTATTAAATAACTCCCTGAATTGTAATAACTAAGTTAAATAATAAAGACACTAGCAACCTTCTGCCCTAAATCTTTGTTTGGCAAAAACTTCTGTTAAACATCATCACTGCGTAAGAGACACTCAGAGTCAAATTAATAAAAAGAGAAATATTTATTCTTGCAAGAAGGCCCAGTCGCCAACACAGCAGTACATTCTGTGAAGTGAGTGGCGCGCACCAGGAAGACATGAGACAGCTTTTATACTCTTTTCAAGGTTCCTTCTCACCCGCTGTACTTTTCCCCCACTCAGATAAGGTCCCCACTGCTGTTCAGTTTCTACTTAAGGACACAAACTGGTACTGGAATAAACCAGCCAAATTTGACCATTCCTAAGGTCAAGATGTCCTGTCCCATATATTCCTGAAACGTCACGCACAAGCACGTACACACATATACTTTTACACATTGAATAGGTTCAATCCCGTATGATATCTGTTAGGAATAAATGACTATTAAAATTTCTACAACATCTTCAATATTTAACTCTACAAATCGAAATTTCCACAAATCCCCTATTATCAAACAGACATATCAACTTAATTCACAAATCATTATCATTCAATCTAATAAAAAAAAACTTCAAAATGAAAAATAAATCAACCTATAAACTATATAAATCTCACAATTATTCATGTTCAGATAAAAAGACACGATTAATAACAGCATAGGCATTCAATAAATGACAAGAGATTAAATAACATGGTGAAGAGGAAATGTAAGGGTGAGGTATCTAAACCTATCTGTTTTTGTTCCTGATCACATTAAAAATGGATTTTGTTGCATATTTTGTTACCTTTGAGGAATTTTGTCTGAAGGGAAGGGTGATATGCAACTTTTCCCTTAAAGGATTTTGATTATTTAAGTTAAAGAGATTTCAAACAGAATGACAGCAAATGGTCTTTATAATAAGTGCTGCTGGGGTCACAGCTTGCCTTTTCTTCTAATCTGTCTTTTTCTGCTTTCTCCATTCTCTTTCTTACTCTGTCCGTCTTACTCCTCCCGCACGCCCTCTACTTCTTTGCCTCTTTTTCTTCCTCTCCTGCCCTCCTCTTCACGATAAACACAGCGAGTCACAGTCTGAAGCACACCAGAGTGTTGTGTGTGTTAAAAACGTTTCCCAATGGCAGCATCACAGTTTGTGTGAACTTTTCAAACGTCTCTGAATCTGGTGGAAGACCATCATGGCGCTCCTTGGCTTTGAACGGTTATTCTCCTGTGAATTCTCCTCTCCAAAGGGCCTCTGCCTTCAGAGGCTCACAGAGAAGAAAGGCCTCGAGCGACAGCTATCAGTACCCCCCACCCTCCTTTTCTTCATCTCACACACACACAACACACACACACACACACACACACACACACACACACACACACACACACACACACACACACACACACACACACACACACACACACACACACACACACAACACACACACACACACACACCAGCCTCCCCCACAGTGTCTCTCATCAGAACAGGCTGTTAAAAAGCCAACTACTTTCATTATAAAAGGACTTTAAAAAACAGAATAATACATTAAAGAAGCTTAAACATCAGATATAGCCTGCTACAAAAAACAATAAGTAAGCTAAATAAAATATTCATTAGAGTAATTGGATCAGAGAACAGCAACATGTGAGAGAGTTACTGGAAATGGATGTTGCTGACGATGACAGTGTATCAGATCCATGTGGCAAGGCAAACCTAGAAGTCTATTTGATTTTAGCTTTCATCCTCCATTTCTCCTTCATGTCTAGACTGCTGAAGCTTGTTTACCTCTCATGGAGGAAAAACTTCACCAGAATTTTAGAGGGCATGGGATGATGCTTCTACTTACAGGCAGTAATGGTCTGTAAAGATCCAAACTGTAAATTTTAGATTGAAGAATAAAGCTTTCAGGACAGTGATCACCTTTCTTTGTGGATATTTTTTCTAGAATAATAAAACTCAAAAAGAGATAATTACAGTAAATCATTTGAAATACAATTGAAAAGAAACTACTAACTAATTTCTATCTGACATCTTTAAGGGATAGTTCTGTCATCATGTACTCACCTTCATTTTGTATGAAATTTTAATTTTTTCTGTGGAATGATATTTTAAAGAATGTTGTTAACCAAAGAGTTTTAGTCACTATTGACTTGCATGGACCAAAAAGAGAGAAAAAAGAGATAGAGAGAGATTTCTCTATATCTTTTGTGTTCCACAGAAAAAAATAGTCATACAGGTTTGGAATGACATGCGAGTGTGTAAATGATGACTTTTTTTTTATTTTTGGTTGAACTAACCCTTTGACTCATACATGATGTTATAAACAAACTGTGTCTGTATGTTTCAAAAAGAGCCAATTCGGCAAGTGCATGTATTAGAGCTATAAACAATGAGCTGATACTGAATCAGAAATGTTTTTAACACCTTACCTACCATCAATTTCTACTGTCTTCTGTTCTGAGTCCATCATGTCTCATGTGAAAATAAATTGGTCAGGGAGAGGGGGTCCCCAAATATTACAGCAGGTGGCCTCCATCCCTAATGATTTTGCATTATATATATATATTATATATTATGCGGATTGTACAGGTCTACATTAAACTTTTCACCCTTGGATGCTGAAATATGGATATAGCAGCAAAAGTCATAGAGTATTTTATTGTTGCAATGTTCAACTGTCCTTCACTGATGAAAACTAGTCTTTGAACCCATTCTTGGCGCTCTGGTTTGGTTCACTGTGTGGTGGCCAGATAAAAAGATAATAATTTCCTTTGAGGAGGGCAGAGGATGAGACCAAATATTTAAATCGAACCCAGGCTGCAGCAAGAGGAAGCAGTTACCCACCATTGGAATGGGACTGTCACGTAGTGTTTATGATTGTATGTTCCCATGTGGATGTCTCGATCTCTTTATCATGGCTGAATTAGGTGAAATCTGACATGAGTTTGCAAGAAACGTAGAGGGATAGTTCACCAAAAAATAAAAATTCAGTCATCATTTACTCAGGCTCATGTTGTTTCAAATCTGTATGACTTTCTTTCTTCCTTGGAAACGTGAAGTTTATGAAAGTGAATGTGGGTTGAGGCTGTCTTGCTCCAAAAATATCAAAAAAGCACCATTAAGTGGTCCATATGACTTGTGTGCTATATTTAATCTCTTCTGGAGTCAAATGATAGTTTCGTGTGAAAAACAGACTGAAGTCATTATTCACAGACAATTTTCATGGTATCATCCACTAGTTCTCAAATAAATTATGTAGATCCACAGAATTAAACATTGGATCAATGGTTCTCAACCTTTTTGATTTCGATGGCCCCTATTGTCCACGAAATTCAAAAGTTGTTTGTGATTTACTCTAAGAATTAAGGATTTTTTAAATCCACAATTCACAAAAAAAGTTTGTAAGAGTTTGCCAAAACTAGAAAATGCATAAAAACTGCCCATGAAGTTATAAGATGTTATTTATTTACTTTTCCCGTTCTAGAAATCACAATTTTAAAATTAGGCTACCTCATATATTTATCAAGACCTTGGGTACATTGGTTCCCAAGAAAAAAAAAGAAAAAAAACCCAAAACAATAATACAATTGTTTAGGGGTGAACTTATTTTAATGCTTGTTTTGTCTTATTTTAAATCATTTTAAATCATCTTGAGGGCCTCTTGGAAGTTTGCTGAGGCCCTTAGTCTACACTGCAATAGATGCATTGCATTAGGTCTGATGCCGATGACAACCAATGGCATTTGCCAATAAATGCCATCAGTGCACCATTTTTGTAGTCCATACAACTTCTGTAGTCCATTTTATAATTATGGTGGAGGGGAAGTACAGACAATTGTAATTTAAATTTCCAGTGACTCCTGTGAAAGGGCAGGGGACAGCCTTGCGGACAGCTGGGAAAGACCAGTTGACAGCGGGAAAGACTGCAACAGGAGTGTGCGGCTAGTCACCTTACCCACTAGCGACCTGGAATATTTAAGACGCAACCTCTGTGACTACGAAGCAGCATAAGAGGACGGCCCAAGACAGTAACGACAGGAATGAATAACGACAATGAGAAAAGACTCCGGAAATGTAGTTGTGTATGGGAGAAGGTGACATCACGCAGGAGCCAACACATACATCAGAGGAAGATGAAGTGCAGAAGGCAGACAGACCAGCGACCTTGCGCTTTGCAAGCAGGTCAGACAATAGGGACCCAAGGCCGGGATTGCAACCACAGTGCCGCAGGACCCAGTGGCACTGAGACATCTGAAGTAGTTGAAGGAAACCCCATGAAAAGCAAAGCCATGATGGGGAAGGCACTTAGTGAAAATAAGGATACCAGTCCACCAGAGGTACACCCCACAAAGCCAACGGCATAACAAGATCAAGTGGCCTAAGGCAAATGAGCGGGTAGTGTGGCAGAATTTCAACTCTGACCTGAGCCAACTGTTGGAGCTGGCGTTGCGAGGCAGTGTCAAGAACAAGCTTAACTTGGGGAGATTATCTTTGAAGAATGCAAGGAGAGGTTTGGCGAGGTCAGTAGGAAGGAACCTACAGCCCCAAGGAAAGGAAGGAGAGAAAGGGAGATTGAGCAGCTAGTTAGAGCCCAGCAACAGCTCCGCCGGAACAGGAGGAAAGCTGCACCTGAGGAGAAAGTTGGCCTGAAGGAGTTGTGGGACGAACGTAAACAAAGTCTTGCCAAGCTGCGAAGAGTGGAGAGGATCAGGACGAGGAGGAAGAAAAGAGAGAAAGAAAGAACCAGCTTCTTCAGAGATCCCTACAGGTTTGCCAGAGAGTTGCTAGTGAAAAGAGGAGTGTGAAGTTGGACATCAGTAAGGAGGAGTTGGAAAAATACATCAAGAGCCAGTACAGTGACAACAGACGAGCTACACCGCTCGGCTCCCCAGGGCACGTACCACGGCCAGCCCTACCGACAGTGCCATTTGATACATCCCCACCTAAGTTGCGAGAAGTGGAGGAGGTCATCAAGAAGGCAAGGTCAGCGTCAGCCCCCGGGCCTAATGGGCAGAGCCGTCGCAAGGGCTGTGCGAACTGTGCAACCGCACAGGGCCTCGCGCCACCAGGGGGCCTCGCAATCCTGCTTTTTTTTTTTTAACAAATTTAGCGGGTTTTGGACGGGCTGTAATCTTCCAGTCGATTAGTTGATTTATTGGTCGATACGTTCTGGATCAACCAAAATTTCATCTGGTGAAAAGCACTAGTTGCTAATGGGGGTGTTTTCAGAGCACCCTTGGTGCTTACCTTTCACAGGTAACAGTCTGTCTTCAGAACACCCCCCTTGTTTTCACTTTTTTAGATTAGCCCAACCCACTGGAGACAGATTGAAAACAGTACTAGAAGGCATTGGTATGGAGGTTTGCTGAATACTATATATTTATATATAAATTATATATAAATTTAATTGTGAGCGTTTAACTGTCAGTCCTCCTTTACCATGTCAAAGTTATCGACAGTGTGGCAGCATTTTACAAAAAAACAGATAATGGGAAAAAAGTCGAATGCATAGTTTTCAAGCAACAGTTTGCATATCACAGCTCGACTACAAACATGGCATATCACCTAAAAACGGTAAGCTAACTTGTCTGCGTTAGGTTGCCCCATCTGTTTTGAGTAGGCTATATGAATGAACATATAAGAATTGGCATTGAAATATGCCAATTCTAATAATCGTGTTTATAACTGCAGGCGCAACCGCACGCAACGACGGTATTGCGTAATTGTGCTGTATTTGTTTTGAGCCACTAAAAAAATTAAGTTAATGATCTCCATACGGGTGATTATCCGCATATCATTTATTTAATCTACCCACAAACTAAATTTGCACTCTATTCAACAGATTTCAATGTAATACCTTTTAAATATTTGAAACATCTATTCGTGTCTCAGCCGCGAAGCTGAGCTTCAGCCTCGCTCTGTGCGAGGACATGCACAGAGCGGCTGAAATTAAAGTGTCTGTCAGTTATTATAACATTATGACAAAAACAATTGTCTAAATTATGTTGCATATTCCTCAACAGTTCTTGTGCTGATATCACTAGTTGACATAGTACTATTTTCGGAAATCATGGCTATATTGTGCAGGTGCACATGATGCAACGCCGTCAGAGCCGATAGTGTGTAATTTCAGTGCCAAATAATTAGGTCAAAAACTATTTAATATAGGCCTACTGCAAATAGCCTATTTGTTTTTTATGTTTATTTATAATTAATTTTTGCAGACAAGGCTAACAAGTAGGCTGCGCAGCCAATTATTCTAGAGCCTGGAATCAAGTTCGCACAGAGCCTCGCACCCCACCTGCGACGGCACTGCTAATGGGCTTCCCTACAAGCTGTACAAGAACTGCCCCTAGGTGGTCAAAGTACTCTGGAAGCTCATGAAAACAGCTTGGAAGAAGGAGCAAGTTCCAGCAGAGTGGCAGCAAGCTGTAGGTGTGTTCATTCCCAAAGAGCAGAACTACCATACCACCAACCAGTTCAGAAACATTGCCTTGTTGAATGTGGAGGGGAATATTTTCTTCTCGATTCTGGCAAAGAGAATGAGCAATTTTCTCATTGGGAACGGATACATTGAGACAAGCTGTCAGAAGGCCGGAATCTCAGGCTTCCCTGGATGCATTGAGCACTCTTCTGTGATTTGGGATCAAATTCAGCGTGCAAAGAGAGAGAAGAGCGACCTGCATGTGGTGTGGCTAGAACTTGCCAACACATACTGTTCAGTGCCGCACAAGCTGATAGAATTTGACATGGAATTATTTTATGTCCCAAGTGGTGTGCAGAACATCATCACCGGATACATCAGCAACCTGCACATGTTCTTCACTCCAGAGGGCTACATGACAGGATGACAACAGCTGGAATGTGGGATTGCCATGGGGTGTGCCATCTCCCCCATCCTATTTGTTTTACCCATCGAGGTAATCCTCAGAGGGGCCAGGCAGATAGCAAGGGGCATTAAGCTACCATCAGGCGAGAGGCTTCCACCATTGAGGAGCTACATGGATGACGTAACAAGCATCCTTCAGACGGCTCCCTGCCCGACCAGGCTCCTCAAGAGCTTTGACGAGCTGCTCAAATGGGCAAGAATGAAGAGCAAGGCTGAAAAATCAAGAAGCCACTCAATAAGAAAAGATGTGCTGCATGCCAGGACCATCTGGAAGTCCATTCCACGGCTGTATGAGAAACCATTGAGAAGCCTAGGGAGGCAGTACACTGTAGAATTATCCGACAGGCAGATGGGGAAGCTAACCAGGCAACAACTTGCCCAGGGCATGGCAAGAATTGAGCGAAGCCACCTGCCTGGAAAGCATAAGGTGTGGTGCCATCAGCACACGCTATACCAACGTGTGCTGTGGCCGCTAAAGGTCTGTGAAATTGCTATATCGGAGGTTAGCAGGATGGACAGGCTGGCAAATAGCTATATTCGAAAGTGGTTGGGTTTGCTCCGCTACTTTTCGGATGCAGGTCTCTTCCCTCAGTCTCGTCCTGCTCACCACATTTATATTTAAGATTTTTTTTTATATTATATAGGCTAAAATAAATTATGCCTATGTATAAATACAGCAAGCAAATATTTCTTAAATATATTCATGCATATGTGTGTATATATAGATAGATAGATGGATAGATGGATAGATGGATATAGATAGATAGATAGATAGATAGATAGATAGATAGATAGATAGATAGATAGATAGATAGATAGATAGATAGATAGATAGATAGATAGATAGATAGATAGATAGATAGATAATTATACACAGTACACACACATATATTATGTAAACACAAACTTTTATTTTGGATGCGATTAATCTTTGCCAAGCACTACTTATAATATAATAGAATTAGCCATTCACAGTGTACTTAGTATTATTGTATTGTATTGTGCATTGTACAGTGTATTTAGTGGCACTGAGATACTACTAGTCTTTATTAAAGTTTTTCTTGATTGATAACACACTACAATGGATTTAGTTGGCCAATTTCCCAAATCATTAATTCAGTCAATTCAGAAACAAAGACACGTTTCTCAAAAAGTTTAACACATTTCACCTGTTTTTATACACGTTCCAATTTTTTTGTATTTTCTGCTAAACTCTACACAGAAATGTCAGTTGTACAGTTGACCATGTTCTTGTGCATGGAATGACCATGAGGGAAGTTCTACACAGGGTCATCTATATGGGTTTTTATACTATTAACACATACATGATAATTGTAGAAGTACATTAGATGAGATAACTTTCACTATTCTATGTACAGTTAATACTGTAGCATATGTTGTACATCCTCAAACTCATAATTGTTGAAGTACTTCTTACATTTCGTATTTTTGCAGAACTGAGAGACGACTGCTAGGGGAGGGAGAGAAATTATAAGAAACTGCTCTAGTATGGCAAATGTCATTACTATCAATGTCATTGATTCAGCTCACTCAACAAACTCTCTCTCTACTTTTACTCTGACTACTCCTGTTGCCATAAGTGATCTAATTGTGAAGTTTAATTCCACATCCTGCTGGCTTGATCCTACACCTGTTTTGTTTAAGATGTGTGTCCTCGAGGTTGCACCCTTCATAACACATGATAAACTGTAGTTTGGCTTCCGCCAGTGTCCCAGCAGAATTAAAAATGTCTACGGTGACCCCCATTTTTAAAAAAAACAGGCCTTGACCATCTAAACATGGACAATTACAGGCCAATATCTAATTTAACATTCTTAAGCAAAATCCTTGAAAATGCTGTGCTTCGCAATTGCGATCATATTTAGATGTTAATGGTCTTTTTGAATATTTTCAGTCAGGATTTCGCCCATCTCATAGCACTGAAACTGCTCTTCTTTGGGAGGTTAACAACATTCTTTTGTCCACAGATTCAAGGTTAATAAACATCTTGATGCTTCTCGATCTAAGCGCTGCATTTGACACTAAAGTACTATATCACCAAACAAGGGTATAGATCTGCCACTGCTTCGCTTACACAGGGAGTTCCATAAAGTTCAGTTCTTGGCCCACTATTGTTCAAGCACTCGATGTCCCTGAATTTCCTCAAATTAAATAAGATATTTGTGAATGGCTCTGCAGCCTCAGTAAAAAGGATGGACCTGTCCTTTGATATTGATGGAGTTCATGTTAAAGGCACAATATGGAACTTTTTGGCTTTCAAAATAGCAAAAATAACTGTATCTATGTTATATATTTCTTTTAGTTGTGTACTAACATTATCCCAAACGTTCCCACCAACTTACAAATCCGGAGAAATTTATATTTTAATTTGAAGACACGGGCCGTGTCTTTATTTCCGTTTCGTCGCCCGTCTATGACGTCATATAACCTTTGACTCTAGTTTCTCTAACTTCGTGCGGATCCCAGCGAAAAACCGCCAAACGCAAATGTAAACACCGGACGCACGTCACTAAAATAAAAGAAGACGATAAAGAATCAATAGTTGGATATCAATAATGGACCATGATTATGCTTTGCCTGCACGTTCTGCTGCTGGAGGCAGATCCGTGAAGCGGAAACGCACGGGTGACAGAAATGACTCGAGAAGGGTTTGGGACAGGAGAAGAGACATGAATCGCGTTAACATTGGAGTTGCATTTCCACGAGCTTCGTGACAAACTGGAACTACAGAGAGATGCCGATCTCGCTTGCATTCTAATAAACAACTAAGCAGTGGCGATTCTAGGGGGTGGCCTGGGGTGGCCAGGGCCACCCCTGAAAGCTCATTGGCCACCCCTGTGGCCACCCCAGATCTGATAGGTAGTTGGTCAAGTTTGTCAACACAAGAAACAAGAGAAATGCTGTCAATCAATGATGACAGCTGATCAACTGATTTAGGGCCAGTTTTACATTTTTAACGAACACCGTGATGGTCGTACTGAGGCTGTGAGAGCTGATTTCTGCTCAGCGGATGTTTGGCCATGCAGGTCAGGTGACCCATGAGATGAACGCGCTGGCTGCTGCTGCTCCGTGAAACAGGAGGTCGGTCACAGTTAAATACAACAACGATAAAAACGCTGGAATCTGTAGATTGAGAGGTATGGTAATTTAATGTTTAGTTATATCGTAGTTCCCTCTGAATGTGTAGGAAAACTGAAAAAGTCGAACTACACGGTAGCTTAGCAGCCTGCAAACCAAGTTAAGAGTGCAGACACTTGAAGAGGGCGCGCGCAGCTCTTAAAGGGGCCACACCTTATTTCCACTCGTTACACCACCATGAAATATGAAACACTATTTTCTGGACTGAAGACTGAGGGTGTTTTTTTGCAGATGTGTGTATGTTCAGTAGAGATAATGTTATATTTTTGGCCAACCAGTGTGTGAAATATAGTGTGAAAGTCTAGATTTAAGTTATAACACAAGAACAAGCTCTGTGACTTATTTATTTGCTCTGTGATTTAAGGGCTGTTTAAAAAGGATTTTTGTTTGTATCAATTAGCTCATCTTCACACACAGTCCACATATTTTTTAGACGTTTAAATAGGCAGAGCAAATTGCATTCAAATGGCAAGTTAATTTATGAAGAAGCATCTTGACCATTTATGATTCTAAGTCTTAACTGTTTGATTTAAATAATGTATGCTCAATCAAAGCCAACGTTTCAATTTATACCTTCATCAGGGCCTTGGACATGAATACTGTCTGGTTAAAAAACACTTTTTGCACATTTCCATTCATCACAAGGCATCCTAATGACATTATTCAGTCATCAGGCCATCATCTGTGTTACCTGTATTGTTACCCATGTTTGCTTTACTAATTTAAGTCCCCTCTTGTGGTTAAATAAAAACACACCTGGCAAAGAACAAACTAAGAAATTCAATTTCAAAATCTCTAACAAATTATATCTAAGCTAAAAAATAACAAACTAAGCATGTAAAAAACAACAAATATTTCTGTTTTTTCCTTACAAGCTTAGTTTTTCTTTTGCTTTTACAGATACAGTTTTTAATAAGGTCTTTAAGCATTTTGGTTTATCCTGTTGGATTTCTGTGTTTTTATGTAACCACAAGATGGTGCCTCAATTAGTAAAGCAAACACAGGTAACAATACAGGTGACACAGATGATGAGCTGATGACTGATACATGTTATTCTATAGGATGAGTTAAGAGCAGTTTAATTTTGCTACTCTAATCTAACTTTAATCAATCTAACGAGACAAGGACTTTAATCCACTACAAGAAAATAGCTCTTAGAAAATGTTTACCCTATCCTGACCATAATTACTGATAAAAAATAGACATGTTAAAATAACCAGAGATACTTGAGGACAGTGATAGGTGGTTAGGACTGTTTTTAACAGGATAGAAACTTTTATTTGACAGTTATGAGACAGGAAATCATGGGAGAGAGAGGACCGGGATTCGAATTATGGTCGGCTGCTTATGTATACGCATTAAACTTCGCTATGCCATGGCCATAGGGTGGCCATACGTCCGGATTTTGGCCGGACAGTCCGGATTTTAAGCCCCCTGTCCGGCGTCCGGCGCAGCCTCAAGCCGGACACTCATTTGTCCTCCTTTTTGGAGTTGCGCTGAATTGTTGAAAAAAATTAACCTATAAAAAGCCCGCATAATGATAGCGGCTCTCTGATTCCCCTAAATTAGGCCGGTGACACACTGGCTGCGTGGCGTGAGCGTGGCGTTTCTGTTGCGTGTCAGCTGCGTCGCGTTTTCTGTGTCTTTGCACATCAGAAGCGTGTCTGACGCGGCGCTGCTGACACGCATCACCCTTGTTCAACATATGGGAGAAAGTTGTGGAAGCCCTATACTTCGTGTTAAGCATAAAGCCTACTGATAAAGACAATGTCAGCACAGCAGTATTGACAGCAAAATAGACTACAGAATATTTCGTTCTGTCTTGACAGGTGCAATATTTGAAAATTGATAATTAGGCCTATTTATTTATTTATTTTTAAATGAGGCCTATATTTATATCTGAATTTGTCAAAAATGTAATTTATTAATATGTATTCGTGTACAAAATAACATAGAAACATATTTTCCTGTTGTATTTTGCCTGGAAACGCTTCCCACACGCTTGTATGTCGCGTGAAAAATAGGCGTCGGTTCTATTTAGCATGAGACGCGCGTGTCACGCAGGCAGTGTGCAAGCTCACCTGTTAACAGAGTCGAAATAAAAACAGACACGCCACGCAGCTGAGACGCGCACGCCACGCAGCCAGTGTGTCACCGGCCTGTTCAAGCGCGCGGCAGAGAGCGAGAGACCTTGCGTGCCCTCAGCACCAACTACAACCCAACCCCCCCCCGTCAACAAAACCACCGATCACCAAAATATATGTGTCCTCCTTTTTGCTGTTATGGAAATGGCCACCCTACATGGCCACCCCAAACTAGCTTTGTGTCCCATCTTGGCCACCCCCCAAAAAATGTTCTGGATACGCCACTGCAACTAAGCACCCATTCAGCTAACTATATCTATCCGTAACTTATATGTTGTGAAACGATGATGGCATGTGTAAAACGCAGACGGACTAGCTCTCATGTACAGTATAATGTAAATTCACATTTGTTGTAGATATAGCTGCAGAAAGTAGCTTCATATGTAGTTCACCATCTTTTTCAATATCATAGTATAAACGTAATTATAATTATTAACGAAAGGTGACCGTGTTTTTTAACATCTATTAATACTAGCTAGGTGGAATATTGATTCAATAGCCCTGATAATTCATATATCTCTCCGTTCGAAGAGACGTGATTTTAAAAACACTAAGTTAGAATGAGTGAGGAATGTGGGGAGCGACAGAGCGCGCGTGTTCATTACAATGGCATTACATAAAGTTTATAGCCGTAACTAAACGTAACAAGAATAGAGATATAATATAAATAACAAAACATTACCTCGTCAGTGAACATGTTATCTGCCAGAGATGCTAGATGGCTGGGGAATGACAGATTGCGCGTGTCCCAAATGAACATCGTATAGCTGGTTCGCGCGCGCACTCCCTCTCTCTCTCTCTCTCGACAACGACAACAACTCCCATGAGCACATGCTCTTTCACGACGTCATCAGAATACGTCTTTTGCTATTATTTTGATTGAGTGACCCCTGGTGGCCAAAAGTTACATACTGTACGTTTAAAGGGGAAATGAAACGTCCTTGTTTTGGCACTGGTAGTAGCTACATATATTAGAAAAATCACATTGCCTAAGATTTTATTTTAAAAAGTTGTTAAAACCACAGATATGACAATTATTTTCGTAATTTCTAGCTAGCTATCCATCTAGCGAGTCGCCATTTTGACAGTATACAATAGAGAGTATACTCTATTGTATTGCATACCAAGTTCATATTCAATATTTTTTCTAGTGCTTTTTGTAAGATCTCTGTATAGTAGTGTAATGAAAATGAACTTTTCTTAAAGCTTATTGTTAAATTTCACTATCTTGCATCCCTCTCTTTATGTTGTCTGTAATAGACATTAAGTAAGGTAATAGACATCTGTAATTGATTCATGATTGCTAAAAGGAGGTTTTTGTAACAGCGTTATGAATTGATCTCACTAGTGTTCTCTAGGCAATGGAGTAGTCTGTGTATTTGTTGAGTTTTGTGTGCCAAAGTTTGATTTTGACAAAAGAGAATATGTTTTTGACTAAAATATTTGAATTTGACGTGAACATGACGTGTTTCATGAATTGTGTTTTAGCAATTTTTTACTATATTTTTTTATTTTATTTTTAGTTTAAGTTTTAGTTTAAGTAGTTTTTTAAATTTCAGTTCACGTTTATGGAGAAACAAAAATGTTAGTTTTAGTTAACTATAATAACCCTGGCTGGCACTGAGCTTTTAAAGGAAATAGGAAGATAGCCACTCCATGACAATCCATTATCACTGTATTAACATTCAACACTATGATGGCCTGATGTAAGGGAGGAAAGCTCATTTTGTTAGCTTGGGTAATGAATGTGGTCTTGCTATAATGAATCACTCTGAGTGTTTAATCCACTATTATTTGATTGGGAACGAGTTAAAGATAGCTTCTTCTGCTGGAGCAGAAGCCCCATGTTTGGGAGCCAAGGTAAACTAAAATTTTGCAGAGCTCTAAGATTTCAGGTCAGCAAAGACAGATAATGCACCTCGTGTGCACCTGATGAAGGAGTCTGTCTCTATGCAGGCTTAAGAGTACAGACACAGACAGTTACCGTCCTAATCAGAACCAGGACCCTAGCTTTAACCTGCCATGCTAATACAAATCGCTATAAATCTAAAGCTAAGCTAAGCTGAGCAGACCCACAGTCACCTCAGGCTGGACTTCAAGACTTCAAAGAACACCTGGCCAAGAAACCTAGAAATCCATCTGAGGCAAATCCAGATTTTATTTCGTTCACTTATGGAACATGTCCAACATACAAAATTAGGGCTAGTGTCATTCCAAATCACAGTTTACATACATATGTGGAAAATAGAAAGCAAATGCCACACATAGCCTAAAGATACATTCAAGCAAGTCAAATTAGTCACAGAACCAGATCTTAAGAAACCAGCTGAGTAAAAAGTGCAAATGGGTTTCACAGTTTAGGGAGTTTTGAGAGATTGCATATATTCTGGTGCGTCAGTGTAACTGATACATATTTGTGGCATCCTTTTGAGTCCCTTTAATGTTCAAAGTTAAGGGAAAAACAAGATCAGCCCTGTGTTAGATATTAACGGTGAAATGAATCACCAGAACAAATGTGATGATTGTCCCCAAGGGCTTGTGGCTGCTTTGATGAGAAATCCATCCAAGGCACTGTTTTCAAAAGACACTGAAAGTCATTGACTTGGAGAAAAAATGAAACTGACCCAACTCACTGTGCTCTTGGATCCATCTCTTCATTAAAGCTTGGATGTTATAGTTATCAAATTCCATTAGTTTTCCATAAATGTAGCATAAGAGAGCAGAATACCTTGGCTCCATGTTCCTACTGCACATTTCTAAAACCTGGAATATGATTCAAACCATAGGCTAATTTGAAAAAAGATTTATTATTATTTATATACTATTATATGTACCGTAAATATATAGTTTTCATTTTAATGTAGTTTTTCTTTCTAAATATTTCTGTTTATTTTCATTTCAGTTTTTGTACTTTAACATTTTAGTACTTTTAGTAACTTAACATATTTCAGTTAGTTGCCAAGGCAGCGTTTCTAAATTTTTTATGTTTAAATTTTTCATCTAATATTTATATTTTAATCAAGCTTTATTTCAATTAGCAAATCTTTCTTTTCTTTTTTTTACAGTATTAGTTTTAGTTTACAATAACAAGAGAGGTTGAGAGAGTGATAATGTCTTCATACATATTTAACAGCCTTTGCCCTTTGGTATTAAGTTACACAATGCACATTTTATAGGATGAGCAAAGAGAACATCAATGCCATGGTTTTTAAAATAAGATTTATTAGAATGACGGGATTCATTTCTAATGGTGATAGGTGTAATATTACTAATAATTACTCAAGGGATTCAAAGCAAACCATAGCCAGTGTAAAATGGCATTACAAAATGTATGTAATGTATGTGATGGAAAAGAAGATCAAGTCCAACATTCAAACAGGGATAGCTTCCCTCAGATTTAAGGCCTGTTGCAAATAGATACAGCATAGCTTATATAGCCATTAAATCTGTGTGTGTGTGTGTGTGTGTGGTGTGTGTGTGTGTGTGTGTGTGTGTGTGTGTGTGTGTGTGTGTTGTGTGTGTGTGTGTGTGTGTGTGTGTGTGTGTGTGTGTGTGTGTGTGTGTGTGTGTGTGTGTGTGTGTGTGTGTGTGTGTGTGTGTGTGTGTGTCTTTATATGAGAGATAAGAGCAAAGTCTGCAGTATGATATGGGCTGAAATGAGTTAAAATCACATCACAGACTGCCTGGAGAAAAGCCTGAGGGAGTTCCAGTGTATAATGGCAGCTTTTGGGAAGCCTAAGCCATACCAGAGAAGGACAGATTGAGGGTCATGGGTCATTCTATACATAAAATGGCAATTTAAATGTTAGAGCTTACAAAAAAGTTAGAGCTTACATATTGCAGCTAAATGTGAAAAGAAATGATACATGATACAAATGATACATTAAGTAAACAACAAACAACAAAAAAACATTTTTTTTTATCTATGACTTTATTTATTTTCTTAGCAACGAATATTATATATTTTGAACATACTATGAAGTATTTTTTTTCTTGTAGCAAAATATTAATAGTCTACTGTTATGTTTTGCATTGGGGACGCTGTTGTTTGAATGTTAAACAATGGTGCCTCTTAGCGTTGTATTCAGTTGCAGTTTTACCTCGGACTGATTGTTTCCTCGTGTGTTTCCAAAATGTTATTTTATTTTTTATGTAACTCATTTCACTCTTTTTTATTATATTTGTAACTATTGTGTATGGAGCTGCACTCAGTTTGGTCAATTTAGGACGTAAACAGGATTTCCGTGACGTTAAGTGTAGATTCACCCCGAAACTAGACCCGCTGTTTGAATCTGTAGCTCGAGAGAGGCCTTCTGGAGTCTTTTTCCGACTACTGACACAAAACAAAGAGCAGAAGACTGGTCAAGCACTGAACCACGGCTTTACTTTAAATAATGGGCAAAAAGCATAAGAAACACAATCAAGAAGCACACACACCGACGGTAGGTCACTCACGATTCATGAAGCAGGCTGGGGATATTATGTTTTTCCTGTAGCTGAAGCCTCTTTCAAGAACATTATAAACTAACAACAGGCAGGCACTATGAGCATCACCCAGACTCTTGATTCTGTCATGGATGAGTAGCTAGCAGCACTGATATCTGATGCCCACACACGAATGTAGAGTTATTTGTTTTTCTCAGTAGTTAGCTAAATTCAAGGCTACCGAGCTGATTGTTCTGTTGTTTTGCTCCGAATACTAACGTTAGCATCTTTTGCTTAAAACATCAGATTAACCAAGGAAGGCAGTATCAGAATAACAATTTTAGTTTGTTTTCTCCATAAATGTATTAAAGCTAATACCTCCTAGAACCAGATGAAAGTGCATTGGGCTTTACATTTAAAAAAAAATGACATTTGTGTTGTTGTTTTCACTAATAAATAGCTGTCTCTTTTGAGAAGAATTATACTTCTCATATACATAGTTTGGTATATGAGAAGTATACATCTTCTTAAAAGTCACAGCGCTTGCACATTGTGGTCCTATTGTTATTTTAATTGCTTCTATTGCTCTCCTCATTTGTATGTCACGTTGGATACAAGCGTCTGATAAATGATTAAAATGTAAAAGAGGCAGCTATTTATTAGTGATAATTATGACACTAAATAATACATTAAGGTTTTCTGTATTAATTAGGTTAGGTTATTAGTATAGCACTTAAAGAGAGACAACGGATAAATCAGTTGTTCAAAGTCGTTTGTGTTTCTGCCATTGAAGAGTTCACCGAGCGTCCTCTGAAGCTGGTGTTAAAAGTGGCTGGGAATGAAGTCACCACAGGCAGCCCTAGCCTTGAGAGTGTTTATGACGACCAGGTAGATTACGACAAACACAACAAGAAAAAGAAGAAGAAAAAGAAGGACGAGAAGGACAGAGCCAGTCCTCCAGTGTCGCCGGCTGACAAAAAGAAAAAGGTGAAATATGAAAGCTGTTTTTGGCTTGTGTTGTTTACGTGCTTACAACATGCTAAGCATTGAATGTGTCTCATAGATGACCAAAAAAAGGAAGGCCCCAGACTCTGTGGATCCAGACTGGGATGAACAGAGCAGGACTCCTGCTCGCTCCGATGTTTCCCAGGACAAGCCCCTCACCCTCTCACTTGCCAGAATGGAGGGTAAAGCAGTGCACCCTCTCAGGGTTTAGGATTCATCTATTTTTGATGCTATTGTTTTGAAGGATTGTGTGCTTGTGCTGATTATCTGTTGATTATGATTTTGTAATTCCTCAGAAAAAGAGCAGACGCCTCTACAGGAGGCCCTGAGTCAGCTCATCCGACAACTCCAGAGGTAGGGCTAAACATGGCTAACTTGAGGACCAGTTGTGGATTCATATATAACTAATGTACTGTACTGTTGAAAGATTTGGGGGTCGGTAAGATTTTGTTTGTGTGTGTGTGTTTTCAAACTTTTTTTAAAATGCTCACCAAGGCTGCATTTATTTGATCAAAAAATGCAGTAAAAACAGAAATATTGTGAAATAATATTAATGAAAATAACTTTTCTTTTTTAAATTATTTCTTCCTATTACAGCACAGCTGAATTGTCAGCATCATTACTCCAGTCTTCAGTGTCACATGATCCTTCAGAAATCATTCTAATATGCTGATTTGCTGCTCAGAAAACATTTTTTATTATTAGCAATGTTCAAAACACTTCTGCTTTTTTTGTTGAAACCGTGATACATTTAGTTAGCCTGGTTCTACCAGACTCTCGTACATTTCATTTGTACAGAGAGTCTGGCACCGCTCCATTGACAAGCGTTAACTTCCTTGTAGGCGGGAACTCTATTAAAGTCTAAAACTATTGGATCTGCCCAGAGTCACTCAATCTGCCATAACCAATCGCTAACATTTGATCTTTTCCCGAACCCCGTGGGAGGATGGCCATAAACACAAAACTAAGCAAAGATTGTTCTTGCTCCGGCTTTAACTTCTTGATATTCAGCAGCGTTGCCACAACGGACCAAATGGCTTCGCTCGCATCTTTCTCCTCTGCCATAACTGAACTACAACTCAAAATAACGCACGAGTCGACATCAACGTCATCGTTCTCAGCCACTCCCTCTGTTCGCTGATTGGCCCGGTAAAAAATTGATCGGAGAAAACCAAAGTCTACAGCAGAATCCCAGACGTAGTACTGAAGGAAAATGAAATTGAGCGGAAGTACGTAGGAGGGCGGAACCAGGCTAAAATTTTGTTAGGATTGTTTGATAAATAGAAAGTTCAAGTTCAACAGTATTTATTTGATATGGTAGTCTTCTGTAACATTATACATGTCTTTACTGTCACTTTTGATTAGTTTAATATGTTCTTGCTGAATAAATGTATTAATTTCTTTAAAAGAAAAACTTCACACTTACCGACTCCAAACTTTTTAACTGTAGTGTATAACTTAATATATAACTACAGTGCTGATCTTAAAAAAAGAAAACGTACAAAAATGATCTCTGATTCTGCACCAGTATTCTCAGTCTGAGTATCCTATTAGATCTGTGTTTTTGGTCTTATTTTCCTGTTGTGAATGGTTAAAATCCTGTCTATAATTACTGTGAATGATAGCTGAATGCTGCTGTTTACTGCAGGAAGGACCCTAGTGCATTCTTCTCATTCCCTGTGACCGACCTGATCGCCCCAGGATACTCTCTCATTATAAAGAGACCCATGGACTTCAGCGCTATGAAGGAGAAAGTGAAGAGGGAACAATACCAGTCACTTGAGGAGCTCAAGGTAATGAGATCATCACAGCCATTACTAAGATACAGACTGGCACTAAAGCCCAATTTATGCGTTGAGCGTTCTACCGCAAGCACTATGATTGGTCTGCTAGAACCCCTCCCTTGGGTTTCACATGCTCCCTCTGCATGTGTAATTACACGTCAACGCGAACAACGACGCAGAAGTATAAATGAAAACCGATGCGTAGGTCCGACGAGGAAGTATAAATCAGCCTTTAGGGGCAGTAAGCAATTTCTGAGAAACGCACCCAAACCAACAAATTGGTGAATAATTGCTAGATGTCTGTTCTGTGTAAGTGCTGAAAAAAACAAACATGGGTTTACATAAGCCGCTTTTCCACCGTCGGTCCGAACAGTTCTTAGAATGGTAAGGAACGGTTCCAGTTGTGTTTCCGCTTGAGCCTTCTCGGCCCGGAATTCTCAGCGCGAAAGGCTACCCGCACCTAACCATGCTGCTTGAATCCGTGAAATGACGTCGCCACTCAGGATTGGTCACTGTTGGCTACCAGTTTCTCTGTAGCTGGTTAAGCACGCTATTGCTAAGTAAACAAAGCAATGATAAAATTAAAACCAATAGCTGACTATTCTCCATAACACGGTCGCTATTTACATCTCATATCATCAGTAAACCATCGTGTTACCAAGGCAACGACTGACGCGTTTGTATTTAATTCCAAAGAGCAGCCGCTATCAGCCCCACAGTGGAAAATGAAACCATAACCGTATCAGCTGGCCCGGAATGGAACGGTTACGCAGTGGAACCGTTCGACCTGGCGGTAGAAAAGGCTATAGTCCTGGCTGTGTAAATAGGAGAAAAACAAAGTGGATCAACTGAGCACCAAAGCACTTTATTACCGTAGTTGCCATGGTGGGGGAGGAGAGAAAGTGAGCAAATGGGACATTTGTAGAAAGAAAGATAGCTGAGATATTACCAAAAAGGAAAAGGTCTGAGAAATATACTTGGAAAAAGAAGGGTTACTATCAGGAAAGAGCTCGGAGTGGACCCGTGTTAATATTGGATAAGCTTTCTAGATGTTTCTAGAGCAGGAAGGCCTCAGATGGATGCCGAAGTTGCTTTGTTTCTGCTGAGTAACATTAGTTTTGCCATGTTTCACAGAACCAAGATATGCTGCTGCTGTTGTTGAATCACAGCTGATTCGTCCATACTCTCGCAAGCTGTTAGTGGTTGCATAGCATGGCGGTGCAATGAAGGGAGGGTGTGTTTATTTTGGTTGATTTTAAATTTGCACATTTAAGTAGTCATATATTGATGATTATTCCAGCTGCCTTTATTTGACAAGTGATAAGCAATGATCTACAGTCATATATTAAATATTGATAATGGCCATTTAGACTAGGACAGCTGATGAGGTGATGCTGTGCTGTTCTCCCCACAGCTGGATTTCAGAGTGATGTGTGAGAACGCTATGATCTACAACAAACCAGAGACGATTTACTACAAAGCAGCAAAGAAACTCCTTCACTCTGGCATGAAGATCCTGAGCACAGTGAGTAGAGGAAAAACTGAAAAAATTGTATTGGAACTTGTATTCGATATAGTTGCATTTTAGAGTTATAGTTGTTGAAACTAAATTGAGCCATTTTCACAATTTTCTGTTAAAAATCAGTTTTCACACCAGAGGGCGGTGATGTGCCATGCACAATATGATCCCATTATTAGTGTTGTTGTAGTAGAATGTTGTTCAGTTATACCCATTCAAATCGATCAAACTGGAAACGTTGAACATGAAAATTAACTTTTTTTGTGCTTTTAGGAGAGACTGGACAGTTTAAAGCAGAGCATAGAGTTCATGGCTGGCCTGCAGACGTCCAGCAGTCGTTCAGCAGAGGATGGAGATGAGGATGGTGGGACGTCTGACCCTGTCAAAGAGAACTCGTCGGTCATGGACACAAGTGACAACTCACAATCACCCCGTGTAGGCAATAAAGATACTCCAAGGTATGAATCACATATTTTGGAAAGTTAATGGATTGTAATTGCCTGTCAAAAAAACAACAGCTGTTGTTCCACTGTGTTGTAATAGTAGTTGAGGTGTGAACTCCATTGTTCTCTTATTAGTATTACAGTTTTTTTAAACTTGATGGGTTTAGTTATCGTTCATAATGTAAATAGGCCTTAATCCTCCATGGTCATCAAAGGGTCAGTTCAGTTGAGAGTTGGGGCGAAACTTCCTTTCAGTCTGATCCTGATGTTGCTTTGAAAGTGAACAAATCTGTTTCCTCTTTCTTTTCATTTTTTTTTCAGAATAATTCTTAAAATAATGGTTCATATTAATCACAGGCAGGATATGAAACACTGCCAAATGTGAGTGAAAATGCTTGCAGGTTTCTCGCTAGTTGGCAGGCTTCTTCGGCATAACGCATGGTTTAAGACCGAAAGTCTGACCGCTGCCGTGACGTGGCTGACGTGAGCAAATCAAAGACGCACACGACGTGTAAAAAAAATCTGTCTCAACTTGTGCATATTACGACAGCCTTTACCTCAGTGGAAATAGGCGTTCTAGATAAACCTCTTAGGGTACGTTTTCTTCTCCACATTCAGATGTTACATTTTAGAAAGTTATGCAAAATACAACTTTATCCATAAAATATTTATGGCTGGAAATAGTTTTCAGTTCAGAAAGGTAATACTAGATCTTAATCACTATTGTCTGCCTGGGAAAAAGAGCGTGTGACTTTACTTAAATGGGTGATGTGGTCAGTAAAAAAGCTTCTTTTCTCCAGTTTTCCTAACTGTGAACAGCTATTCACATTGGCTTTGTAGCTGGATTCAAGGCTTCTGCTGCTGTACTGAAGCCAGTGAGACATTCCAAGGTGTTGCCGGGGTGTTCACTGTCTTTCTCTATTTACTCTTTCTTTTTGTTGTTTGCCTACGTAAATCGGCTTGGCTGCTGTAGTGGGCCAGAGTCTTGGAATGCTTAAACATGTCGTGACTTGTAGGCTATCTGTAGCCAATGAGATATGCACAGACACACACTTTGTATCTTTTCAGGGAGGATGAATCATCTTCCTGCACACTACTCCGCAGGGTCCGGTAGAGGCTTGAGAACAGGCCTAACCCTAACCCTAAAACCACACATCTATTATGACATTCATAATTGATCCAATCACTGCTCTGACATCAGAGTTCATTGGGAGTTTCAGGAATGATCTGACTCATATGTGTGGATTTATTTACTCTAAACCGGGAGTATTACTGATAACACAAATACATTCAGAATTGCATCAATGTTTGTGTAACAGGGACAGTAAGGATGATGCTCAGAAGAGCCAAACAGAGAAGGACCTGGAGGAGATCAAGAAGATCATTGAGGAGTCTGGAGGGAAACTCTCAAACAGACGTCTGCAGTGTGAGGTAGGAGTACAACACTAGGGAACATGAACCATGTGTTATTGTACAGCATTCACATGTGAGATCATTCACTGAGCATGTCAGATAACAGTTGATGAATGGTCGCTTTTCTTACAAGCAGCTGGAGTTGGAGAGAAGGACGTCTGATGGCTCAACCACTCTGGGAATCCTGAACCCCGCCGACCTGAGCGCTGGAGGTTTGTGACACTATGAGTGTTAAAGAAAACAAGCAAATATTAGACGTGTGTACAAAACAAAAAAACGTGTGTCTTATGCTTCCATGCCAGATCCAGGATACTGCCCAGTCAAATTGGGAATGATGGGAGGTAGATTGCAGTCTGGAATAAACACCCTTCAGGGTTTCAAAGAGGACAAGAGAAACATGGTCACTCCAGGTATTATACAATGACACTTCACTCTGTCACTAACTTGAATCTCACTTTGTATCAGTCTCAACCGCAACGTTAATGCCAGTACTACTCCTATTCGTTTTCCTGGAAAAATGACTTGATGAATAAAATGTCTCAATTAGCAATAGGCTTCAGTCTATGGCCTAACCTTCAGTCATGCGGAGAAGATCATGGGAAGGGTGTGTTATAATCTCTGTTTGAATACCTAGTGTTCAACTGCCAGAGGAATGTAATATTATGTACCAGAAAAATCTAATTGTTCCTGCTGTCAATTAGAACGTCTGGGTTTTTTTTTTATCTGTGGTGCTTGCTATTGTTATATTTGAATCCCTAAATATAAAAATGTAGGACTTCTTGTCCCACACTGTGACATGAATGATACCGCAAATTGTGAGGGTTAGGCAGAAAAATATCCTAGCCTTCCATTTTAAGAAGCCAGGGATTTGGCAGCCACGCAGCACTGTTAACCACTCGCAGCATACTAGTGAGCTTTTTCATGGCCATTTCTCACTTGAAGGTAAAACGCTATAGTTGTTTGATCAAAATTTGAAGGTTTCAAGTCGAAGATTTGTACCATGTAGTTTCAAAACTGACTGTTTTGGAGTGAGCAGTGCATTAGGTTTTGACCGTCTTTTATAAATCTCTCATTGTCTTCTATAGATTTTGGCTGGGGCGCACTTTGGGGCCTCAAAGTGATCTAAAATTATTTAAAATAAGATGAAACACGCATTAAAATAAGCTGAAACAGCTAAAAATCAAGATGTTTATTGTTTTATTTCACCCCCTCAACAACTGTTTCATTTAAGGAACCAGGCTTTTCAGTGTTTTAAAACCTTGATATATGAGGTAGAAAAGTCTTGTAAATCAAGAGAACTTTAAAACTTTTTTTTTTGTTATGCTAAAATAGATTCCATATCCAGTAACATTCAGCTACTAAAACTTCAGATATTTTAATTGTACTTATTTTAGTTGCTTTTAATTTACAGAAATTTAGAGTACCCATAGATTAAAATAAGTTTAGGAAACCAATTCAGGAGAAAGGGGAACTTAGAATGGAGTCTAAAAGGTTGAGAACCACAGTTTTAGACTGTGTACTGTCCTCCCTCTCAGTGTGACTGCTGGCTTTGCTGACTTTTATTGGAATCATCAGTCTGTGTTCTAGGGCTGTCACTTTTGAGAAAAATCACATTCGAACGGATATCGAATATCAAGCAAAATATTCGAATATATTCGAATATCTACGACAATATAACAATGCACTATGCTCAAATGTAAACACTGTTAAATTCACTATATCTAATGCGTTTCATACAATACAGACACATACATAAACATACACATAAAGTAAAATGAAGTTCACGAACAACCTCGATCCATCAGGAAACACATGGTCGCTGAATTTAACTGCGCTTCATGAAGCGTTTTTCTTTTGCGTGAAGAAGCCGTTCGCCGGAGATGTGTTAAAAGATAGCGGAGTACGTTCATGATTCATGAATACACACATTCATACCAGTATAATAATCCTCCTGGCGCCAGGTCTGGGTGAGTATAATTTACTCTCTTACCTTTGTTCTTTGACACTTTAAGACCACTTAAAGAAGTTGCTGACAGAGACGCGATCTGACCACACAGAGATGGATCTTACACGCGTCTTTTCTGTGGGTCGTGCGCGCGTGTGTGTGTGTGTGTAATAGGCAGGAATTATAGCGCGGTTTCTTTCGTCTTGTCTTTATCTTCCATTTTCGAAACAAACTGGCTATATTGGCTATTATTCGCTTGATTTGGTCATGGGTCTACGCTACAATACGTTTAGAGCGGCCACTACTGGATGAGATGGCAAACAATAAATAAAAAGCAAACGATAGACTGTAAAAAATGCGCAAAACATGGCACTTTAAAAACCGGATAGTTTATTTATAGTTCGATTTCGGTTATTTCACGTCATGTTCGAATGCATATTCGAATATCGAATAAAAAGTGACAGCCCTGCTGTGTTCCATAAATTATGCGTACAAGTCCCCACATGCCTCTTTTCTTTTTTGCAGTTTCCTATATGAATTACCTATATGGCCCATTCAGCTCATATGCTCCTACATATGACTCCAGTTTTGCCAATATCAGCAAAGAGGACTCCGATCTTATTTACTCCTTCTATGGAGAGGACAGCAGTCAGCCAGAATCTGAAAGGTGTGTGTGTATGCTTGGAATCAGCCATATAAATATATATTTCCATGAAATTAGATGACTAAGAAGCAATCACCTACTCTTTAAAACTGTGTTTTGAACCTACATGCATTTGTGTTATGTGAAACTGCTCTTCTGCTGGACAAAAGGCCTGATTCACACCCTTCCACCACTCCCCTGCCATTCCACAATTAATAATTTGGATGTGTGTGTGTGTGTAGCGTTGCAGATTTCCTTGCTAAATCCGAGGAGCACATGAGCAGGTTAGCAGATAATATCTTGGATGCTTTAACCAGTGGGGAGCACTCGAAACAACTGAAAGAGACAGCAACTGTAAGAAATCTCACCACACGCTCATTACTGCAACATTTAATCCATAATATATGTGTATACTATATCCATTTGAATTATTTTCAATGGGACAGCAAATCGGTTCTTGATGATCAATTCCGGTTTTGATAGGATGCTTTTTGTTTTCCTCAGGATAATCTGCCCATGGAAGATCCTGCAGAGAAAATAGACACAACAGATGATGCTGAGGTAAAACTATCATATCCTAAGAATGAGATTAAAATGTCTACAAGTGCATACTAGAGTACAGCTCACTTGAGTTGAAGTGAAAACACAAACCTGGTATTTAAAGGCAGCGTCAGGACCGCACACTCACTGCTCTGCAGCAGCTGTGTCAACAACACCATCCAACTTTCACACACTAATGGAAAGAATATTTGCCCAGACACACACCAACACACTCTCCCCCCTGTCATTTTTTGACTTCCTCCTTCACTCACACTGATGTATGTGTGTGAGAGTGCTGTGGACGTAGAAGGAAAGGTAAGCATGGGTCGTCTATGAACGTACTGCAGCATTAGTCTGTGTGTGACTGTGGTTCAGCTAGCATACCTTAGCAGGGTGGTGCTACTGTTCAACACTGTTTTTAGCAAGCTAGTGGATTCATAGTTTTATCCCAAGACCCAACAAGCATTTTATATAGTGATTCCCAACACTGTACTTACCCCTGCCGGGATATCTAGGCTGGTTCCATGGGGTACATGGAAGGAATTTGATTCTGCTTTAATTATACAAAACAGAAATGAAGAGCCAAATAATATGACTGTAGGTACATTTCAAATGACAAACTGTATATAATGCTATATGTTGTTTTGTTTTCTTGCCATACTTTTCAAAAGTTTGGGTTCACCATTATTTTAATGTTATTTTATTTTAAACAAATGAATAATGTTACAAAATCCTGAGAATAATTCTGAAAAATAATAAAATTGTCATTGTTTCCACAACAATATTAAGCAGCACAACCATTTTAATATATTTTTTTAATTATTTATGAAGGGTTGTGTGAGTAATGATGCTGAAAATTCAGGAATACATTTGAAAGTATATTAAAAATAGTAAACAGTTATTTTAAATTAGAATAATATTTTACAGACCTATTTACTTTTTTAACTTAATTCTTAATCAAATAAATGCAGCCTTGCTGTCTATAAGAGACTTCTTTCAAAAACATTTGAAAAAATCGTAAAGACCCCAAACCATGCATAGTCCAATAAAAAAAGTGACATGATTTGACTTGAGATGCTCGCACATTTCTGGCCTGGTGTCAGTCCATGCCCTCCTTTTCACGTCTTTTTGCGCATGTCTCTGTAGGTTGTTGCGTCAGATCCCAGCACTGGTGATAGTGTGACGGCCCTCAGTTTTGTGGGTTTGAATCCTAACCTGCTTCCTGAAAGCTTCAACACTGAAGGTGAGAATCTCCTGTTTCTGAAAGTGTAGTTTGAAACATGGATAAATCCTGTTTAGTCATTTTAGATTTGATCCAACCCTATGAAATTCCAGCCCCATGTTTTTCCAGTTTATTAATGAACCATTTTTTTCTCTTGAGATGCATGTTTCATGTCTATTATGCTTGATGAACTGATTATGATCCTCCTCCCTCAGCAGTGGAATCAGTAACACGCGTGAGCTCATTTCCCATCTATTTAACAGCAAACGGATTTATCTCAGTGAAAAACTCTCTCCTCCCTTAGAAGCAGAGCATTTCCAACAGAAGCTGGATGAGACGACGGTGTTGCTGAGGGAGCTGCAGAAGGTTCAGAAAGAGAGACTGAGTGCCAAACAGCCGCCAAACATCATCTGCCTACTGGTTCCTACTGCTAAAGAGCTGCAGCTTGGTACGCACAAACACAGTATATGACCTTTGATGACCGCTTCACTGCTCTCACTCTATCAGATAATACTAGACAAACACTAACATTTTTCCTGTCTCGTGTGTTTTGAGTTTTTCCTTACTCAAGGAGTTTTAGTGAGTCAGTGTTGTTGCACATTAACAGACCTGTGGGTTTCAGCAGCTGTTTAAAAGCAGATATACTTTGCAGTTTTGATAACTTCTAACCCCCACCATTCTTATTGCAGCGGAGAAAGTTACTGGTAACCTGGCACATTTGACCAGTCAGGTGACCCCTGGTGACGTGTGCAGTGTTTATGGTATCAGAAAGGCCATGGGTGTCTCGCTACCCAACGATACCGCACAGGATACATTCACACACCTGACCACAGGTAACGGAAACACCCGGCACAAACAAGAAATATCCAGCAAGTTAGACTTTGTCTTTTTACGTGTTTTGTTTGTGAAATGACTCTTGCTTTATCTACTCAAAAACTGACATTAACAGGAAAATGTGGGTAAATGTGTTTTCTGTTTCAGTGGGAGATATAATTGAACCCATGGAGGGAGTGTGTTGAGTCAGTCTGCTTATTCCAGCTCACCCCGCAATGGTGCTGTTTCTGATTTACTGTTGTTTCATTAAATAAACATCCTTTTTTAAACATTTTGTATATTTCTATTCTTAAGTTGCAAAAATTGAACATTAGCAAGTGACTTGATATAGAAATAAATTGCTCATTTTAGTTCACCAAAAAATGTTTGTTCTGACCTTTGTTCATCTTCAGAATACAAAAGAAGATATTTTTGTTCATCCATTTGAAAGTCTGCGCTTCAAAAATATACTGTGAAAGTAATCAAAATGAATGGAGCTGTGTAATCCAAATTTTCTGAAGAGCAGATTTAATTTCACATATTAAAGGGATAGTTCACCTCTCATTTACTCCCCCTCATGTCTGTCCAAACCTGTATGGATTTTCTTTCTTCTGTTTAATGTTGATGGACCCCATTGGCTTCCATAGTTACTTTTATTCCATAAAAATACTATGGAAGTCAATGGGGTCCATCAAATGTTTGTTTACCCATAATACCATCTTTTGTGTTCAACAGAAGAAAGAATGAATGTAAGTCTTGTGTGTTTGGAACAACATGAGTAAATAAATAAAAAAAAATGTCAGCGTATAGCATTTGTAAATGTCTGAATATAATATTAAACGGTTTGAAAATTCTAGCTATAACCTGAGAGTAGTTCATAGCTCTCTGCTATATCACAAATCCTATCATGCTTTGGGAGAATTAAGAGTAATCCTTAAAGGAAATGAGACCAAGACCTATGAATGTTATTACTTGTGTCGCCACTGATGCTTTGATTTGAAGCCAAAATAAAGGGATTTTTTTTTTCATAGAATCAGCCTTCATATCATACAATGCCAGATATAACTTCAATGACAAACATTTGCAAATGAACATTTTAAAATAAAAGCAATATTCTGTCTGAGTTCATCTATTGGGAAATAATGTTGGTTCATGTTGAGATTTGCTACTATGGTAAGTCAACACATCATGTATCTGTTATAAACGAATCTGCTATTAGAACTATCCAGTCTCACACTGCTGAATGGAGCCCCATGTCCCGTGTGACCTATGACCTACAGGTACAGGAGTTTTCTCTCAACAATTTGGCAAAATGCTACACACAGCATATTAAGTGTAAAATGATTATTTATTCTCACAAACACTGGTACAGAAAGGCAGCACATAATCTCAAACCATGTAAATTCAGTCACACGGTAACACTCAATGAGTGCTGAAAACCCAGAGAGGCGCATAGGAATTGCAATATAAATTGAATGTTTATGCCTATGGCTTCATTAGACACAAATACTTCCCACTTTCACTAAGCGTTCTCATGGAACAGAAACAGACCTTTTGAGCAAATCAATTTACTGCGATGTGAGCTAAGATGCACGAGTACATCCATTCGTGAATATACAACTTCAGATGAGAGAAGCCACAGAGCTATTTGGTCAAGATCTGAGAAAGACGATGGGAAATCGATGAAAGTACACTTGCACTTTAAGATCTTTCATTTTCATTCATTTACATTTATTCCCCTGGTATATGTAAACATTCCTTAATAGTTGAATCTGTAGGATATTATGAAGCTAAGGAAGGCCCATCTCCAAAATCCACAATCTCAACTCAAAGGCAACAGCAAATCAACACTGAATGTCAAAATTTGGCATTCAAAACACTTGGCAGTTTTTTTTTAAAGAAAACACAAAAAAAAGCATCCACAGTATGTAGATTCAAGCAAGAATAGGCATCCACTATTTTGTTGGTTCAAAAGTTGACAATAAAGGACACATTATTTCAAATGACTGAAGAAATTCTACATATTTTCACATCTGTTCATCTGTGATAATGAGTTTGCGTGGGTCAGGTGTTCCCTCTGCCGACAAGCTCAGTCATCCCAAATCAGTCTAAATCCAACAAGATCAAGGCCACTATGACAGCAGTGCCCAGAAAGTCTGAGAGCAATACTGAGAACTAATATTTTCCTTCAGCGAACTCAGTTACCCACTGTCTGTGGTCTGTGTCCCATAAGAGGATCGCACAGTTCAGCTTGTGTTCGTGTGAGATGTGTGTATGTATACGTTGCTGCATATCTGAGAGTTTCAGGTCTCCAAATGACAAAACAAACTCTAACATTTCAAATTCAGAAAAAATGTGCAGTTCTTAAGACATGCTCTAAATAAACAAATCCAGTAGCAAAAAAACATTTGAGAAAAAAAAAAAAAAAACAGAGATCCATATAGGTCCGGGTTGTATGTGTGTGTGTGTGTGTGTGTGTGTGTGAAGCTGTCAGTCTCAGCTCAGACCGATGCCCTGCTGTTTGCTGGAATCTGTGCACACGAAGAAGGTTTTGAGCTCTCCTTTGCCCTTCACATTGATCAGGCCACGACACTCACACAAGTAGCCCAGCTTCTGCAGGACATCTGACGTCTCCTCTGTCACCTGCAACACAAACAGATGTCATAGAAAAACTGAAATTTCATGTTTTAATGAGGGCAAATCACTAAGCTATTTTGAAAATCTAGAGACGTGAAGTACTGTAAGAGTAATTAAATTCCTACCTGTATTTTTCCCAGCTCTCCAGTGCTTTCCATCCGACTGGCCACATTCACAGTGTTTCCCCAGATATCATACTGTGGTTTCCTGGCTCCAATCACCCCAGCAATCACTGGGCCGTGGTTTATACCTGCACAAACACACGCAGGTCAATGAAAAAAGCTCTCGAAATATGACATCTGCATTTGAATTCATGCTAAACCAGCAGTCATTTACTGTGACTGTGCTAATGGTGCATGATTTTGGGGTTTGGGGGAATCTAAATGTGATTTCAAATAAAATAATAAAAAAGGTTTGCTGTGCTTGGTTACAAAAATGTATCCAAGTTTGAGATATAAACAATAGATTAAAATAATAATTATTATTATTATTTTGATCACTATTATTACTAAATTAAAAATATCAAACAAAATAAGAAATAGCATTATGGTAACATTTCACTGTAAAATAAAAGAGTTTATGAAAAATATGATAAAGCTGTGCAATAACTGTTAAATTACAAAAATAATATTATGTCTTAATTTCAAAGACAATTTACTTGATTGCACTTGAAGCATAAAAACAGATCCAGCGATACAGTGAGTTTCATCCTAAAGTGACAGCTGGAATGTTGTTTTCCCTTTTATAATCAAGTCTTTCAGAAGGGATTTGTGACTGTTGTTATAGTTTGATCAGATCTCAGCCACAGATGGGTGATATGTTCTCATACTCTTAAATGGAGCGTTTCTGAAGAATTTCATGCCAGTTCCCTGAGCGCATCTGTTATCCCTGAGCTGCTGAAGATGCCTGAGTTCTCTCTTATGAGATGGCTTTGTTTTTCAATGAGATTTTCAGCTACATCCTGTATATATTGGTTTCATTTTTAACCCTTAATTCGAGATAAAGTGTCCTCCAAGCAATAACCGAGTAATTAACAGTGATGTAGAACTGAGGGTTTTGTAGCCAGACTTACCGACGCGAAGCCTGAATGTGTTGAAGGAGTGTCTGTTGATGCCGTCCAGCTTGCCGATCAGAGCGATTGCGAACTCCACCATGTTTCCTATCTGTGCATTCTGCCTCTCACGGTCCTGAGAGCACACACAACACAGCTCAGAGATACATAAATGATGTAGCTTGAAGGACACTTTTATAAATGCAGGGTGAGCAGGGGTCAGAGAATAAAATGACTTGCATAGCTGAAAGAAACTTCTTTTATTTGCTTTACAAATGTGCAGCCTCCAATTTTTATCAGCTTATTCATCAAGTGCACATCAGTCACAAATGCTGGAGAGTCTTAAAAAGACTCTTTTCATTTTCCATAACAAAATAGTCAAGGTCAATTGAAATCTTAAATCTCATTATTAAAATTCATAAATACTTTCAGCATGTTAACTTTTCAACTATATTCACTTGTTCAACAGCGTTCAAGTGCACGAAAAGTGGTTGGTACTCTGCCTTTATAAAGCGGTACTGAACGAACGCCAATTCCACTGAATCTTTCTTCTTCAGAACCAGACTGTTGAGTTCGCACCGTCTGATAAAACCCCACATAATTTCCTCGCCATAAAAAAGCTGTGCCAGTGGACAGCATCACTGCTATTGTGAACGCACCACTACACTGCCATGTTCCAGCGAGAAGAAGCAAGAAGCTGGTCCAGATAAGGAGAAAGAAACAACCAAGAAACACACATCTAAGTGGCACTCAAAAAAGAAAGAAAAAAGAAAACAAAAGAGAATAAATCCAATACAGAAAGTAAGCCAAAGCTTAAGAAATCAAATTCCAATTCTGGAGTCAGATATCAGGAATTGGATGCTTGTTGTAAAATGTAAATTTCTATTCCACTTATCAATTCCTGTGTGCACATTTTATTGTGATTTTTAAATTAAGATGCACTCGCCTCTCTTATACAGTAGTCAAGTCAAGTCAAGTCACCTTAATTTATATAGCGCTTTAACAATATTGATGGTTTCAAAGCAGCTTTACGGTGATAATAGGAAATTAAAGTAACAAGAGATAGTTTTGGCTTTACAGCAGCTCTAGAATAAAGTTATTGTCCAGCTAAAGTTAGTTTCGATTGATCGATTTACTTCCGTTGCTAAGATCATTAGTTATTAACTTAGGGGCCGCTAACACAACCACGTTCTAGCAGAAAACACTCAACGCGCTCCGGCCGCTCATCTGCACAAAACTGTGTCTGGTGGCTCGAGAACGCAAACCCTGAAATAGATTCCAAGGTGCAAGCCATGAAAAATGTTGGAAAAAAGGTTATCTCTCCGCAAACCTCAAAAACGCCAACCTGTGAAAACGCTGACAGCGTCCACATGTGTCTTTCTTAACAAATTGACCTTACTTGTCTGGCCTTAAAAATGTATAATACAGAAATGATTTATCGTTTCAGCATAGCCAAGTGAACTGGAATTATTTTGACAACATAGTGCGCAATTATGAATTCAATTGAGTTCTCTTTCGCATCTTTTTGCTCTTGAATGTACAAATACACACAAAATTATAGTAAAGTCACTGGTTTTGACTAAATAACTTTAATAATATTTATTTGAATTATAAAAACAGCTGTGTTATTTTACATTTGATTATATTTGATTTCTTGGTTCAGTTGTATTCATTTTGGTGCTATTGATCATTTTTTTATTTGTTCTTATTTTATTACTGAACATTTATCTGTCTTTAATAATGTTTAAAATATATTAGTGATTCTAGTTGTTTTTACAGCAGTATTTTTTTTTTAAACCATATGGCAAAAGTTCCTCATGTAATGTTCTTTAGGCTGCTGATTTATCTTCATGGTATTCAAGTGTAACAAAATGTTTTGCAAAAGTATATATATCTGTCTTTCCTTATTGAATTCTCTATATAAGAATCGGAATTGCTAAAATTCAAACAATACCCAACCCTAACGGCAGTGGTGATTATAAGGTGTGTATGCAACGTGTAATGTTTCTGCTTCTTTTGTGAGCTCTTTGAAAGGGGAAATATATTTTTATTGGTATTTCACTCAATGGTGTATTATGCATGCCAGACAAGTAATTGTGTATGCCTGTATGCCATCAGAGTTTTCACAGATTCACATTTTTTAAGTTTTCACGGGAATGATAATGGTATCACTTTCAAAACCGTGCCATTTTCAAACCTACTTCAAAGTTCGCTTTCTCAGGCTACCAAAACGCTGTTGACATGTAAATGAACAGCTAGAACACATTAAAAGTTTTCTGTAAGCGGCACCTAAGTTAATAACTAATGATTTTTACAACGGAAATTAATCAATTAAAAACATACTTAAGCTGGACTGATTTTCTTCTGTAATGTGATTTTTTTCTGTAAAGCCAAAACATTCTTGTTGCATTAATTTCCTATTATCTCTGTAAAGCTGATTTGAAACGATCTGTATTGTAAAAAGCGCTATATAAACGGTGACTTGACTTGACAAAATCAAGACCTCTGATAAATTCAAGAAGGTTTACTTATAGCTGAAAGGAGCAAGAGCCAAATTGTAGACAATTTTTGTCTGCTGTTGTGCAAAGAAAAATAAATCCAGTTTTTAAAAGTCTCAGTTTTACCGTTTTTGAATCCATTCAGCCGATTATCTGATATTTAGAAGAATATCAGTAAGCAGACAGTTTCTGGTCTCATTGACTCCCATAGTATATTTTTTTTCCTACTATGGAAGTCAATGAGACCAGAAACTGTCTGGTGACTGATATTCTTCTAAATATCAGAAAATGGATTCGAAAACGGTAAAACTCAACTGTTTAACTCTGGGGGAGTTGTAAAATGAGCCTATTTCCAAAAAAAGTGGAGTATCCCTTTAAGTCATGCAGCGTAGACTTATGATGCCTTAACGAATATATCAGTCCATTTTGTGTTAAATTGTGGTAGATGTTTCTATCAAGCTTTTGAAATTCATGTCATTAAAAATGTTCCTCCTGATGAAAGTTTGAGGTTTAAATATTCTGAAAACAACCTGTTGCTATGCACCAGTCATAACAGTAATACTGATGTTGCATGTTTATTAATATAGAAATACAACTAAATGAACCTTTTATTATTAATAATAAATCGCAATAATCCACCAGTTAACTGTAATTAAAAAATTAGTTTAACACCCTGTCTACATTCTAAACAAGAGGCGTGTAAAACACTAATTTCAAGTCGCAATTTCACAAAAGTAGAGAAAGATAGATTTTGATCTACACACTACCCTTACAACTAAAATTTACTTTTGGTGAAACGGATTATGGGAAAGAAAAAATGCAGGACGGAGACTTCTTCTATCCATTAGTTGTTGAGTACAGACTAAATGAAGTTCCAAATGTAGGTTTGGGAGCTTGAGCTGAGCTTCGGAATCGAGTCCCCTTTATGGACAGACTTCAAATTACATTTAATGTGTGGCTTAATCAGAGTTATCTAAATTGAATTCACAATGTTTTGCCATTCATTTTTATAAAATTTATTTTTTTAGTAATCCTTAAAGCAAAGCATCAGGATATGCCATGACATATAACACATTTAAAGTGTCTGCATTCCATTTAGAAGCAAATATGTGAGATAATAGCTACGAAAACATCAAAAGTATGACAGCAAAAGCTGACAAATTAACACGAAAACAAACTGGTAACAGTGGGCTCCAATTAGTATGAGAGAGGAGAGAGAAGAGAGGAGAGGAGGAGAGAAGAGAGAGAGAGGAGAGAGAGAGAGAGAGAGGAGAGAGGAGAGAGGGGAGGAGAGAGGAGAGGAGGAGAGGGAGAGAGGAGAGTATGAGAGAAGAAGAGAGAGAGAGAGAGGGTGAGAGAAGAAGAGAGAGAGAGAGAGGAGAGAGAGGAGAGAGAGAGAGAGAGAGAGAGCATCCATCTCTCTTCTCTCTCTCACTCTCTATTTCTTTTTTAATTAATTAAATATACATATATACATGAGAGGTAAAGGCAGTTTGAGAATTGAAACACTGACTGACATGTATTAATTTTATGAATGCATTTGTGAGAGTCGTGGTTTAAATGTGCTTTGACTACATTTTTCTAGAATACTTAACGTCGTGCAGTAAGTACCTGGCTGCTCTGCTCTGGAGGTCCACTCAGTCCTGCAGCAGCCATGTACGTGCTGCCGATGGTTTTAATCTTCTCCACACCACTGAACTTGGGCTTAGACAGCAACTGCAGGTAAGGAGAAGAGAGAAGGGCAGAGTGGATGTCAATGTTTCCGAGCAGTAGAAATTCAGAGAGAGAAGGGGAGGATAATACGAACTGAAAGAAGCGGCACAGCAGCCATACCATGCTGACACTGAACACTAGTGCTAAGTGAAGTAAGCCAAGCATGGACCTGAATTTAGATTCTAAACATGAAGTCGATCAAGCCAGGGCTTTGTTTGCAGCTCAAACTACTCGAATGATAGCTTGGGTGACGCCCTTAGAAGCAAAAGCTCTTCAGATGTTGGCAGAGAAGCACTATTCCTATACAACGATTCATCCATTCATTCAGGGAATGAGAAGAGGACCATCACATATACTGCGAGACATGAGACGTGACATCACTCTGACCTCGTCAAAGTCTGCGATGATCTCATTGAGGAGCCTCAAACACTCCAGTCCTTCTTTATTGATGTCACACTCAGTGTAGAACTCTTTGAAGTCCGGCACCGAGGCAAACATCACACATACGCAGTCATATGACTTATAGTACAGGTCCTGGAGAAGAGGATTGGAAAGACACATGCAGCAAGAGTTCAGTGATTCAGTGTAATAATTATTCACATGGCACAACAGAAACAACAACAACATGTTTTATGAAAGGATATTCACAGACTCACAGAGGACATGAGGTACGACTGATACAACACATGACATGAGCGTTTTGAGTAACATGAAGAAAATGTCCACCAAATAAACTCAGGGGATAAATAAACACGAATGGAACAAAGAGGAACAAGACTAAACGTATTGAGACATTTGATGAATTGTTTCACGAATGAAAAATCTCCATATTAAAAAGTAAGAAAACAATAAAAGTTATATATAAGAAAGTTATATACGGTATATACTTTGAAATGAATATGTTTATTTAGCACGGACACATGGTCAAAGGTGACAGTTTTCACTGTTACAAAAAAAATTATATTTCAAATAAATGCTGTTCTTTTAGAATTGTATAATGTAATTTGTACCACAACTTTTTCCAACATTGATAGTGACAAGAAATGTTTCCAGAGCAGCAAATCATCATATTAGAATGATTTCTGAAGGATCATGTGACACTGAAGACTGGAGTAATGATGCTGACAATTCAGCTTTGCTATCACAGGAATAAATTACTTTTTTTAAATATATTAAAATAGAAAACAAATTTTAATTTGTAATAATATTTCACAATATAACTGTTTTGCCATATTTCAAATAAATTCAGCCTGGGTAAGCAGTAAAGACTTTTTTTTTTTAAAAACATACAAAAATCTTACTGACCTGCAACTTGGACAAGCAGAGACAAATATTTTCTGGACAGTGAGAATATAAAAAAATGACCCAATCGTTGCAGTACTAGACAATTGTAAGATTACACTAACATTTCTTGAAAGAATGCAGATCAGGGAGGAATAAAAATATATAAATATCTGTAAATATTTCAGGCCTTTTTTCCGACCAAAAGTTTTGAATCTTTCTTAAATATGAAAAGGTAAATTATGGACTGTGGTAGAAAATGGTAGAGAGGTTACCATAAACTACAGTGTAGGGTGACCTAGTATTCTTTGTATAGTCTACATTGTAATCATACAGTAATGATATTGGAACGGTATGGTGGGGTATTTTATGATATGATCTTGTGTGGTAAATGGCAGTGTTTCCCAACCTTTTTAATCTTATGTACTGCCACAGTCCAATCTGTACAAATGGCTCTTACAAATGTTAATTTTACACACATTATTTTGTTTTCTTTCCTTAAAAAGATCTGCAAAGCCATAACATTATTCATAAATAGTTATTTTAATGTATTGACATCTATTTTTTAAAAACTTTTTGTTTTTAAATATTCAACGAAGCAAAATCGAAATTTTTCCAAGTGCCCTCTGGAACCGGCTCAGGTACCCCTGGTTGGGAATCACTGTTATGTCTGGTCTTGTATGGGAGACAGAAGCGGATGATATACAGGTTCACCCCACTCACTCGAAGCCGGTTCCTACCTTGTATTTCCGGTTTAGTAAAGAGATAGTGGACAGCAGCCCCACCTCATTCTTTTTGTTCTCGCCCACGAAGAGAGCGGCCACGTGCGCAGGGAGAACATTTTCCAAAAGGAGACGGTTCAGGTTTTCGCACAGCTCGACTTCTTCCTTATCGGCCAGGTTTTTGTTCTTCAACAGGAAGTCTTGACGACAACAGGTCTCATTCTGAAGGTAAGAGAGAGAACAGAGGAAGGGTGGGTGTGACATTCTTGCTCTGTATTACTGTATGTGATGTGATGTGTGTGTGTGTGTGTGTGTGTGTGTGTGTGTGTGTGTGTGTGTGTGTGTGTGTGTGTGTGTGTGTGTGTGTGTGTGTGTGTGTGTGTGTGTGTGTGTGTGTGTGTGTGTGTGTGTGTGTGTGTGTACCTGGTGGGATATGAGCAGCATGGTAAAGAGGAAGAGTATGATGTAGATGCAGCTCATGAGTAGTGGGCGCTTCATAATTCCTGCTTTGCTCAGCATCAAATTGTCTCCACTATACAGACAAACAATGGACATGATTTTAACAGAGATGCACATATATTAAAATCCTTTAAATATTAAAATCCTGTTATGGCTGACAAATGGCCAATATTAAAATATACTATTTTGTCTAAACAAATGTAAATTAAAACTCTAAAAATCTACTGTTTTAAATGTCCAGTATGAAACAAGTGGATATTTATTTTGAGATTTGCTAATGATAACATGTAACTGTGCTCAAATATTAATAGAATAACTAAGTTGACAGCAACGCTAATCTAAATGTAAAAACAGGGGTAATATTATAAGCATCTACAATTAAAGTAACACTATGTAACTTTTGCTCTCGGGGTCCCCCTACAGTTGGGAAACAGTATTGTATTCTACTACTGTCGTAAAATCCGTCATGGTTACATGTGCATTTGTTTACAAGCCGATACCCCTGAACTCTGCAGAAGAGTTCTCACGTCTTGGGCAGACTGTCTGCGTTGCGTCTGAAATGTCGTCATCCCAGGTACAGTGGCATATATTTCAGCATGTCCCATATGAATATAATTTCATGGATTCTTTTTTTTTTCAAACGCCAAAAGATTGCGTAGCTCACGTTTACAAGCCAGCGTCATTATACTAGCCTATTGGCGAAAGTTTTACAGAATGGATATGCTAATTCAATTCAATGTTTGTGTGGTAGGTAATATCCATATTTATGTATTGTCAATATTGCAATATCAAGCTACCATAGATGAATCTGCAAATTTGAAAAAATCGATTTGCATTATATAGCCCGAGGCAAAACACTTTCACCAGAAAAATAAATAAACAAACATGACTATCAGCCTGCAGACATTAGGATAGTTATCCTAATAGATGATTTTGTCCGTCTAATCATGTATTATTTACTTGCAAGAATGTTGGAACGGCATCGGTCGGGCACCCCTCCTCCTCCTTTAGCTCTCGCCAGCGAGCGAACGCTGGACCAATATTGATCCTCGTCCGGCCTTTTATTTTGTCACTCTCCCCTTTTCTCTTTCTAGTCTCCTCCGACAAAACCTTTGCCTTCTTAGTTTTAGTTGCTGCTTCAGCCATGACAACTACATACAGACGGCAAACAAATGCTAGTTGGGCTCTCACGTCAGAATTTGAGGAAGTGGGGGGTGGAGGGGGAAGTGAGGTATGCCGTAAAGCAGTCGAATTTTGTAGTTCTTTTTGTGCTCGGGTTACTACCCGAACCCCGAAGTTACGTAGTGCCAGTAAAAGCGATACAGACACTGTGAGGCTATGACAGACGTGTCATTCAACCTATTGTAAGTCGTTGTACCATCACAAGGGTTTTGGAAATATATTCTGAAGGTTGAAAAACTACATAGTGTTGCTTTAAATATAAATGATATGAAAATCAACTAAGTACAAGTATAAGAGACATGCATGTGTATTTGTGAGAGTGTACCTGTTGTTGGCGTAGAGCAGCAAGCTGTAGCAGCTGAAGAGATCCTCCCGCGAGTAGAAGATGACGATGTAGGAAATAGTTGAGACGAAGAGGAAGGTCACCTTCAGCTCCATACTCACCCTCAAAAACACCCCACATGCGATCAACGCCAATATACAATTATATACTGAGTACTGGAAAGACAAACCATACAGAAACTCAATAAATCATTTTTCTATTGTTTCTTTGGTAACAAGACAGCAGTTATAATACTCTCATAATCTAACATCAGGGCTATGACACATACTCATTTATAAAGATGATAAATGAGTAAATTAAATCATGTAAAAAATAATAATGTAAATAATTTTTGGTTAAAGTTTGGGTTAGTTTGTTGTATTTATAATTAGCTGTATACAAAAATAACAGAAGTTTAGGCCATGTCTACATTTAAATATTTAAATAAACATGCTTGATACTCACAGGCAAATAAGAAAGGTAATCTTTGACAGAATCAGGAATGCTGCTGTTATTTGCACATACATTCTGCGGGATTTTAAAATACTGTGGAGTGAAAGACATTTTGAAAGGGAAAAATGTTAACAGATGAAACTCTTTCTGTAATGCTTCAGTGAACACATATAATAACAACATTGTCTGAGGACCTAAGCATAAAAAAGTATCATTTCTTTTGTGTGTTTTTTTTTAGGGTTACACAGCATGAGACACTAATCTAAATAATGTGTGTGTGACCTTTATTGCAGTGACAGAAATTACCAAGTTGAACATGGCGATGATGACTATGACTGCGGTGGCCACAGTTGCCAATGGGAGGCGCAGAAAGGGTTTCTTAACCACTGCTTCTGAAAGAGCCGAGAGCCACGTGCATGACTTCAACTTCTCTGGAAACGTCCTCTGAGCAAGAAAAAGAAGGTGGGGAAAGCTTTTCAAAGAGAAAATAAGCTGGATTTGACCTGAGCAAAAGCTCAAGGTTACTGAAGCCAGAGTGGGTTGGAAAAAGCAACAGTGTATTTGAATGGGGCAGAGAGGACACTGGGAGTATTTCAGTTTGCAACATTGTAGCAACTGTTTTTAGTTATTTTACATTCCAATATAAGTCAGTGCCAACAATGGACACAGCATATGACATTCTCCACATTACAGTATTGTATACAGCAAGGAAGGCACTGCATGCTCCAGCATCTACAAAACCACAAAATTAACCCAGAAACCATCATGCCAAATAAATGTGTGTGCTGAGGCAAAAGGCGGCATTGGTGGTCTAACCTGTATATGACCCGCAAAACAGATGCACAGAATCAAAAGCAGAAAACACCCCAATACCGCAAACGTCAGCCCCAGCTCTTTATGCCTAACAGAGAGAGAGGAGAAGAGAGAGAGAGAGAGAGAGAGAGAGAGAGAGAGAGAGAGAGAGAGAGAGAGAGAGAGAGAGAGAGAGAGAGAGGAGAGAGAGAGAAGAGAGAGAAGAGAGAGAGAAGAGAGAGAGAGAGAGAGAGAGAGAGAGAGAGGGAGAGGAGAGAGAGAGAGAGAGAGAAGAGAGAGAGAGAGGAGAGAGAGAGAGAGAGAGAGAGGAGACAGAGAGAGAGAGAGAGAGAGAGGACACACAAGAGAGGACAGAGAGAGAGAGAGAGAGAGACAAGAAGATAGTTATATTTAATCTCAGGGCAAATTATTGTAGCACATGAAGACACACGTTCAGCACCAAAGTGTTAAATTGAGTCTGCATATGGGGTTCGCTTGTGTTCATGTCACTTACTGTTTGGTAACAAACATCTGGATGATGAAGATGCAGATAAAGATGAAGGTGGCACAACCAATGTAATATTTAAAGCTTGGCATCTCTATGGTCCTGTACTGAGAGAACCACATACACACAATTTAATATTAGTTTATTTAATTTCTTCATTTTTTTTTTTTTTACATGTAGACAACACCAGTGGAGTAGCGCAAATTCACAGAGTTGATTTAGCGTACTTGTTTATTTAGCTACTCATTTATTTAACAATTTACTTGATTTTATCACCGGGAATGACGCGTGCAAAATCTGATTCTCTGTTTATAATTTTGCGAGCAATGGTTGATAAAGGAAATTTTCACACAATATTGGAAATATTTACATTTTAAACCATGAAGGCGAGCCAGTGGATATCAGAGACATATTCTCTCAGAGACGATGAGAGCAAATCTTCAACGCGCTGCAAATGGTATAGGCCTATATAACTGTCTTAATTTCCATCCATTCATCTTCTTCCGCTTATCCAGGGCCGTGTCGCGGCTGCAGCAGTCTAAGCAGAGACGCCCAGACTTCTCTCTCCCTAGACACTTCCTCCAGCTCTTCCGGGGGGACACCGAGGTGTCACGACATAGGTCTTCCCCGGGGTCTCCTCCCGGTGGGACGTGCCCGGAACACCTTCACGTGAAGGTGTCCAGGAGGCATCCGGAACAGATGCCCGAGCCCCCTCAGCTGGCCCCTCTCGATGTGGAGGAGCAGCGGCTTTACTCTGAGCCCCTCCCGCGTGACCAAGCTCCTCACCCTATCTCTAATCTCAAAGGGATCGCCCAGCCACCCTGTGGAGAAAGCTCGTTTCGGCCGCCTGTATCCGGGATCTTATTCTTTTGGTCATTTTATTTATTTATTTATTTTATTTAACCTTTATTTAACCAGGTTTGTCTCATTGAGATATAAAATCTCTTTTTCAAGAGAGACCTGGCCAAGATAGCAGGAACCCACAGCTCATGACACTCATGACCCACAGCTCAATTAACTCACAGCTGTCTTAATTTATTTTCTTAATATTTCTCTTGTGGCCCATAAGTAGTGAGAAAAATTAGAAGAGAAGTATTTAGTTTTAAACAAGTTGTTTTTGAAATTAGGAGTAAGCTAATTTAACTAATCCTTTATTTTCCTTGCAGTTTGTCGGTATGGGGTGATGCACCATAAAATCATTGCGGGGAAATTTAATTGTAGCTAATAGTCTATTAATTTAAAGTAATAATAATAATTTATTAGGCCTACATTAATTGGAAATGTCAAATTCACTTGATAAGGCCGATAGCTGATGCTGATCATCAACTGATCATGGTCTACCGCCGCATCAGCGCATCGCATCTATCAGTTGATCATCGTCTATCGGCACAACCTGGCACGGGGATTTTCGCGGGGCCCTCCAACAAGCACCGCGTGCCCTTCGTGCCCGTCCGCTACGCCACTGGACAACACATGGTGTATCATGAAACAAGATAGATCCCACAGTCTAAATAAATTGTTAAATAAATAAATAACTGTTTGTCTGTCTGTCTAACACATGCATCCCAGAAGTTACAGCCCTCAGGAAAACACTAACCTGCTTTTCAAGGTCTCGTTTAGTAAACCACAGCGTGAGGCCAGAGATCTCTTCAGACTTCACCCACTGCCTGCACACAAACAAAATATTTCTACACTCATTTTCATACAAGCTATATGTAAAACTTTAACCAAACTGTACTTAATTCCATTCAAAATGATTTAATGTGCTTGTTTATGTAAGACTAACTTGCTGGAGCTCAGATCATTGATGGTGGTGGTCATCTTGTCGTGAAGCTCTTCATCAAACTTAGTCTTCTGTGATTTATTCCTACAAGGACAATAGACACAGATCACAGAGACAAAAACTCATTTTAACCCATGAAGTAACACACACAATGCTCATGTCTAAATGTGCATGGGCACTGTGGGATAGAAAAGATGTTTATAGCTGTTGTCATGCTGTTATTGAGTTATATTTGACTGCAGCCAGTACAAGGGAAGCTTGGGTGAATATGTGTGAAGTTCATAGGGATCTAAATAGATAATAAGAGAGAGTTCGAATGTAATTTTGTGGAGAATTGAGTGTGTGTGTGTGTGTGTGTGTGTGTGTGTGTGTGTGTGTGTGTGTGTGTGTGTGTGTGTGTGTGTGTGTGTGTGTGTGTGTGTGTGTACCTGACCAAATGGGGACTAAATGCCCCCACAAGGACATTAATACCAGTAAATTTTGACATTATGGGGACTTTTTTTGTCCCCATGCGGAAAAGAGCTTATAAATCATACTAAATGAAGTGTTATGAAAATGTAATAATGCAGAGTGTTCTGTGATGGGTATGTTTAGGGGTTAGGTTTAGTAGGTTAGTGTAGGTGGATAGAATATACAGTTTATACAGTATAAAAATCATTACGTCTATGGGAAGTCCCAATAGAACATGGAAACCAGTGTGTGTGTGTTTATGTGTGAGGGCCGTGGCAGACAGAATGCCTTGTGTTGGTTTAAACCCTGACAGAGTCCCCTTGCAATGTGCCTCAGTACGGCTCAGAAAGGAAAATGCTGTTTCCTTTCTCTCTCTTTGTAAGCAGAAACGCACGATTGTCTAAACCAAAAGTGCACTGTAGGCTGGAAACACACCACTGACAGAGTGCAGCTATGGTCATGCTAACCACCACATGACCAGTTAACTGCGGCTCACTGAGCATTTGCATTGTTAGTGTTGAAACTACGGGCCCCATAGAGCTGGCTGAGCCAGTATGGCTCCACTCACTTATATGTGCACAAGGGAGGGGCAGGTAAAGAGAAGGGCTCCTCAAGAGACTCATCAAAGCTGTCAGAGATCAACAGTGAGAAAGACAACTTCAACATCGCTGCTTCAGTCAGCAAGACAAAACCAGACTCAAGACATACTAAAGTGGACATTTATAAAAAGCTTTTGAATGGCCCTTAGGCCATTGACCTTGTTTTTTCCAACTGAGATACACACAAGACAGACCAATATATGACACAAACAGCACTCACCTCTCTGTAATTTTGGTCGTTACTGATCTAAGAGGGATGTCCTAAAGAGAGAGAGAGACAAACGTGAACATCTGCTTTGCACCTCTCTGTGTGTAAATGTAGGAATTGACCTCACGACACCGATTACTTAACCATGGCCACTGCTTTTGAAGGATTAAAACATGTTTTGAAGCACGTGATTCGAGGATTAATTGCAAAGTTTAACCATCATAGAGTGACATTTTATCATTTGCACGTTATTTTTCTTGCCAATTTACACATTCAAGCGATTTAAAACCATTCCAGCACAAAAAGAGACAAAAGAGAGCCGCACACACCCAACGCGCTAGATGTGTGTTTCAGATAGCTTCCGAACAACAAATTGATTCCTATTTCGCGTCTCCTTCCGCTCGAAAACACAAAATTATGTCAAAATGCCCATCTTGGCTAGTATTCACGTAAACACAGTCAGTTAAACACATTCGGCACAGTTTTAAGTTATAATTAACAGTTGAGAAAAAAATTGGACGTGTATCATTATATTGGATCCCTGCATTCTGTCTTAAAGTGACAGGAGACCTGCTGCTGTTTGTGATTAATGTTAATCAAACAACAAAAGACAGCTTTAACAAAGGTTAATCTATATCTAATAGATTAAATCAGTGTACACTATGCAGTGTACTTATTTTAGGCTATTTGTAACTTTGTTATATTGTATTCATCTATGCTTGTAATTAGTGTATTTGTTCTTGTTTTTTTTTTACTGATAGCTAACTTTTTGCTGATCCAAAAAATGATCTGATCCGTGACTCAAAAACCATAATATGATCCGAACTGTGAGTTTTGTGATCTGTTAATAAGCACCACAAATAAGTACACTTTCTCTGTCTGTTCAACAAAATTATGCCACTTGTGTACCTGATGATTCTGGAATAAATTACTTATTACAATACAATTTATAACCGTGAAAAAAAAAAAAAAAAAAAAACTATCCACGTGTCAAAAAGTAAGACAGTTGATGTCATAAATATTGACATTAACACACAAGAGTAATGTGATGCTTTCTGCAGATGTAAACGGGTACAGGTTTTTTTTTCTTTTCCTTGCTGTTGGATGATCATTTAAAATAGGCAAGTTTAGTTCTCATTTAGCAATCTACAGCAGAATCTGATACAACATGATTGTTTAAAATTACTGTCTTGTATTGAGAATGGAATGAACAAAACTCTATTCACTAGCCTCTGTGGATACCTAGTTTTTAAATCACATGTACAATAACAACACATTAATACTGAGAATTTGTATGTCACAGAAAGTCTAGTAATACCACGTCTGCGGCGCGGTGCACCGCGACATAAGAACCCATTTTACTCAGTGAAGTTGTTGTCTACACTGGATGCGGCGTGGCGCAACATGACAAATGCACAACAGTAAACCGATGCCTCGTTCTATTTATGGCGTATTCCAAGCACTCGTGATACTTCTCATAGGAAGGACAAATGGATTTGCTTTGTCACGTCCAGAGCTGACAGCTTCTAGTTGACTCCTCAACTGTTGCGTCAGGTGTAGACAAGGTGTAATTTTAATGGTCCAATTTTAATGGTCAAACTGGCGGATAACAACAAGGCTTATCAGCGCAGCGATTTGTTTAGGCTGTCCGTCATTTATCTGTTGTGAGGTCAATTCTCATTTTTGAGTGATCTATTCCTTTAACGTCTGAATGTCTGACCTTGCAGCGACCCTTTCCATTGACCATAGCATCTGTGCAGAATTCCTCTCGGCTCTGCAGATGGGCAAATGGTTTGACGGCCCCCCATGACTCCAGGAAGCGTGTCATACGCACAGATGCTCTCATCTTCAAACCGTCACTCACACGAGGCTTAGAGACACTGGGGGCCATCAGTGATGGATCTTTTGACTAAACACACAAACATAAACAACACACCAACATATTCAGATTCATATACAGTGACATATATATGGCAGACATATACTTCTAATGTTTGAGTTAAAGTGTCTACCCGAGGGTCTATGACCAAATAAGTTTTGATGTTGAGCTCTTTAAGGTAGGGGTCTCTCAGGTGACCATTCCCCTCCTCCACCTCATACGCTTTGTTCAAGTGCTTCAGAGTCGCCTCTGTGATGTGAACTCGTCTGATGGAGCAAAAACAAGTAGCATCTTATGAAGAAGGCCTGAGGTATGACATTATGATACAGACAGTATTCTGTGTGCAACTTTTATCAATTATCATTTGATAAGTGATTTTATTGTTCATACCCTGGTAATCCACCTGACTCCATATGATTTGCTAAGGTGACATCATGTGACCACACATCAAACTGCCACTTCCGTAAGCCAATCACACCACAGAGGACGTTTCCAGAGTGCACACCTACTCGCATGTTTATATCCACACCTGTTGCCTCACGCACCTGCCTGAAAGTGATGATTAGAAAAATAATCAGCCGTTCATCTGCCAAATATCTTGGCCAGTGCTAGAAAGAAACACTATAAGGAGAAATGCTGTGTTAATAATGACGTGAATGTATATTTTACTTGTTGTGTAAACACATAGACTTACTTGATGGCTTCGCACATGTCCAGGCCCATTTTAACACAGTTTTTTGGCATGATTTGGCAGGGAAACGGGGAGGCCAGACACACAGTAATAACAGTCACCAAGAATTTTTATTCGCATGCACTCATTCTCCTAAAGGGGAAAAAACACAAGCACACATAAGGACAACTAATACAATTCAGAGCACAAGTATCTAATTTACCAATTGATCCATTAAATGTTTGTTTAGGAACCAAACTGATTGATAATCAGATTGAATTATCAGATGAATTATATTAAATTAAATTATATTATGTTATATACAGTATTAAGTTGTACACAGTACCATTCTAAAATTTGAGGTCAGTTAAAGAAATCAATACTTTTATTAGTTGCAATTTATTTTACAGTAAGTGCACTTTCAATGTACTTACCCAGAAAGTAGTGAATAATATAATGTAAATGTATGTGTTAAGATTAGGTTTAGGGGTTGATTCAGGACTAGTACCAAGTTATTACCCAGTTTTTGTGATTACTACAATAAGTATACAGTATATACATGTGAAACAGGACTGTAAAATAAAGTGCTACCTTTTTATTTTGCAAGGATGCTTAAAGGTGCACTGTGTAATATTTAGGAGGATCTGTTGACAGAAATGCAATATCATATACCTAACTATGTTTTCAGTGGTGTATAAAGACCTTACTTAATGAACCTTTATGTTTTTAATACCTTAGAATGAGCCATTTCTATCAACATACACCACGGGTCCCCTTACATTGAAATGCGCCGACAGGTTTCTACAAACGCGTTTCGTTACTATCGTGTTCTTCGTGTAAAGAAGCTAGCTAAAGTGAGCGAATAAAACACTGACAGAATGATGAACAAGTAACAATAATACTAAAATATAGTAATAAATAATAAAACATATCATTTTACTGAATAATCAAGTAAACCTAATTTCTTAATTTATCTTTGTAAAGAAACCTCATTGCTTAACTGGCTATGCCAGTCTCTGCTGTCTCAGACGACGATATCTTTTCCTGTCGGCCACTTGCAGTTTGCAACCTCACCACTAGATTACACAGTGCACCTTTAAAGAATACTGAAAAAATGTACCACACTTTTTACAAAATTATTAAGCAGCACAACTGTTTTCAACATTGATAATAATAATAAACAATGCTGCACCAAATCAGTATATTAAAATAAATTCTGAAGGATCATGTGACACTGAAGACTGGAGTAATGATGCTTACAATTCAGCTTTGCCATCACAGAAATAAATTATATTTTAAAATATATTCAAATATAAAACACATATTTTAAAACAAATATTATTTCACAGTATTACAGTTGATCAAATAAATGCAGCATTGGTGAGCATAAGAGCATAATTATATTATATTATTCACATATTTAATCATTCTTACTTTTGCAATCTGGTCAAATTTCCCAAAAAGTTCATTCAGCATGATCACAAGCTCCTTAGGAGAACAGTCACTGGCCAGACGTGTGAAACCCACAATGTCAGCATATAGGATGCTAACAGAAAACAAGGGGAAGACAAAAAGAGACAATCTTATTCTAACCGTTATATTCAGTTTAGCTTAAGTTTCATTTTCATTTTCACTCTTATTATGTTTCTCTGTTGCTGTCTGCCTTTGTTCCTGTTTACATGTCATTCAACAGTAGTCATGGTTATTCTTTATGTTCCTAATTAGAGCACACCTGTTTGTATTTGAGTTTTTCACCTTGTGTATTTAAGTTCTTCTGTTTGTGCTTGCACGCTGTGTCGCATCTATGTGTATTATCCGAGTTAATGTTGTTTTAATTAAAATAACGCTTCTATTTTTTAAACTTCTTCATCGTCGTGTTTTAGTATTTAATTTTGGAAATAAAACAGAGGGAGAAACAAATGGGCACAATGACTTGTGCCGAGTCCTTTTTAATGAAGAGAAAAGCAGCAGCTTAGTGTCAGCTGTCTGAACGCCCTGGAAAGAATAAAAACTTCATAAACACGGCTCATGGAAATGAATCTTTAAGACCCAGCTGTTCTCAATGCTGACTACAAGACCAAACACACACACACACACACACACACACACACACACACACACACACACACACACACACACACACACACACACACACACACACACACACACACACACACACACGATCCATGTCATCACACTCCTAATGAACAAGTTCAAAAAGAGAGCGGACCCCATAAATCTCGGCAGGTGAACAGCTCTCTATTGTTTGCTCACACACACAGGTGAGTCAATCTGTGTTTTATCTGAGCAGCTGTAAGCCGTCCGTCTATCTAAATATAAACGGCTGCCTGAGAACCAAGCATTGTGAGCTTGGACAAAAACATATTAATAGATGCACCCCACCCCCCTGTACACTCTTGGGGTTGATGGGAAATAAAACTAATTAAATGAGTGGCCTCATGATGAGCACTCTGAGAGTTAGGTCTAACAGACTGACCATTCATTCACTATCAGGACTTGATTAATGAGGAATTGCAAAATTAGAGAATGGAAAACAGAGCAACACACAAATGCCACTTGTATGAATTGTATGACAGCATTGATGAGTAAAAGCACATGATGTGTTACCTGACATTCTCATGTCTCTTCACATAGAGACTGTGGAAGTTGTTGTCACTGACCATACGCTGCTGTTCCTCTTTATCTTTACACTTGCAGCGCTCCATTATGGCCAACTTCATCTTCATGGAGATGTACACAGGAAGGACTGACTGTAAAAGGTTTTCCTACAGCACAAACACACACACAAACACACACATTTAAAGATAACACACGTAATATATTATACATTGAGTTTACTGTTAAAGTCTGTTTAATTTCTATTTTTAATCTCAAGAGTCCTAATCTTTTTCAGTTGTTTGACTGTAACAGATTATGGGCCCTATTTTAATGATCTGAAACGCAAGTATCAAGAGCAAGTAACTTTGTGGGCGGGTCTTGGGCGCTGTTGCTATTTTACCGGCGGGATAAATGACTCTTGCGCCCGAGGCAAGTTTAAAAGGGGTTGGTCTGAAGTAGCTTCATTATTCATAGGTGTGGTTTGGGCGTAACGTGAAATAAACCAATCAGAGCGTCATCCAACATACCCTTTAAGAGCAGGTGCGCATGTTGCATGGCGGATTGTTAATATTATGGCGGATTTACCAGGCGCGTGCCAGGAGCGGTTCACAGCCTAGGAGACCGATTTTTTATTCCTGGTTCTTGACGGACAAACTAATTTGTCAGATGTCCTTATATACATATGTGTCTTGCCACTATTGGGCAAACAGGTCTGATCCGTCATTACTACAATTTGCTTGAAAATTTTGGGTAAATGTGTAAGCTAGATTTATGCCTATTTTTCACATCTTCATGGACACCACAATGATTTCCCTCGTGTGGTAATATATTTCCTTGTTATAATGTATGATTTGCAAAAATAAAAACTGCTGCATCTGTGTTGATGAGAGAATCAAAGTGTATGCGCGTTGTTCACCCGCTACATTATGGCCAAGCATGCGCGCTTAAAATAGCATTATGAACAACACGCAACGCTGACTTTAGACTAGTTTTTTCTGGTCAGTGTCGGAATTGTTTTCTGGAACTGCAAAATAGCACTAGGGAATGTTTGCGCCGTCCCGCCCGCGAATTTTTTTTTTGCAGGATGGTAGGGAAAGACTCATGAATATTTATTCCCCTAACCCCGCCCCTAAATCTACCCGTCACTGGGGTTCTACCCCTAACCACGCCCCTAAACCTACCCGTCACTGGGGTTCTACTCCTAACCCAGCGTCTAAACCTACCCGTCACTGGGGTTAAGACCAATCAGGGATGACTTCCCTAATGAATATTCATGAGTCTTCCCCTACCATCCTGCAAAAAAAAAATGTGTGTCCCACCCAGGGAGCGCAAGTTCATTTCCTAGTTTACCGACGTGCGTCTGTGGAGGGAAAAGCCTGCTTTGCGCGGGTGCAAAATAGGAATGATACATGCGTCAGTGTACAAAGTCATTTGCACCGGGTGCAAGATAGGGCCCAAAGTGTCACCAGGCTGAGATCTGGACTATGGGAAGGTAATGGGAAACTGTATCATTCAGAAGAAGAAAGCATTGTCTTCACTGTGTATTATCCCGTGTTCTATGTCGTCTTTAGGGTTCACCATTAGGACATTGTTTCTGAGCTTTACTATAATGTCCATGTACTGTCAGAGAGGTTAACAGCCTGCCATTAAACTCTACCCTGCTTTTCAGTGTTCTCTTTATGTGATGTCACTTCCTCAACAACAGTCGTAACAAACTGAGTAACAACAAGTCCTTTGATTGTAAAAGGACACAAGAAGTTTAATTAAGACCAGGATAAACTTATTCAAAGATAAACTTATACCTCCTTGATTACATTTTTAATGTGCAAAATATAACCTTCAGCTGTCAAATTTGAAGATGAATGAAGCATTAAAGGTTTAGTTCACACAAAAATTAAAATACTGTCATAAACTCACCCTCATGTTGTCCCAAACTTGAAAGACTTTCGTTCATCTTGAGAACACAAATGAAGATATTTTTAATAAAATCTGAGAGATTTCTGTCCCTCCATTGACAGCTATGCAACTGACACTTTGACGCTTTAAAAAGTTCATAAAGAGATCGTAAACGTAATCTATATTAATTAATATAGATTAAAATAAAGCGGTTTAGTCCAAATTTTATGAAGAGACTTGATCGCTTTATATGATGAACAGATTTAATTTAGGCTTTTATTTACATACAAACATTTATCAGCAAACTTAAACAAAAGCTCAACCCAACCTGCTAGACGCACGAAAACACACATCATTGGTTCTTGTGGAACAAATCTTAGGGATTTGAAATGACATGAGGGCGAGTAAATGACAGTATTTTGATTTTTGGGTGAACTAACCTTTTAAATAAAAAAATTTATAGGTTTTTCAAGAGAAAATTCCCAAAGTTAATATTGAAAGTTTAAAAATAAATAAATAATAAAGTGTAGGTTATTTAAGCCTCATGTACTGAATACCTGTGCAGAATGAAGAGAGATTCAAAGTTTGAAGGATCTCAGTCTTGCATAGTTCAATTACTTGGATAGTTTGAAGAGAGATTTGTAGATTGAAAGCTGTGGTTGCTATAGTGTTGCTAAGCAGTGGCCAATGTGTTTTGAGTGGTTGCTAGGACCGAAGATTGGTGTTTGCGAGGGTGTTCTGTCAGCTAAGGCCAAACTGTCAGTCCAATCTACTACAAAATATATGATAACTCATGTCAGAACAGACTGAAGGACTGTGCTAAGTAAGATGGATTTAAAGGGACAGTTCACCCAAAAATGAAAATTCTGTCATTAATTACTCACATTTATGTCGCTCATCTACAGAACACAAATAATTTTTTTGATGAAATCTGAAAGATTTCTGTCCCTCCATTGACAGCTATGCAACTACCACTTAGACGCTTCAAAATGTAAAACGAATCCATATTATTTGAGCGTTATAGTCCAAATTTTCAGAGGAGACCATCTTTTACATGATGAACAGATTGGATTTAGGCCTTTATTCACATATAAACATTCATCAGTGAACATAAACAGAAGCTCTACCGAACATGCTAGACGCACGAGAACAAACCTCATTGGTTTTTTACGGAAGCTCAAAAGTGATTGATTCTTCTTCATTGATTCTCGCACGTCAAGCGAACAAGCTTGAGCTTCTGTTTATAACAATGTGTGAAGTGATGAATGTTTATTTGTGAAATAAAAAGCCTAAATTAAATCTGTATATATATATATATCTTCTTTTGTGTTCTGAAGATGAACGAAGGTCTTCTGGGTTTGGAACGACATGAGGATGAGTAAATGATGACAGAATTTTCCTTTTTGGGTAAACGAACCCTTTAAGCTCAAAGGGCATTCGTTCAGCGTGTGTGACGTACGCATAGTTCGTACATACTTTACATGTGCAGCCAGACTTTTCTAACCACGCATACTTTGTGCGCTCATCTCACACAAGCGCCTTGATATTTTTTTGGTTGCACTTATTATTTGGTCCACAAGCTGTCAACACTGGCTGGGCCGTTGTTTCACAGATAAACAGCTGAGATGGAACAACAAACAAACAACTACTGGACAAGGCAATAACAACAGACACCCATGTTGATGAGCGTTTGGCTGAGGGGGTTAATAAGAGATACCAGCAGTACAAAAAAAATTGTATCGCTCTGCTCATAACTTCTGGAGAAAAATGACGCTAACACTGGGCCAAGATGAAACTTTCTCGCAAGCATATGTTGATCGCCTGTAAAAACGAGGTATAATTGTATCAAGATATCATGGGCGATGTGTATTTGAATGTGTATATAATACATACAACATAATTTGCGTTTGCTTCTTCTATGTGTTTGCTCTGGCTGTGATGTTGAAGTAAAGTTATATGAGCACCTGCTGTCTCTTCTCAATCTCCAGTTTCATGCGAATGCCGAGGCAGCGAAGAGTGTCCTGAAATGTCTGCCTGAGAGCTTTCTCCATCAGAAGCTTATGAAAAGCCCCAACCATAATTCCACAAACAAACACCACAGAATTTGACAGCAACTAGAGAGAGAGAGAGAGAGAGAGAGAGAGAGAGAGAGAGAGAGAGAGAGAGAGAGAGAGAGAGAGAGAGAGAGAGAGAGAGAGAGAGAGAGAGAGAGAGAGAGAGAGGGTGACTTTTAGGTGTTACATCCTTTTCAGCTTCTTTACATACATATTTGCTGAAGGTTTCCGTTCAACCAATTCTAATGTGGATTTCCTTTTACCTGATTGATGATGAGTTGTTTGGGGTGGAATCTGAACACTGTGAGGTGCACCGAAAGAACAATGATGTGAGACAGAAAGGAGATGATACTCAGGATTACAGCATAGCTGATCTGAAATGGCAGCATGGTGTAGACTGTAATGATGATGAAGAGGAAGAAGGGCACCTGGAGAGAACAAGATGAAAAGTATAACATTTATTTCAGGCTGACCAGTCTTAAATTACCGATTTATATGATTTAATACATGACAGTGAACACATAAGAAAGTTCTTGCTGTGAAAAGTACTTGTCATGTGAAGTCTCTGTAAAATATTAAAAAGTGTGTTACCTGGTCCCATGGTTGTATTTCCCCTATGTTTTCTGTGCTGAAAATAAAGGTGAAGCCCATTGTGAGGTGTGTGGCCCACACAGCGAGACCAAGCAAAGTTCTCCATCTTTGAGAGAGGGTGTCTGTACACACTAGTGTAAACACAGCCAGGAACAAACACAATGCTCCTCCCACAACTCCCACAAATACACCATGGTCCTGTGCATTCTGAAACACACACACATTTGGAGAGAGCAAATTGTTAAGGGCAAACACACATATCACATAAGACAGCTCATTCAAAGGGTTAGGAAAAAGCAGTGTGTTTGTGGGGGTTGGGGGTGTATGAGCTGCTGTGTATAAGCTTCCAAAGAAATAAAGAAATCTGTTCAAAATAAATTGTAATAAATTGTGTGTGTGTGTGTGTGTGTGCGTGTGTGTGTGTGTGTGTGTGTGTGTGTGTGTGAGTTTTGCAGTTTTTAGGAAACATTTTTTAGAAACATTTTTTAGAAACATATTTTGAAAACATTAATTTTTGCACATTAGTTTGACATTTTTGGCCAAAATTTTTTTTGTCACATAACAGCTAACATCTCCTCTTTACCGCTAAGCTGCCTGTCCCTAACCACACTGAAAAAGACAGGGGGTCTAGCTATGCACCCAGGCTCCAAAACGGCACAAAACAAACTGGCTAACCGCACCACGAAACATAAACGTTTTCAGCCAATAACGACAATAAGATTTGGGGTTAGTGCGGGATGAGCGAGGTCTAGCTAGTTCCGTTTTTGTTTGACAAATACTTTAAACTCCAATAAAAGAGACTCAACCAAATCGCTTAACACCTTATAAGGGACTTGATGATCCCACTTATTCCTCTTACCTTATTCCAAATCTTAAAAGCTCCAATTTCACTTATATTAATCCATCACAGAGCTAACACAGTATTTAAAACCTAACACATCTGAGTGAGCAATATAGCTGCAACACAATTATGACGAAATAAAGTTAATACCAGTCCTCATTTGATGTTTGTATATCCAGACAGGCTGTGCATTTTGGTGGATGTTTTAGTTACTCTTCAGCAGATACTGATTGTCAGTAGTAGCAATGACTGTCTAAATCTTTTGAATCCTGCAATCAACAAATTCATTCAAACACATTGATTAATTCAGGAATGAAACAAGTGACTTATGACTGAGGCATTTAATCATTCACTTAGTGAATTCATTCAAAAACACCTAGGCCCTGTTTACACGAGTGTGTTTTCGTTTTAAAATGCGAAACTTTTGTATAAATTATAACTTTTGCTACGGTTGCCTAAGATATGGTTTTGTGTGGATATATATGAAGACTTCAGATGCAAAAGCCTCTAAGTCCGTCTAAAATTATATTTAATATTAACATTTTTATCAATCTCCTATAGGTTTTTACCCAAGTACCCGCATTTCTGAATGAGCTGAGGCTGGGATTTAGTGAGTTTGAAGTGGAAGTATTTGATGAGCGTATACTATGTGCGGAGAGCATTCACTCAATATTATTATCTCATTTTTGACAGAGGTGGCTTTTAGAGGCTTTTACAACGGATGTCTTCATATCCACACAAAAAAATTGAGCAGTTTTCAGCATTGATAATAAGAAATGTTTGTTTTTTTAGCACAAAATCAGCAGATTAGAATGATTTCTGAAGGATCATGTCACACTGCAGTAATGACACTGGAGTGTAATTGACAACAGTATTTTTTACAGTTCTTACTGAATATTTGATTAAATAAATGCAGCCTTTGTGAGAATTTTTAAAAACTCTTATAAACTCCAAAAGGTGGTATAATCAATAAACACATAGACTGCATATATAGGATTATTAAAATGATTAAATGACACTATCAGACTACAAGTCACTACCTGTGTGGGCAAATCACAGCGCTAGGTCGACCCAGCCACTTACCCGCCCACCAATACACACACTCACTACAGTGAGTCCTCCACTCATGTTCACCCATTTAATTCAACCACTCTGAATTACCACTGAGATACTTAACTTTCAAACAGAGCAGAAATACATACCTCAGTCCACAAGCATTCAGAAACTTACACACCCACACATACTGCCATCACCCTATGGGCTTTGTGAAGGTTTAAATAAATAGTCAAACAAAATACACACACATGCCCACACACAGAGAGCAACACTGGTTGTAATTCTGTTCCTCCCACGGCCGGTTGGTGTAGAGAAAGGAGGTAACAGAAGTTCGCACAGATGGTATAGTGCTTATCTGCTAAAGAGATGAACAACAGCAGTGCAAAGGGAGCGTTCACGGCCCCTCTTCACACCCAGCTGACTCCAGAGAAAGTATATGTGATAATGTGCCAAAGGAACCAGAGAGAGAGAGAGACTATCACACAATGTGCTGCTACATATTCCCCAAATAAAAGCAATTCTAAAGGACTTGGCATAAACTGGCAGTTATTACAATTAAAACACTCGATTTCCTGTCACGGATAATGCCAGTTCACATCTGCATTGTGATAATCAGGCCTCAAAGTACGCAACTACTAAGAATCAGCACCTCAGTCGCCGCAGGATTATGTAAGCGAGGCTGCTTCAATCATCAGATACCGTCTGAACAACAAGGACAAACCTGATCCAGAAAGAAGAGCAATGTATGTTGAATACCGACTTAAATGTGTCTTTCCTAATTTTAAGCGAGTGTGCATTTGACTTTAGAGAAGGGATCGAGGGCTACCATCCTAAAGAGTTTAGCTCCAACCCTGATTAAACACGCCTGATCCAGCTAATCAAGGTGTTCATGGTATAACAAGGTAAGTGTGTTGGAGCGGGGTTGGAACTTAAGTCTGCAGGAAGATAGCCCTCCAGGAGCAGGTTTGGCTACCCCTACTTAAGAGCGTGGAAGCATGTATACCAGGGGTAGGCAAGTTCAGTCCTAGAGAGTCGCTGTCCTGCAGAGTTTAGCTCTAACCCTATTTCAAACACACCCGAACAAGCTAATCAATGTCTTCAGGATTACTAAGGCCTTGTCCACACTGAAAACGCATCTTTTTCTCTCCGGTTCCACACTGAGATGCCGTTTTATTAATGACAAAGCTTTTTGAAAACCCTCTCCAAAGTGCATAAATTAGTGTGGACTGTCAAACCGGTATTTAAAAAGGATGACGTAAGTTTAGTCATGTGACGCATATTGTATTGTTACTTTGCACACTCTTCATATCACAGTCCAGCTAAGATGACAGAAAATGTACTCACATTTGCTGTCCTGTGGCAATACATGAGAGAAGTTGCGTTTTAGACCAAACATATGGTGAGTGATTGCGACCTGTCCAGGACGCATTAGTGAATGGTGAGATATTTTGCTAGATACAAATATCCTGTCAGAAGAATTGTGTTGTGCCATAAATGTGTTATTTATTTTTCCATCTGTATCATCGCAGTGAGATTTTGTGAGGTTTTATGCATGCACAGTAAGGTGAATTTAGCGTTTTCAGGCGTTTTCCAAAAGTTTCTCATCCACACTGAAACGTCGGAAAACGCCTGAAAAGACCTGCAAACGCTAGTGTGGACAGAAAGTGTTTTTAAACGTAAACGCCGTTTTCAAATGTTTACGGATTAATGTAGCCTAAGGCTATAGGCAGGTGAGTTTTTTTTCAGGGTTGGAGCCAAACTCTGCAGTACAATGCCTACCCCTGGTATATACTGTTACTGTATGAGTGCATTTGCATGAATGTGACATCTCACCAGTTTCAGGCTGAAGAAGAGCACTAGCAGTGCGGCACAAGTGATCATGCTCAGTCCCAGCAACAGAACGAATGGCTGGTATTGGCTAATGCCAGAAAATTTCCTGTACAGCGCTTCCTGTTTCAACTTCTGCTCATTCAGCAAGTACTTCCCTTTTGCTGGCATAATGACCAACGGCAGTGCAGAAGCTGAATAATACTGGCCTATCAGAGCAGAGCGATGCGATGCCACAGAAATACACCTCCACCCATCCAGCAGAGTGCGGCTATGCTGAAATTCCCATAGAAACCACGTGAGAGTGTGTGGGAGGTCATTCCAGTGCAGAGCACTTCAGCTCTACCCTCCACAGCACCATTCTGTGCATGTCCTTTATGATCCTTCTTTTTGTACTTTTCCCGTCACTCTGGTGCCTCCTGGTCCTGTTGGAGAGGGCTTCAGGGTCCTGTGTGTGTAAGTTGGATGAAAGGCGATGCAATGCAATTACGGATTCTTCCAGAGTCAAAAAATTCCTGTCACACACAGAAAATAAAGAGAGTAATTTGTTAGATATACTACAATGATTACGCTAATATGACACCTACTATAGTCATTCTGACCAACCTGAAACAAAAAAAAAACATTGAAATTAAGGACCTCTTCATTTGGAAACTAATTTGGGTTTGTTTCAAAGCAGTCAAATCATGCATCAAGTTTCGAGAGCACACTTTCAGGTCAACACCTTTGATCTCGGTAAACACTGCTCTGTTCAGTCATTCCCACACTGGCGGCTCTCTGTGCCTGTGAAAAGGCTTTTGGGTAGAGTTCAACATTTGTGTGGATTCAGTTCTCTCTTCATTACTGAGCCTAATGCAGATGGCCGCTGTCCATGGCATCCTCTGCCAAACCTCAGCTACACTTAGCCTAGCTTTACAAAGAAAAACACTGGACACAGATTATGTGTCCTCAGTGCAGTTAGTTGTTTAATGCTTTTAAATGTTACACTATTTTATGCTGACAATAAAAAAATGATATCTTAACATAAAAATAGAAAAACAACAAGATGCTGTCAGCACAGCACAACAATTAGGTAAAATACATACTGTACATACACTACATTTGTTTTAAAGTAATTAATACTTTAATTTAGCAAGTGTGAATTAAATTAATAAAAAAGTGACAGTAAAGAAATGGGTAATGTTACAAAAGATTTCCATTTCAAATAATTGCTATTTTTTGCTATTAATAAAATAATCCTAACAAAAAAAGCCTTGGTGAGCATAGGAGACTAGTGAAAAATAGATACACTAGTTGACCCCGTTTATCAACTATTTAGTTGTTGGACATATAGTTGATCAGTTTATCGTCGTCATCATGACCCATCCCTGATCTGAATGAGGAGGAAAACAATCTGCATCACTACATCCTCATTCAGGTGGAGGAAACTATGTAAATAAGCTGCATCCAAAGGTCATGATTTCTCATTATTGTTTGAGGAGGACAACCAAACGATCATGGAGGCGTAAGCAACAGCTTCACATCTGAATGCACACACACACACACACCATGAAACACACTAAGCCATCAAGAGTGTTTCAAATGATGCTAAACCCGGCTGTGCTGACGTATTGCTGACAACATTGATCACTGATAATAGCACTGAAAAATAAATAAATTCTCATTTCCTGTGAATTCATTGGATTACCAAAGAAGTATTAGAAATATCCTCTAATACTATTAAAAAGGGAGAGAGAGAGAGAGAGAGAGAGAGAGAGAGAGAGAGAGAGAGAGAGAGAGAGAGAGAGAGAGAGAGAGAGAGAGAGAGAGAGAGAGAGAGAGAGAGAGAGAGAGAGAGAGAGAGAGAGAGAGAGAGAGAGAGAGAGAGAGAGAGAGAGAGAGAGAGAGAGATGCTCCACGATTTTCTCTTTGTTGAGGGTCATTAAAGACCTGAATGACAGCGCCGTGTCACTCTCTCACTTTCCCAGACAAATGCACCCAAGCCAACAAGTGGCCTTTATATTCCCAAACTAAAGTTACCATGGCAAAGGAACAACCCAACTGGGCAATAACCGAAAGAAAGACAGAGAGAGGGTGGGAGACACAGAAGGAATGAGAGTGAATAGTCTCTCCATGTGGAAACAGGGAGGGTCAAATCCTGCTGGCTGCTGCTGTAGATCCTGCAGAGCACAGTGAAGAGTGGTGAAGCTCTGAACCTACACAATGACCTGACGCAAGCACAGCACAGGGTTCCTACAGATACAATCAGACTACAGATTGCACTTTTCAAACAATATCTTAATCTTACAAATTTAAATAAAAAAAGGTAAATAGACAAATAAGGGTATACTAATAAAACACAATGGTACAAAAAAGTGCAGCACATGCAAACTATGCTATGACTGTGTCATCATTTGTCACATGCTTCCTATGTTTTGTTTTCCCGCCACTCATTTGTTTCCATGGTAACACTCATTAGTTCATCTGTCTCACCTGTTACCTCATCTATGTCACCTGTAATCAGTGTTCATCAGTGTTTGTATTAGTTTCATTCTATTCAGTTGTCCGATCTCTGTTGTAATAAATGTGTGTGTACCTTCTGCCTGTCTTCTATGTACCTGTTTGAGTTATATTGTTAGTAAAAGTTTGCATTGGAACTTTTGATTCTCCCTCGTCTTCTTCTGCACCACACCGTGACAGACGAATATTAAGGAAATTGGCCATTGTATTGTATGATTCTTATTAAAAGATGAATTAACAGAAGAAAACAAACTATTTCATTTGTAAAAATGCAAAGCATTTCATTGTAAATAATTACAAAGTAATTACATTGCAATCTAATCTAACTGCAATCCGATCTTTTAAAGGTGCTCTAAGCGATGTCAGGCGTTTTTTTAGGCCAAAACATTTTTTGTCACATACAGCAAACATTACCTCACTATCCGCAGACTGCCTGTCCCCTGAACACACTGTAAAAAAACGCGGTCTCTGCGGACACCCCAGGCTCCACAAACGGCTACAAAAACAAACTCTAGCGACCCGCTCTACGAAACATAACAAACTGTTCCAGCCAATAACCGACAAGAATGGTTTGGGGGTGGGTTTGAGGGGTTAGTGCGTGGATGAGGAGGAGGGAGGGTCTAGCTAGCCTCCGTTTTGTTTGACAATAGTTCGAACGTCAACAAGAAGTGATGTCACCCAGGATCGCTTAGAGAACCTTTAAGTAATAGTTTGTTGTCGTTGTTGTTTTACTCAAATTACATATATAAGGTACAGAATACAGCAACTTACGAACATTCATAAAAACGCTGATTCATTCTGGAACAAAGCAAAGTTGTAAAAACAGTAAATTATTTGAACACCTTATAAGGCACAACCGACAAGCAAAGCAGCCTCTGGTTAAAGCTGACTCTGACGCTTGACTTCATTGAGATCATCATTGTCCAGCACTAAATCACCTTAACCATTTAAAGGATACTATGACAGAGATATTTCCTCATTCAAACTGACCCCTTATGAATTTGATTGACCTGAAGAATGAAAGCTGTATTACATACTTGGAAATACATGAGCAATATCACGTGCATAGCCATGTAAATGGCTCTGTATCTACATTGAAAAGACTGTATCGTCTTTTATCAAAAAAATTAAACACTAATTTCATATATATTGTCTTTCAATAATTCAAGCACTTTCCATAAATGTGGCTGTTTTCAAGGGTTTTCCATGAATCAAATTCAAGTACTTCATAGATTACGCACTTTGTATGAACCCTGACAGCACTATAATCAGCCCGTCTCCTTGGGGTCGGGGGTCAAACTTCATGTAGCTGCATATGAATAGCACAGCAGTCTCCAGCACAGATCAGTGACTACTCAACACTATTAACAATACAGAAATTAATTTAATCAAGGATGCAATCACCTAAACATGATTGGTTGATATAATTTTTTTTTACATGTCCATTATGTCATACATAGATTACACGTGGGGGAAATATTTACAAACTCTTACATTGTTAATAGACAGATGCATATTGCATTATTAGAGAATACTGAGATTTCAAACTTCTACTATCCAATCAAATATCATTGCAATGATGAATTCTCTCACCCGTCACTCACTCCCATGTCTTTCCAAACCTGTATGACAAACAGATACTGTTTTGCAGGTGGACTGGAGATCGTGACACTCTCACACTCATCTTTCATTTGCGCTTTAGTGGAAAAACATGTGATGGAGCAAAGAGAAGACGGGCAGGGGGAAGTGTATGTGTGTCCAAATCTGAGCAATCTAAATGTGAATTTTCAAGAGCTCCATGTGATGTGAGAGATGGTGTTGTCCATGGTTAAACTTACAGTAGGACAGTGGCCTTCCAACAAATAAAAGCCCTGTTCTCTGCCGTAGTATTCGAACTGGTTTTGCTGGATTATTTACAATCGTCATCCTCTATTTTTCATTTCCTTTTTTTGTTGTCCATTCCATCCCCGACTGTAGGGATGCACCATCCACTGATTTTGTTTTTTATAATGCTGAAATTATGACAATAGGCTATGCTAATTATTAGGGTTACAATGACTGTGATATGATTTTAATACATTCATCTGTAATGTTTATGGAAATGCAGAGAGCAAACGCTAGGCCCATGATCATCTTCTGGTAGGTGCATGCACCAATGACATCATATGCATAGGATGAGCAAAGCAAACAAGACATGGTCCCTGTTAAGATTTCCATTTGACTTCCATTAATACTGAAAAAACAATGTCACTTAGTGTTCACACAAACGAAGATCTGTTGCAAGGAGACGGCATTTCTGACGACGCCTGTACTGAACTGTAATGGGCAATGTAGCTCCTATGACAAGAAAAACAGGTATGATTCAGCATTCTGACCTTTTTAGGGTCGCATCTGGTGACATCATGTCCTGTTTTTGGTTTGTTTAGATGTATTTGGTTTGTTTGTATGTATGTACACTTAAAGTAACACCAAGTAACTTTTCCTCTTCGGTCGCCCTACTGGTTGGAAACGAAATTGTCCATTGCCGCTGTCGTAAATAATCTAGCCTACCGTCGCACGCATGCTCGCTGTTTATCCAGCACCGGCTTTAGAATGAACGATGTCCACAGACAAGGTAGAGTATTTTACATGATTTCATGAAAGGATGATGTATTGCGACATCAGAAAAGAAGAAAAACGAAATAATGACTATTGTAGCGCTTGACGTAAAAGCGATACAGACCACGTCAGGCTATGGCAGACGAGTCATTTAACTTATTTTAAGTCGATGTACCATCACAAGGGTCTTGGAAATATATTATGAAGGTTGAAAAACTACATAGTGTTACTTTAAAAGCACTAACGCACCAGAGTTTGTTTTAATTGAACCAGACCTGCCAAGACAAGTGAACACACCCTTAGTAAAAGATATGCTATTCACTTTGAATACTTTTATCACACCACATATTGTCATTACTATAGTAATTATCATTTAAAATAAATGTTTTCTATTCTATTCTTTAAAAAAATCTATTTCAAATGTAATTTATTGATGTGCTGCCAAAGATAAATTTTGTATGTATGCATATAAACATTGTGTAAGCATTGAGCACTGAGAAGATCACTGCCTACACACAGCACAACATCATCTGAACAGGCTAGTTTTGTTGTGAGGAATCATACACTGTGGCTATTGCAATAGACTAATTAAATGTTTACTGCATATTTTTTACACTTCATAGATTATTATCTGCTTCTTCACACATGATAACTGATTTTACAGCAAGGTACCTCCGTAAGGATTTCATCTGTTTACCTTTGCAATCTGTCATTTATTGTCATAGCTGTTTAACTATTGACTTTTATCTTTTACTACCTGCTTAAGTAATTATTTAATCAATTTTGTATGTACACATCTGTCAAGAACAACAATATAAATGTAGGTCAGACCATGAGTTCATCACACTGGCAAACGAGTGACTAAACTTGAGGGCAACAATGTATGTAATAATAACAGCAACAATATTAATAATAATGAGTGTTGTATTGAGAAAAGCAAGTCCGCTTAAACAATTGTGTCTTGGTGCCACAGGTACTACTCGCCCTCAAAAGTGAATATATCCCCACATATGAAGCATATGAATTAGCACTGATGAGGAAGACTTAGATGACATTGGGTTGGGGGGTGATTTGATTAGTCAGATGCTATCCGAGACTGGTTTGGCTAATCACTGCTGCTGTTTGTAGTGTACACAGGAAGTGGAGACAGTTAAAGGCACATACTCAAATTGGGCACTGTAAATTAATTCTGTCTCACGTTGTTGTTGAAATTCCTCTCTGTTCTCTGACCCATCTTAACAGTATGACAATCCAGTGTTCCGCTACAAAGTGGAGCTGGGCAGTATATTGAGCTGTATATTAAGAGCTTCAACTAACATTAACTCGTGTTCCTGACTCTTAGTGAAAGGTCAACAAATGTGTTGTGCACCTGACAGTAAATACACATGCATAATGAAAGTTCATTTTCAGTTGTACTAAAGCAATAATTTGACTCATTAAAAATTTCATGTAAATTATGACCTTATTTACACTTCTCATGTAAACACGGTCTGACTGAAACCATAAATCTTATGCTCGGATACTGTGCAATAATACAAAAACATCAAACAGTAGAGATTTTGAGACTTTTAGAGATTTGTTTATCCCACTTATTTTCAACCTAAGAGCAGACACAGCCATTTATAACTTGAATGTGCAAATCTGCTTCCAGCTACTTTAGCTGTGCAAAGACAGTCCATTATGCTGCCTGATATCACAGACTGCTTATCATAATTTTTTTATTCAATCATTAACACATTGGTTTGTTACACAAATAGTTTTAACGTTTACAGCACTTTGTAATTCTTATTACTTGCCTAGTGGCTATTGAATCGGAAGTCTCGCACAGAAAATAGCTTACTTCCACGTTGCTAAATAAGGTGGATACTGTCTGTGACTTGCAAAACTACAAGCAAAATCCTTCCTGATCTGCAATTAAAGTGAACGTCTGGTGTGGGTTATATAACTGGACTGCAGGGTCAGCTAGTTAATAAATCTAAGGATTCACACTCTTTTTCCACCCTGCATTGTGAATGTTTACACAGTGTGTTCAATAAAAACATGAAAATCTATCATTGTTTATGTACTATTTGTTTCAACAGACTGTGTCTATAACATCACAAATGCCAAGCAATATTCAGCTTATGACACTCATAACTTACTTAAATGCACTAGCCTCACAAAAGCGACTGAAATATGTAGAGCGTGTTCTGGAAAGTAACAATATACTGCAGGTCCCTTTATTACTGTTTACACAATAATAAAGTGCGTCACACAAACCACACGAGCGGCAGTAGGGTCTACATCATTTTATGATGACTTTACAGAATGTACTGTATACTTTTATACTGATTTTTATCATGAGATCAACTCTGCCTCATCTCTCTTTGTGTTCTCTCTCTCTCTGGACTCACAGATGAGGTGTGGTAAATGGCTCCCTGCAGAGTGAAATGGTCTTTTTGAAGAAAAGATATTCCATCATCACTCTCATAAAGAGACATCACTGTTATCTTTCGGAAACACAGACAATAGCAACCCTGCTGTGAGACGACAAGGTCAAGCTACAAAGGAATCCTGGTAGTGTTGCTGTGGGTGGAAACGTAGTGTGTGTGTGAGTGTGAGTTTTTATAATGACCACACCTTTGCTTTCACCTTCCCAAACTGGGGTACGTAAGGTGACAGAAGGGGTACACAAACAAAATGTTTTGCCTCTCATTTAATTTCACCCCAGCTTAAAATAACAGTAAAATCGAGCACGTATTTCTGACTGCATCCACAGGCATGATGATAGGTTGTGTACAGACTATGCTGCCTTAGCAAATTGCGTTATGTTACTGCACACACTTTGTTCTAATTCGCCAAATCAAATGTAAACAAAATAAAACCAAAATGAATAAACAGCTTGAATATTTGATCTCTACATGGGCGGTAATTAAATGCCCCTTTCCGCTAATTGGTCAACCAAACATTAAACCGTCCCGGCATCATTTGATCCTCAGTTCCGCACAACAAAATAATAGTCATCCACTGCTCAAGTTGCACGGATTATTAATTATTAAAGCATTTATTGCAACTAAATTTAATCTCTTGCTCATCAAACAACCAGACTAACTAATGGCTTGACACAAACTGTACCTATGCGCTGTGATAGATTACTTTATCTAGTTAATATTAATTTACTTCACATCAACCCTAGCCTACATATTTGGAAAACAGTTTTATTTAACTGTTTGTCTGTGTGGCAAAGCTGCGTGATGGGCTATGAATATTAATTATGATTTAGGCTACTACAAATAAAACCAAAAAACATGGTTAATATAGTTAAACCATGGTAAGCACAAATTAACCATGGTTTTGCTACACTAACTATAGTTTAACCATGGTATCTGTAGTAAAACTGGTTATACAAATAGTAATCAATCTGCCCCCAAAATTATGGTTAGGCTACTACACTTTCACTGTAATAAAACTATAGCCTACATGGTTAATTTTCGTAAGTGCTGGACAGTGCGGAGAAAATGCATTTAGGCTACATTGATGTGAAGTGCAAACTAGTATTGATTAAAGTTTATAGAACACTTTGAACAATGAAGCCAGAGATGAAGAGTATTTTTATATCTATACCTGAAATTAAATTTCTCATAAGAAGAAGTTGCCCCCTTAAATTGACTTTCAGGGGTATTATTTCCTGTTTTTTTCTAACCTTATTGTATCTATATGTCATCTTTAATGTTAAGTTCTTAAATTTAGTCAAATTAGAATTAAATCAGAACCCATCTTTGCACTGAGGTGACAAAGAAGCTTCATCACAGATGAATCTGTGTATCTCTTCAGAAACTGCTGCAAATAAAACAACAGACAGTAAGTCGCAGACACTCAAAACATAATCATCTACAATACAAGTAGTGAGAATGGTCTTACAGGTGATGATGCTGTTCTCGCTCCTATTGCGGTCTTCGATCTTGAAATGACCTGATGATAAATAAAATGCAGCTCATATCTGTTGCTTTCGCTGACGTGAACTCCGTTAAATTTGCATATAGCGCGGGAACTGAAGATCGGATTTATATCCCTTTTGCGGAGACACATTTGTGTGGGCAAGTGTTTTAACAAATCAGATAGCTATCCGATCAGTTAAAACGCATGAAATGACCAGGTATAAATGAGAGGCGGCTCTCCGTGCTCACACACCCAAACAGCACGCGAGTGCCGATTTGTGCTCTCTTTCGACTCTTCTTGCACTTGATTGGAATCAATTTTTGATTCCCAACCCTACATTCAATGCATCATTTTTAAAGATCAATGTCCCATAAATAAAAGCTGTCTTAGTGGATAGAAAAGCAAAATAGTCTCAGCTTGCTAGTAGACTTGAATTTGTAGGCTACCTAAATCCATTTCCTGTGGCTGTGGCTCAGTCTACAAAACAGACCTAGGCTCAATAAAACTATTATATTCAATGACAACGTCTGATGTCAAAGAAAGATAAGACTGTATTTCCTGGGAGCACACAAGGATGAGTGAAATGTTTGATGTTGCAGTAGGTGGCAAAATAGTCGATTTCAGCATATTGCCTTATCAGGATGGAGTGTTGCAACTCTCACATTAAGTGTTGCCAATCTTTTCACGGCATCACATTTCATCCCACGAGTTAAATTAGTTTAGCAATACAGAAACACTGGAGCAGCCATAAATGCAATAAACATAGAAACATATGATACTAACTGAACATAAATGGGCAGACTATAACGTTTAAAATGACTTCATGAGGATAAACCTCAAGCAAATCTGTTTATTCTGCTGTAAGATTTACACAAATCTGCTCTCAGCAGCATACCATGACAGCTACTGTATATATAAACATATAAATCACAAATATTTGTTACAATTCCCACATTTTGTATATAAATTGGTGGTAAATATTGCATATTTATTGTACATGTTCATTTCCTCCATTTCTACATGTAGATTACCATATAGCAATCATCTAACACTGTTAAATGTGATAGCTTAGCATACCTCAAAATTAATAGAACTTTTTCTATTTATTTATTTATTTATTTATTTTACAATTACCAAACATACAAGTTTCATAGTTGGAAATTGTACATGTATCCAAAACCGCCTCTCAAGTCATATTTCCGAGTGAAAAACTATGAATTTTAGATGATGCACAACACACGTTATCGAGTTGTGACATTGGAATGGGTGTGTCGATGCGATACAGGGTGGAAACACTGATCTATTATATTGATAACATAATATATCAATAATCTATAAATAAAAATCAGTGAGAAAAAACAAGTCTGTAGCTACTGGTGTTAATCGTTTTACATTTAGTTGTGTGATACTTTTTTCATTTTTAATTCCGCTGTAGTTATCCGGGTTTATTGTTCAGTTTCAGAATATAATTCTTTTGTTTTGTTTAGACTACCTCCATGACATGTTATGTTTCCGACTTGAATGCGTGATGAGAGACTGCTGGAAGTATCTGCACATCTAACCAGGTCAGACTAGTGAATTACAAATAAACATTCACTCTCTGCAGAATATCATTAGCTGGGGCGATGTGATGTTTAGTTCAGGTAAATGTTACACAGGAGGGCATTATTATCCTCCATCTGAGGTTAGAGTCAGTGCACCCAACCATTCCACACCTCCAATATCTGATTACTGCGCATGTAATTACATGTGATGTAACTACCGGCGATCTGGTCTTTCTCTTTCATTAGGAGCCGCCATCAGGACTTAATGGCTGACTCATCTCACTGTCTGTCTTTCTACATGTTGATTCTCATTTCTACTTCCTAAATATCCTCAGATAGATTCTCAAGGTCTGAGCCTAATGTTTTTTTTTTTTTATGTTCGATTAACAGGGATCCTAATACTAGGGATGAGCAAAACAAATGAAAAAAAAAAAGGTTTTCAAAATAGACTACTCTGTGGGTTGCCTGCATACTTGTCAACTAATATAAGTTAGCTGGTTTAAGATACATGGTAACACTTAATTTTAAAGGGGGGGTGAAACACTCAGTTTCACTCAATCTCATGTTAATCTTGAGTACCTATAGAGTAGTATTGCATCCTTCATATCTCCAAAAAGTCTTTAGTTTTATTATATTTATAAAAGAAAGATAGGCTGTACCGAGTCTTTCCGGAAAAACCCGAGCGGGTGGAGGCGTGCCGTGTGGGCGGGAGCGCGCAAAGCTTTTGCGTGTGTTGTAAACAGACAGACTGGTGGTTTATGAGGACATGATTTTACAATAAACAAACTGACACCTACAGTGACCAGCTAAACAAATGTATTTAAACACACAAACACACATCATACATCGCATGCTCCATCGATACATTAACTGTACGTGATCATGTTGTTTACTTGCTGTGCTTAGCTTACACGCCGATAGTTAACAACACACAGACATTTGAAGCAGTTTTACTCACCGCCTGCGGTTCCGTGAACCTTTATCGTTGGGACTGCTCCATCTTTAAGTATTAGGCGATCTGCAAATCGTCGAACTGGGCCTTGTTTATAAAACTATTAGCAGCTACCGCTGAAATGAAGGGAACAAACAAGAACACTTGCGCAACTCCGTTGCTGCTCTGGAAAAACAAAATCCATCCACAGGTCCCTTAACGCTGGGTTCTTTGGAAATTTGTGCAGTGTTGTCTTGCCCTGGCAACCAAAAACACACTTTTTGGTGCCATTTTTTTATTGCAACGCAGCAGAGCACAGCTCTGATGGACGCTCTCGTACACTCTAGACTACAGCTGCGCGCGCGCACTTCCGGGAGAAGTGCCTTAAGACCCGTATAAGGAAATTCCGCCCACTCTGACGTCACATAGTCCCGTATTCGAAAATAACTTTCCGAAACTTGTGACAAACCGGAAGGAGTATTTTTGGAACAGAAATACTCCATCAAACTTACAACTTCATTTTTGAAACTTTGTCCATGTTTACCATGGTAATCCAACTCTTTAACAGTGTAAAAAACTCACTATGCATGAAACAGCATTTCACCCCCCCTTTAAGGTGACATAGTTACTCATTACGTCATGTACTTACAATAGTAATAACAGTAAATTATGCATAGTTACAAGTAACTAACCCTAAACCTATATCGTAAGTACATGTAGTTAATTGATATTACTTTGTACTTATTTGTACAATGTAACTACTTCACCTAAAAATGTATCATTATCAATGTTGAAAACAGTTGTCCTGCTCAATATTTTTTGGGAAACTGTAATACTTTTTTTCAGGATTCTTTAATGAATAGAATAGCATTTATTTTAAAATGCATTAAAATGTAATGTATCCTTGCTGAATAAAATCAAAAACATACTGATCCCAACAGATACTCAAAGGAAAAATCTAGAAAAATGAATAAACATCATTTTTAAAATACTTGGCTAGTAGTTTTCCATCTAGACATATCCATACTGACTGTTTGGTAGGAAAAAAACGACAGGATATTCTGTTTCAGCATGAACTCAACTCAGTGCTGTTCACAATAAAGCTCATTCTCTGTCTCACTACATGCATCATTCGTTTTCTTTCTCTCCTTTTTCTCTTTCACAACAATGAAAGCCGTTGTATCAGAAACTGGTGCCCCGGTGTTTTATTACACTATTTCAACTAAACGTGTGTTTTTTCAGGTGTGTGCATCTGTGCGGAGCTATGCAGGAACATTTACGCAGAGTGTGTATGTCTGTGTAGCTCCCTGCACGATATTGTGATTCACTCCCCTTTTCCATGGTGGAAGGACACTGGAACACACACAAAAATCAGATTGTAACCAGGAATATGCTGCTCAACAATTCATCTAATCGTCACACACAGACATTCTGCCCTTCTCAAGTAGTTCATTCACAAACATACTGTATCAGCTCAGCCTTTAGGTAAGAAATCCGTGACTATTATGAATGTATGACTAAGAGGGAAGTTGAAAGGTTGATTATTAGCTAAGTGAAAATAGCTATCTTGTACATTAATCACCTCCCTTTAACACCCTTTTTCTGGTCACTCTCTCTCATTCCCACACACACACACACACACACGCACATACACATACAGTACATGACCTTTACCAGTAAGATCTCAATTTAAAATGTAAATTAAAACGTCAATTCCATTAAGATGCTGTAAAACCACCGAGAAACGTCACCATGACACAATCTCCAAACTCACGTTATGAAAAACATGTTCAGACCATACTCTTTTCCAAAGAAAATACACTTGTTACACACCTGCATGCATTTCATACTTCTAATCATAATGATGATGACGCGACAGATGTTGCATAAAGACAGAGCTGATATTGTGCTGATAAATACAGAGTGAGTGGGCAGTAGATTAACAAGTCAAAGAAACACACAGCACACACAAAAGCATAAGACAGAATCCACCATTTTCTGAGCAGAGAAACTCTCATCAAAGACAACCTTAGATGTCTACTCAATCTAACCACACACCAACCCATTTCCTTAGCAACCGTGACTCATTTCCCTAACTACAGGGCTGAAGGCAGTGTAGTACAGGCGGCAGAGCAGTGAGGTACATCGCTTCAAACAACAATTAACCTTTTCTTAGAGATTTCAATGAATAAGGACTGTCGTTTTCTCGAGCTCCGCAATTCACTTGTCACAGTACAAAGATAAGTGTGTCTCAGACGTGTCATGTGACATTAGACATGAAGACCTGGACTCTTACAGAGAGCACAAACACACAGACTCTATAACTCTTTCTGGCCTTCAGGTGCTTTCAAACTTACATAGGCTCCCCCACCATTCAAGCAACGTAATTCTTCGTCTCTGTTATCCATCTATACTTGATGTCTCCAGTCGCCTATATCGGTGAGCTATCAAGAGAGTAATCACACCAAATTTTAAAAAAGGTGATTTAAAGGGATAGTTCACCAAAAATTGTAATTATGTCATCATTTAATCATTTTTAATGAACACAAGAGCAGAAATTCTAAATATGTTTTAACTGTTTTTGTCCATCCTATGGAAGTCAATGGGGTCCAAAACAAGTGAGTAAATGATGACATCATTTTCATTTTGGGTGAACTATCCCTTTAACAAAGACAGGATAAGTTTAGCACAAAAAGGATGATTTAAAGGGATAATTCACCCAACAACAGACATTAGTCAGGGCAGACACCATATTGAAGTCTCTGAGGGATAGACAATAGTCTTAACTGTATGAAGGTATAAACCTGAAACAGTTTTATTGAGTTTTTTTTGTTTTTTGACATTTTGTCATCTTGTCAACTGAAATGCTATGAAAACTACAGAACGATCTATTGAACAAACTGTACTTCTACCCCTCTCAGCCTCGATTTCACATCTGTCAAACATTAAATATGGTGATATACCCATTACCCTGACTAAGCACTATTGTTATCATTTACTGACTCTCATGTCGTTCACAAATGTGTGTTTTTCCTTCTTCTGCGGAGCACAAGAGAAGATGTTTGAAGACTGTTTCAACCGTTTTTTCCCCTTACAATGGAAGTCAACGGGCATACAAAACAGTGAATAAAAGGTGGCAGATTTTTCCTTTTTAGAGTTAACCATCCCTTTAACAAAAAGAAAGGAAAAATATGCATTGTGGACAACAGGTTTAGTTTGTCTCTTCATAACACACCATTTAGAAAAGAGAATCCCATCTCAAAACCCATTCACAAACACTGTTGCTAATACACCCAAATCTGGCATGCTCAATCCCATATATACATAATAACAAATGCAAAATATCGCAAAAGCATAAAATAATTGGTGTTTAATAAGGGATTAAGATGAACGGAATCCATAGAAAAAACACAGCGGCGACACACACTATACAACGCTTCACATAAGCACCTGAAATACCTTTCAACGGCAAATGATCTTCAGAAAGAGCTTCAAGTGTCACATCTTTTAGGACAAAGACACAAGAGTGTCAAAAGGGTCAAGAGCGGGAGAACTTCCACACAGTCCACACTGCGCAGGGATACTGTCCACACCTCTGCATCTCAGGATGAGAGCGCGTGTGAAGGAGAGACGGTGGAAAAAACGAGAAGACAAGGCTAGACAAAATATTACATCAGTGCTACGAACAATCACACACTGCGAAAGAATGTTCAGAATGCATGTGACACGGATGCCGCTCCTCCGCTTTATATTATAATCAGAATATGTTTGCTGTTATCAACTACTGTTTGCTTAAATACAAGCTTTTGTGCCTGTGGGAGAAAAGGTTTTTTGAGGGGTTGAGGGAGGGGATAGGCAGAGGATATATGGAACAATTAATCAGACTGGTGCGGTCCAGCAGATGAGGGTAAAGAGGGAGGGGGGGAAAACAAAATGAGAGAATAAGAAAGGGATTACAGGAAAGACACCATAACAAAGACGACAGATATGCTTTTTTTTATCAGCTCAAGTGTGCTTTATATGAGAGGATCAGACGGTAAGATGTGGCAAATTAAATAACCTTTTCATCTCTCTCACAGGCCAAAGAAGATCTGCCATGACCTTGTGTAATCTCAAAACCTGATGAACTCTTTGAAGTATTCGGCTTCATATTAAAATCTCTTACGTCATGTATTTTTAAGAGGATAGCATTACATAAATGCCATAGACCTTTTACCTTTCAGTAAAACCGTTACTGAGAATGTCTGGCATCTAATATAAAACTGCAGTAGCATGTGGTCATCACATCAGAGAAAATATGGTAGAATCCCTGAGAAGGTTTACCAAAACATGGATCCCACAATAAAACTTCACTGTTTTGCTAAATCTAGTGCAGCATACTTGTGTGTGTGTGTAGTACACAGCTCAACAAATGGGCGATCAGTACATGATCTAAGCCTTGGTGCTGAACTCCTATCCAATCTTACTGAAATACAGTTCTCTTTCTTTGTCAGGCATTACATTACTGAAGAAGGATATCCCAAAAGAGGCACAGAAGACTTCAAAGCAACACACACACACACACACACACACACACACACACACACACACACACACACACACACACACACACACACACACACACACACGAGACCCTATTAATCACCTGATGACACTGAAGTGTTTAGAATTTGACTCCAGCTTAGCTGACCGCCTTTTCAAGAGATGGCTGCTAACTCTACAACTCCTCCACACAGCTTGAACACAGAAGTGTGAGATCTTGTTTTAACACAGAACTGTTAAGCAACTCAAATAGACAAAATCTAAAATAGATCAAACAGCACATGCTTCACTGCTCACAAAGCCAGAACAGCAGCAGACTGCACTGAGGGGAAGCAGTTTTGACCTTCCGAGTGACAGTCAGTAACCTTTTGTGGTAGCTCTGATCACACTACATGGACTGTTTGCATAACATTTAATACAACAGATGTCTGTGATGCTGTCACTGTACTACAATCGCCAGATCTCTCTCTCTCTCTCTCTCTCTCTCTCTCTCTCTCTCTCTCTCTCTCTCTCTCTCTCTCTCTCACTCTCTCTCTCTCTCTCTCTCTCTCTCTCTCTCTCTCTCTCTCTCTCTCTCTCTCTCTCTCTCTCTCTCTCTCTCTCTAAAGAGTGTGTGTTTGTCATATGTGTGGTATGGTCAGATTTCTGCGGATGGACCCAGCCTATCTGTCAAAGCCACAGCACTCAAAAATGATGCACAATGATGATCTACCATACCATATTAAATATCCCACTAAGGCCTTTAAAGAGCAGCGTGGCACCACTTCGTCTGTTATTGGTTTGGTGATTACATTACTGGACAGATTGATTTTGTGTAATTGCCTATAAAAACATCAATGAGATGAAGGGATTCAGTGGTCATCAATCCTTAAAGGTAGGGTAGGCAATTAAAAAAAACACTTTTTGTTATATTGGTTGAAACTCTCTTCAGATCCTGATAGCAATCTATAATAGAAGTGGTCTAAATATTAAAACATGTACACTACATATATCTTCTGTGGAAGTCTCAGGACCAAAACATGTATTTCCATGTCTCCGCACACCCAATTCACACAGATATATGGAAGTAAAATAATGCCAAATGATTTTGAAACAAAAAGCCTGTTGAATTGCACTACTTGAAAAAAATATGCATTGCATTAACCCTGCTTGTATTTTAATGCATTGTATTTTTAGGGCTTGCATTTTTATGGGCTAAAATTTAGCATGGTAGAATATTTAAGCTGTGAATATTTAAATTCAAAAAATTTCAAACACATTTTCATTATTAAATTTCAATAATCCATATTCACCTTTCACCATTCACACTTCCAAAATATTCAAACTGATTAAAAATACAACCTATAATATTCAACAGGTGGTTTTCGGCCCATTTTATTTCGCTTTGCAAATTCACTTCCACAAATTCAGTGGTTCAAATTCAGTAAATTCAACATTGAATTCAACATTGACGTCCAAGAACTGCAGGAAAAGCAGTAGATTACCGAGCATAATCTCCATCTGCTGATAGTCGACCTCACCAGCAGGGGGTGCAAGCATGTGTTGTTGACGAAGACCGAGCAACAGTTAGAGCAAGCCATTCATTCATAAAAACTCATTTACAACAATGTAAGTGTATCTGTGATTATTATGTTTTATGTAAATTCAGTGTCTTCACGATTACTTTTCCTGTGTAGCCTACATGCATCTAGCCTGGTAATACCAGACTCTGCTACTTCACTTTGCTTCATAGACAGAGTCTGGCATAGCATAATAGAGAAGTGTTTTCTCTCTCGCTAGGGGGCGATTTCTGAAGTTTAAAATCATTGGTTAACCGTAAGCCAATCAGATAAGTTTATTTATGACGCATGTTATGCGCTGACACAGCCGCATCGAACCACAGACATCATGCATCGAACTCAAATCTATGATCGAACTTCCACCTGCTGTAAACACTTGATGATGCGAGCGAAATACCGGAGTGAACATGGCTGTGAACGACTTTTTTGATCGGTGAGTGATGCTAATAGAATGACTGCTGCGCTTTGACAGGGCGCAAACGAGCAGAGAGAGAGAGAGAGAGCCGCGCGCGCGCACTCTCACATCTTCAAACAACACGAGCGCTATCTTGCTCTCTCTCACTCGCAAATATTAATCAAAATCAATCGACAAGATAGTAAAAGATCGGAAGACCGCAGTTTCACGTGGAGCATTTGGAGATTATTATAGATTAGAGACTCTAGGAACAACATCTCAATGAACAACATCTCAACACTAAATTATAAAGGCCTGTCTCATATAGACGCCTGTCTCAAATACAAGCCGGTGCAGTTAGATGATTTGGACAAATAAAAGCCTGGGCTATTATTTGAAGTTTTACGGTATTTAAGACCTGGAAAAGAAAGGAGACACTGACCTGTCAAAAGGCTCCCCAGTTTCTCGCTGACGGTCGATCGGTAATAGTTGATAAATTAAATTTTTCCCGAAGGGAGTAGGGCCACAACATCACCTCCATTCAAAATGTTTAATACACACTCTTCTACTTCGGGCTTCAGTTTGCTAATGCCCGGAATATTCTCCACAACAGAGCGAATTGCATCCGCGTCTCCCTATCCGCGGTCGTTTTCGATTTCTCTGACCTAACTCTTAAACTCAGCGCTTAGCGACTACGTCACGGCTCTCAGCCCGCCTTCTGTTCGTTGATTGGCCCGGCTGTTTTCAGGCCGGTGGAAAACAGAAAGATAGGCCGCTATCTCAGACTGACTACAGGAGCGAAATGAAATTAGCGGAAGTAGGAAGTCTGACGTAGTCAGGCTAACATGCATCCCTACCGTGAACAAGATTATAATGTTAATCCCCCGAATGTTACATTTGAGTTTGACATACCGGTATATTTCTATTGGTTGTTTAGTTGACTCAACCTTATGGCGATTGTGCTCCATGCATTACTAGGGTTTCCCTCAATACGTCAGGATTCCCCTGCTGGACATATAAAACTATTAACGTAGCTTAATGGACTAATACAGTGATATAAAAGACCAAACTCGCAGGCAAGCAGAAGGACTCAGAATATGAACTTAACGCTCAAAGTTTAAAGCTGAGCATTTCTTAGTGATACTGGCATAAGTTGGCTTGACATTGGACATTCGGACATTTAGGGACGTCTCTAAAATTACATACGACATTGGTTACATACTAACAGTTCCATACTAACTTCAATAGCATTTGAAGAGAAAGACTTGCAGTCATAAAACCAACTGTAAAGTGTTCATGTAGGTGTCAGGCATAATGCCCAATTTATTCAAATAAATTGAAGTTTGCTATTGAAGTTAGAAACGTTTAGGCCTATAGGACTACCAATGTTACTTTAGAGACGGTCCCTAATGTGCGAATGTCAAGCCAATTTTACATTTAGTCATTAAGCAGACGTTTTTATCCAAAGCGACTTACAGTTAAACTAACAATATAACAATATGCAAGTGCTATACTTCCTCAATAAGGTGCAAGTTTGGTCTTTTATGTCACTGTATTAGTCCATTAAGCTACGTTAAGCGTTTTGTCCTGACGGAAGGGGAATCCTTGAGTATGATGAGGTATTGAGGGAAACCGATAATAATCCCTGAAAGCTGATAACATGGGGCTACACAGGGAAAGTAACAATGAAGTTAATGAAGGAAACATAAAAACTGCTTTTGTGCCTTTATCATCTTTTCCGCATATATACTGACCCAGATAATCATCACAAAAACGTAATGCATGCTCAATTGTTGTAAATGAGTTTTTATGAATGAATGGCTTGCTCTAACTGTTGCTCGGTCTTCGTCCACAACACGCGCTTGCACCCCTGCTGGTGAGATCGACTAACAGAAGATGGAGATTATGCTCGTTAATCTACTGCTTTTCCTGCAGACTTGAAGGGTTAGTTCACCCCAAAATGAAAATTCTGTCAGTAATTAGTCACCCTCATGTTGTTCCAGCCCCGTAAGACCTTCGTTCATCTTCGGAACACAAATGAAGATATTTTTGATTAAATCTGAGAGCTGGATCACTCCTCCATAGGCTTCTGGGAATAAAACCTGACAGCCCCGAAAAGTCATTAAAGACATCGTTAAAATAGTCCAAGTGACTATAGTAACTCGATCTTAAGTTTATCAAGCGACGAGAATACTTTTTGAGCGCAAAAAAAACAAAGAAAAATAACGATTTTCTTCAAGTATTCATTTCCTTCTCTGTTTGGCCTTTAGCTTTCACTTAGTGTAATTGTGTAGCGCTTCTGGTTGAACCTCACACGCATCACACACATGACCATGTCGGCCAATAGTGAGCCTATTTTAACGATGTCTTTAATGACTTTTCGGGGCTGTCAGGTTTCATTCCCTTAGAAGCCTATGGAGGAGTGATCCAGCTCTCAGATTTAATCAAAAATATCTTAATCTGTGTTCCGAAGATGAACGAAAGTCTTACGGGGTTGGAACAACATGAGGGTGAGTAATTACTGACAGAATTTTCATTTTGGGGTGAACTATCCCTTTAAAGATGACTTAAAGATTTTCCTTTTAATCAGTTTGAATATTTTGAAAGTGAAATATGAAAGGTGATTATGGATTATTGAAATTTTACTAATGAAAATGTGTTTAAAATGTTTTGAATTTAAATATTCACAGCTTAAATATTCTACCATGCTAAATTTCAGCCCATAAAAATGCAAGCCCTAAAAATACAATGCATTAAAATACAAGCAGGGTTAATGCAATGCATAAGTAGTGCAATTCAACAGGCTTTTTGTTTCAAAAACATTTGTCATTATTTTACTTCCATACAGATATGTCACATCATCCGCTTGGACTAGGATTTATGTGTTTCTATATCAACACTATAAACACTAACAACACCGAAATGAAGCTGCAGCAGTCGGGTAGTACAAGTAAGAGCTCGGTAATGTTTACTTTCATTATTGTTGTAATGATATGTGCTTTGAGACATGAGGTAATTTAACATCATCACTTTTCTTGTGACACTTTGCAGACTCTGCTCTGGCTGTGTGTGTGCTCGTGTGTTTTGGAGGAGGCGTAGCTTTGGAGATGCTCTGAAGGGAGAGTGGGATCTCATGCTTTCAAAGCTAGCTCGCTATTGCTATCTTCTCTAAAATGACCTACCCTACCTTTAAAGTAAAGGGGGCATATTACAGAAACGTTCTATCTTAAGGCTTAAGTTAAGATCTGCACGTTAATTTTTTCACAAATTCGTTTTACAGAAGCAAATCTTAAGTTGATTTAGGATTTTTATCTTATCTTATAAAATCTCATAGATAAGAAATCTTAAACCCCACCATCAAGTTCGGGAATCAACTCTCAGGTCTGTTACCAAGCAACCAACACAAACTGCTGCAAACCGCTGCTGTGAAGTAAAATGGAAAAACTGGAGAAGGGAGAAACTTTTCATTAATTGAAGTTTTAATAAGCCTAATCCTTTTATTTCATAGGAGTCTGTAATTATTTGTCAGTTTTGTCGTCAAAGTGCAGCACATCATTTGGGTGCTCACAAAGTCTTTCCACCATCAAACATCGCGGTTCTTGATCTTGTATCATTAATAATTGTGACATGATTCTTAGACGGGGCTATTATTATGTGATTTTTACAGTAATAATTAATTTCACAAATAATTTTGAAGTTAGGACACCAGTGGGTTTGTCCTAAAGTAACATTTTAGTGGAGTTAGGGTGCTTCTGTAATACCCTTTTCCTATCCGTAGTTAAGATAAGATTATTCACTTCAGAAATGTCATTTTGTAATAGTTTTTGTCCTAAATGAGGTCCTAACTGAAATGTTCACGGTGACCAAACAGATAAGATAGGATTCTTAAGTTAGGATCTTTCTGTAATGCGCCCCCAGAGCATCTTCATAGTAGAGGTCGTCTGTCCAACACTAAACGTCACAGAACACGTTATGAAAGGAAAACTGTGAAATGCCCTTGTTATGACACTGGTCTGGAACTTTTAGTAAAAAATGAAATAGTTTGTTCATTTTCAATTGAGATAAAGTAAAAATTTTATTATTTTTAGCAATAAAGTAACTTGTAGTAAATTTGCAGACAAAATGTGTGTAAGTGTAAGACAAAAAACAAAAGTAAGCTCAGGAAGTCACTCCCTGAAAGTGCACCAAATTCCATTCAGTGGAAAAGACATCGCCTGTGTGGATATTAGGATGGTACACTCCAGAAAATCTCCACAGAAGGAAGGGAGTGTGCACACACACACACACACACACACACACACACACACAGAATGTTTAACCTCTCTAGCCTCTACCTTATATCCAGCATTAGCAAGAGAGAAGGGTGGAGAACAAGTCAAGGGTCAGAGAGGGTCCATGTGCTTCTCAAATTAAGCATAAGTGATCTAGCAGTTCTCCATTGTTTCTTTTAAAGTAGGAGAGAAGAAAATATTGGCTGTCACAATAATAGGAACATTGATGATGTCATTATTACAAAAATTACACAGACACACAGTATGCATACATACACATATCCATCATGTTCTGTAAAACTGACTTTTTGCACAATCGGATTTACATTTTGCCTCTGTGGCCAATGCAACTTCCAAAATGTAATCTTGCATGTATTATTGAGATTTTAATAATAATAATAGGCCTATTTAATAATGTTAAAACGATCTGAGTTGTAGATCAAAGAGGCAAACTACAAAAATGATCTTGACAAGAAACCTTCTTAGGAATCAACAAGCAGAGCTTTGAAATATATTTTAAGACACTGTAAAGTCCAATATGGAAATGCACACTAATGCTTGCACATGCAATGCTTTTACTCATGCATGTACACATTACCAGTATTCTGACCACAATGCTTTAGCACATTTGGTGTGCGGTTATAATTAACCTTATGTCTGTAAGTAACTGTAAGTTGCTTTTTCAGTGAACTCAATCAACTCTCTGTTCAGCAGATGGCCAACACAAACTCGTACAGAAAACACAACAATGCACTTTCACCTTCAGTTTGGGAGTTGTATTAATCCACTTGTATTTTGTATGTGCTACATACAGTATGTAATATAATATGGTTAAGGCTCACAACAGGGACATTTCTCAAAGCAAGACTAGACTAGCTTGGAAACGTGTCCTCCATCAGGCATCTCATGTCATAATGAAACCCATACATCACACTCTCGTAGATTGTTATAGATTGTTCCCTCTCAACGTAAAAGCACAATCCAGTCTGCCATTGAGTAAGAATGAATGTCCCATTAGGCCATACAGGGTGACATTAAGGGGCTAATTTATTACTTCCTTGCATATTATATGAGTTGGCTGTCAAGAAGTCTAAAACTCCATTCAATGGACATTAGAAGTGGTGACAGAACATTAGATAATATGTACTACATAATAATAATAAAAAATAATAACAACAATTGCAAGATTTACAATTTGAGTTAGGGTTAGGTTTAAAATGTGCTTTTACTCAAATTTACCAAAAACAAACAAAATCCCTTTCAGTTGAGAAAAAAACATCTTTTTTTTTAATACTGGGAAAAGGTTAATAACTTAAAAGTTATGTTCCAGTAGTTGACCGTTAATAACACCAAAAAGCAAAGATGTTTATTTCAGTAAACTTCAGAATCACTTCCTGTCTCCTAAATTCTTTCATCACCCATGAACTTTTGTGAGTGGAAGAGTTTATCTGTACAGTGCTGAATGTCGTGCCAGATTCTGTACCACAATGACTCTGCTGTGGTAAGATGTGTGATCCATCAAATGTAAGTCATCATAAATACTCAAAATGTTTAGTTTACATTACCTGTTTCTGAACGAATCAAGCAGTGATTGATTTAATGTCAATGTTATTTAGTCTCTACTTGCAATAAAGTAGACAGCTAAACAGCAACTCTGACATGGCAGAAACCATTACAATAGCAATTGCACCAATGACAAATTAGAAAATGCACATATTTGCATAAAATTATACTTTGATATATCAAAACCATTCATTTCTGTCAAACACTTGCAGAAGATTAAAGTGGACACTTCCTCTGTGAGGTTTCATCTTCAGTCATGGCTTTTTTAAGGGTTTCCACCCTTTATGACCAGTGATTTTCCATTACTTTTCCAGTCGTGCACACATGACTATTTTTATTCTTAATCAAGACATAAAGATTGCTGGAGAGGATATTCCAAAACAACAAATATATACTATAGAAACTTTGATTTCTAAGTCTAAGTGAAAAGCAATTTATATTCAAGACAGAAATACCAATGATTTTTCCAGGTCTAGAGAATTCAACTCTAAACTTTTAAAAATCCAATTAATCGAGTTTAATCAATTGCCTTTTGTTTTATCTATGTCTTTCTCTGTTCACTTTCAGATGGTAAGTCCAGTGGCTTTGTTTGCTCAGAGTAAACTGCATACGATAAGCCTCCACTGCACTTAGATTCATGCACACTAACATATTCATTTCCTGTACAGAGACCATTTATGTCAAGTTACTTCCACTATCTAGCAGACATTGCCTGCGGATTGCAACTTCGGCTGTGTTTGGAATTTACTTTTATAAGGAATATTATCTGTATTCAGACAGATGTGGGACATCACACTATCCCCAACAGACACCCGGTAACGCTATAACGTTATACACATGTCCCGTTTCACGGGACAAGAAGATGTGTTGTGCTCTACTGACACTTCAAACAAATGAGACAAAGACATTAGTCCCAACTATTTCATGGCATTTTAACTCTTTCTGTAAGCCTGGACAACATTCTTTCCATGTGTATCAATAATACGGGAATAATATAGATTTTCGGTCAGGAATGTTTAGGCTTTCTCTCCGAGCCGAACTGACGATGCCCTGCAGACACGAAAAGAGACCTGTGATGATGATCTCAGGCAGAAGAATCACTCGTTTAACCGAAAACGTAAATTAACCACCTAAAAATTACATTTTAAAACGAAAAAAAAAAAAAAAGCCAAAAAAACAAAGAACATCTTTGTTCGCCTAGGCTATTTCCCTTCTGGAGTCCATGGGCAACTGTCCTCTACAGGTATCTGATTCACTCTAATTCAGAAACTTCACTCACCTGGCCTCTACCGTCGAGTGCTAAACTCAGATTTTCTGTTGCCGAATCCCACAGCGATTAGATAAATTAGATTTTGTCCTCCGGTTCCGTGTTTGACAGTGTAAAATCTTCTCTGTCTCTCTCGCAGATGCTCAAAACTGTGCACGCGCTACCGAAACTACCTCGTATCATGTCTGCTTTGCGCGCGCCTCCCCGCGTGCAGCAAAAACACGACTGTTTCTGTGGTGTCTGAACTGTGTGAGACTTTGTAATTGCATGCTAAAACGAATCTAATCAACAACACACACAAAAAAGGAAAAAAAAAGAGAAGAAATTGTTTCTCTTATGCATATGTCCACACTGGTGTCCAGTCCATTTTGTATGTTTAATGAATGTAACTGATCACACTGTGTGAATTTTTGTTGTTGCGTTGGATTGTAAATTGTTATCCACATAAAACACAGCTAACACTGCTGATTTTAAAGTGCATTTTTATTGTAGAATACAGATCTCTTGATTGAGTTCAAAATTGAGCTTTATTGCCTTTTCGTTCTCACAAAAATATACAAAACATATTGGTCTTAATAGTAGTTATAATAGCTAATAATAATATGAGTGGCAGACTTAAAACAATTTCATTTCAAAATAAAGATCAATCAAGAAATATATATATATATAAAACATAATAAAAATAACTGTTTATGAATATTCAATATTCGTTAATTTTTGGGATTACCAGGTTTTAACATAGACGTGACTATTGAGAAGGCAATATAAACAATGCAAAAGCTGCAGTTCTGTGCTTTGTACATCAGTGAACCAGCTGGAATAGCCTACACTTCACAGAGAGGCACTACAAGTAGGAAATATACAAAAAGTATAATTAAACAGTATCTCTGCCTTTTTATTTTATTTTGGTGACTCTGCTTTTGGAAAGTGATATGACTGCTCAAACAGCAACAATTGTCCCCAAAACACTGCCATATTATCTAATTGTATATATATATATATATATATATATATATATATATATATATATATATATATATATATATACACCGGTATATAAAATCACAGATCACACAAATGGCAAAATATGACTGTATTGGCATGTCAAAAACAAATAAGATGAGGATGAAGTAAATGTCCGAGTCTGTCTAGGGCAAAGCTTCCCATCTGGACAAATGATGTAGCTCAATTCTTCTGCAATGGTGATGAGTCTCCAACATTCAAAAAACACACTTAAGAGGTGGGATTTTAACTATTTTAAGATTATCAATGCTTTCAGTTTCATGTTAAACCTGGTGCATTTCAAAATGTTACACACCAGATGTTCTGTAGTGCATAAAATGGAGCTGCTTGAGCTCAACCTGATGATACACTTTTAAAAAGAATTCCTTTCAAAGCAAGATAAAAGTATTTTCTATTGGGAAAAGAGTTTGTACGTCCAGTAAATGTGCTAGCAGCAAATTTTAAATCTCCTCAACCAATACAGAACCGAGCAAAAATCTGTGAATATATCAAAGCATACCTGAATCTTGGAGACCGCACAATGTCAGGTTTGCATTGTCGAGTCACATTTTGCTGCTCCCAGTGACTATAGAACAACATACATTTGCAGGCATTTAGCTAAACAGCCTATACCAAGCCAAAGAACAATATAAAACAATTCCAAACAACAATTGGTACACTTAACAGTAGGACAGATTCAGAAACACAATTTACTGCAACTTTAAACATAAAAAGTGTTCAGCAGAAATAGTAAATGTACCACTTTGATGTTTGATAGTTGTGCTGTAATTTTTTTTATTGCATGGATGTTCATGGATACATGTGTAGTCTGGAGCACTGGCTGTGGCACTAATGATCCTCTAATTGCTGTCTCTGCATCTCTCACTCCATTACAGTGGCATCCATCTGGTTTTAAGACATACTACTGGCTTTGATACTCCATAATAGCATCACATACACTCAATACAGTATTACCTTATCAAAAGCCATCATCTCTTTAACTTACACCAGAGATCTGTGAGTATTTCTCCGAGTACAAAATCAAGTCACAGGGGAATTACAGTGTATGAAATAACCTTAGGTTACACCACCACCTACTGTTTATCTGAAGAACTGCAATATTAATTTTGAGAGAACAGTCATTCTTACGCAATACATCAAGATCCAGTGGAATGGCGGAAAAAATAAAATAAACAAAATAAAAATGAAAATCACACAAATTGTTTTACCTTATCTCCCTTTAAGTAGACCAGCCACAAATAAAAATGTTTAAACCACCTTTTCTATATCTCTGTTAAAAAGTACTTTCAGAAATATACTTGGTCACTCAATTGTTATCGGAAAATGGGTACTTGACAAAAAATATATAGCACACTACATTACAAGCAACAATCATGTTTTGCCACAAGACAGAACACAAAATATATCTGGACACTATGGTCAGCATATTGAAAACTGCTGTCACTGATAAAAAATAAATACATTAACAAATACAACTTATTTTGTGATGGGTAGATCATTCAGAGAAGCAGATTGAAAACCACAGCTGTAGTGTTCGTCAAATTTCCAGATCATCACACTTTTCTTCTCTAGCAGACAGACAGCAAGGATCCTGTTAGCGCAATCTCTCTCTCTCTCTCTCTCTCTCTCTCTCTCTCTCTCTCTCTCTCTCTCTCTCTCTCTCTCTCTCACACACACACACACACACACAAACACTCACTCTCTCACACTGACTCAGACTCTCTCTCTCGCTCTCTCACGCACGTGCACACACACTCTCTCTCACACTGACTCAGACACTCTCTCTCTCTCTCTCTCTCTCTCACACACACACTCACTCTCTCTCTCACACTGACTCAGACACACTCTCTCTCTCGCACAGACTCAATCACTCGTTTCCAGATGTAGTCAACTGCTAACTCTCTACCTCTCTTAATTGCCAAACAACATTACACAAACAATATAACAGCAGAGGCTGATGATAGGGATTGGCAATTGAACCCAAACCCACACATAGCTGTGAGGAGCTGTTTTTCTATTAATGTGTGTACATCTATAGCATGGCCAAATTTGAACAATACTATAAAAGTATTATGAAACCATTTTCATGTTTGATAATATTTTTGGGGTATTTTTAGTTTTGTCTTTTTTTTTTCCTTTTTTGTATCATTTTCAGTTTTCTTGTACAAATATTTGTATAATCTGTGTACATGACAAAAAAGAACCACTCTTCAAAAAAGAACACATGCATAATTTCTCTTGTACTAATTACATTTTCATGTTTTTTTTTTTTTTGACATTTAAAAATCTTCACTTTCAATATAACATTTTTATGTAATTTGAGTCTTTTTTTTATTTCAGTTTTCCTCAGTGAGGCAAAAGTCCAGGGCTTCAGGTATTGCTCAGGTTGAATTCTCTCTCTCCTACATTCTCTGGTCTTCCACTTCTCCAGTAAAGCAGTGCAGCTCCCCTATGGGCAGTGAGCAGAAGCTGTGCAGAAGCCAGTGGAGTTCAGGCCTAAACTCTCCCACATGATTTCAGTCCCATGGCATATGCCCCACTTGACTTATTCTTTTTTTTGTGTGTTTTGTTCTTTTCCTTTTCACACGCATCCCTTGAACAGTGGGACAGGAGAGAAAAATTATACCACCAGCACCCTTCAGTGGTCAGAAAAATTAAGAGCAGGCGTGAGTCTGCAGTAACAGCTCCCCCTATCTACACAGGTCCCCATGCGCTACCTCACGCTGAGGTTTCCTCTTCTTTGTGAGGAGTTTTTGAGACGACTTGTTTTGCTGCATCTTGTTGGGGTTGCTGTGTGATCCTTGAGCACTTTTGTTAGCAAGCTGTCGGCTCTGAATCAAACAGGAAAAATAAAAACAAATATGACATTCATTTTAAAGTGATTAAACAGTAATGTACAGATTTAATGTCAGTTAATGGATTAGGTATCATTAAATAAAAGTCAAAAATTTAAAGCATTTAATAATTTGTTAATTTTCTGTAAAGGTTTGTTCATAACATTAATTTACATATTCATAGTATACAATGCTAGGTTTATTAGACAGCTGGATTAGGAAACAAGCTAAAACAGGAGGAAGAGGAATAAGAATGTGGTGAAAAAAGAAGAGGAATAATAATAAGAAGGTGAAAAAGAAGGTCTCAATTTTATATATATATATATATATATATACATACACACACACAGGAATATATATATAGGAATATAGGAAGTATATATATATATATATATATATATATATATATATATATATATAACACACACCGGGTATATATACACATACATAATATATATATATATATATATATATATATATATATATATATATATATATATATATTACTACAGGGCTGTTGAATGCTTGATTCTGATTGGTTGAGAACGTTCTAAGGTGTGCAATTATTTTCAGGGAAACGCACGGCTAAAGTAGTTCCAGGCAGGTTTGACCGCATTACAGTCCATGTCACTGCGCGTAGTTAACTTTAATAGCGGAAAATAGGATACAATTCATAAGAAAAAACATGCAGCCCCATGCGCTTGATTTGCAATTTTCGATGTCTAACTTCACAATCAATGGAAACATGCAGTTTAATTTTAATAATTTATGTATATAGTCCTAGTATCTATAATAGAAAATTAAACAATATATAAATAAATTGATAGTCCTGCTGCATGGGTTTTCGTAATTATTCCAGATAATATAACAAATAAATAATTATTGATAGGCCTACTTGTTAAAAAAGCTTTCTGCGTTTCATTTATTAGGTTATCTAATATTATTAACGAATTAATTAAAACGTATTGAATTAAATAAATAAATAAATAATATTGACGCACATGCTTTTCTGTCTCATTATTGGAACCGGTCTATCTCTCTCGCTCTACTGCATTAATAACTGCATAAAGCCGGGGACACACTTACTCTAAGGCCAGTTGTTATGAATGTAATTTAATACTTATTATCACTGATCATGCCCAAACGCATGTTCAGCACGCTCAGTCTGTGTTCACAGTCGGTGTTTAATACCGATGGAAACAGTCAGTCTTCAAATGTTTCAGCAAGTCGTAAGTGTGTCCCCATCATTAGTCTGCTATCAGTGGCTCAAACCTCCGTTTGTAACTCTTAATTATTATTATTATATAACTCTTAATTATTATTAGAAAAATAATGCACACCCGAGGTGTGACGGCCACTTCGCTTCGCGTCATGACCGCATTACCACCTCGGATGTGCATTATTTTTCGAATAATTCAACGGCCTGTCGTCAATAATTCCTTACATATATATAGGAATATAGGAAGCATATATATAAGTCACTTCTAACAGGTTCTTACCTTATTTCCCTTATTAGTGGGGGTGGGCATTGTTGCCGAATGATTTTGAGATCTGTGATTGGACAGATTCCTTTCTGTATTCTCACTGTAAGAGCCTCGCCCACCCAAAGCTTTCGCTGTCTTATAGGGTGTTCCATCAGAATCCTGCAGAAAGCCAATAAATATCATATTTTTATTAGGGCTGTCAAAAGATTAATCGCATCCAAAATAAAAGTTTGTGTTTACATAATAAATGTGCGCGCACTGTGTATAATTATTTTGTATATATACACACACATGCATATATATATTTAAGAAATATTTGCATGTATATACTGTATATATTTATATATAATTTATATTATATATAAATATAAATATTTTATATACAAATAACACATTTTTCTTAAATATATACATGCATGTGTGTGTATTTATATATATACAAAATAATTATACACAGTGCACACACATATATTATGTAAACACAAACCTTTATTTTGGATGCGATTAATCGCGATTAATCTTTTGACAGCCCTTATTTTTATAAACATATACATTTTTTTCTTTTATTTTTTTCTTTGTATTTCACCAATACAGACAAAGTAAAATCATTTAATTGGTTGTTTTATACCAGAAGTATTAAGTACTTACCGCATCACTTGAACTAGAGGCCGTTGAAGATGGCGATGACGATGATGATGGTGATGAAGGAGAAGAGGGGGAAGGAGAGGAGGAGTTGGATGACACTTTGCTCCGGGGGGCAGGAGGAAGCCCAACACCATCCTCTGAAAGGTTATTATTACACTCATCAAGTTCCTCAGGCTTAACTAGCAGTGTGACATCATTTGCTAAAGAGAAACAAAAAAAAAAATTATATTCAGCTTTCTAGAGTGAGAGATAGATCAAAATGAGCTCAGAAATAATGTCTTACCATTACAGTTGAGGACCGGCTCTTTGTTGCTCTTCTGACCCCACTGCGCACTGATCCAGTTACGGTACTCTGCTACTTCCTGTGTGACACGGATTATTCTACCTAGAATACTGTGGGGGAAAGATAAAACCAATCAAGAATCAGACCCTGATTTTATAACAGAATGTTTTTTTCCACCTCTAACTGTTAATATTAGATTTGACAATATTGTCTGTCAGTTTGCGGTTGTTTTTTACAGTCTTTTTCTCCACATAGCATTGTATGGCATGAGCTGACCTATGCTCAGAAATTTATTAGAAGCATCAAGCTTTTTGCGGGAATCATTTGATGTCATTCATCGTACGTACAACTTTGTGCACAAAATCTGCGTATAAACGTTTTCACTCACAAAAAAAAAAAAAAACATGATTTTTCAAGGACTTTGGTATTAAAGTTTATGAAAAAAATTAAGAACTGAAACCACACTTATGCCAAAAAAAAAAAAGTACCCAAATATGCGTATATACATGTTCCCAACGAGAGGTCTGAAAAAACATTAATGTGCTTATTGTAGTAAACTAGGTAAATTTCTTCAGTGTATAAATACAAATATTACTTGCAATTAATAGTGACTGAGACCCATTATCTATGATAAGCAGTGCATATTCCCCAATCAAGAGAGCTTGAATACAGTGGTGTCTATACTACATATTACATCATGGCTCAATAAAGTGTCTCTATCAAATTCACAACTTAATATATTTGATATATTGTCCAGCCCTAACAGCTGAGAAAATGAAACGCACATACAGTTCTCTTTGTCTCACCTCTCTGACTTGTTGTTGGGGTAGTACTTGGCAATTGGGGATACAGCGTGAGTTAAGACAACATAAGCGTAATCAAAAGCCTCTTTCACCTGCATCGCCCCATATGAACTTCGTCCTACATCATTTCCTGTGGCACACAAACACACAACAATCTATGATGCTATTTTCATATAATTTGAACGGTTTAAAATGCTAAGCAGTTGACCATTTAAAACTTTTCAGTGTGTGCATAAGGGTTTGTATGTGTACCTGGCTGCAATGGATCTTCAATGTAAAGCATAGAGGGTCTGTACCCATCTAGCATGCCTTTCTGCACTTCATCTTTGGCCACGTATGAGCCACCGTCTTTGATCCTGATCCCCGTCTTCAGGTAGTTAAAATGCCGTCCGTACAGCTCAAAAAACTCAATCAGCAGCACACCCAGGTTTGCATTTGAACTACACACGTCCTCTCTATGGTGCATCTGGGAAATAAAACAGCAATTAGAATTGTGATGAAATTGCAATATAAAGCCTATAAACAATTTCCATTAAACGGGTGATTTTCACTTCGAAGGTAAATCTGCCAAGGCATATACCTCTGATAACAAAAGCAAGCTTTAGCAAGATGATATTCACAAAGAGAAGCATTACATCATTTTCCAGTGTTGAGATGCATTAAGTTGTATTCTAATGTACACTGCTGTTCAAAAGTGTGGATCAATAAAAATCCATCCAGTGTTTTTGTTTTAATCTCCTTGTGTTTTCCCCTGCCTCAAATCGAGCCATTCGACCGTGTGACGTCACACGGTCGGACCCCCCTCCCACGATTGTTGATTGACAGCAGTGTTTCAGCACAGACCCGCCCTGAGCGAGCTCATCATAGTCCGTCATTGTTTATACACTTGAGCAGAATGGCGTCTAAGCGATTGTGGTGTTCTGTTGTTGGGTGTAATAAGGAACACACAACAGTCATTTTGATGTTCCTAAATTCGAACCGCTGAAGACGCAGTGGCTGAGTTTTGTTTTCGAAGGGAATATTCCCCACGATCAACGTCAATGCTTTCATATTTGCGCGAATCATTTCTCACCAGACTGCTTTATAAACGAGGGTCAGCTGGTTTTGCTAAAGCTGCTCCTGAAAAAAGAATCAATACCAACTATTCCTGTCCCTTCTGCACCTCCAGAAGAAGTGAGTGTAAAGTTTTATTAACCTTTATTTTAATCTTTGCAAATCGCTTGCACGCTTCACGATGAATGCGCCTAAGGTTTAAACTCAGGGTACATTTCATCATGTTTTCTATGTACGACGTTCTCAATATAATTCCCACGTTTATAATGAACAACGCTATGGTTATTGTGTTATCACAAACTGAGTACGTATACATCAGTAAACACACAGCGTTCGCCGTACATCTCACTAAGTTACTCTAACGTTACCCTGCCAGTACATGCATACAAAGTGACATTATGTTAACCAACCAATCAGAAACGTCCTGTTCGAGCCTTAATTGTCGAACTTCTTTGCGGCCGTCATCTTGTTCTGGGTCCGACTCCGGTTCAAACCAGTTCAAACTGATACGGTTGCACAGATGTGTCCTCAGAGATAATCCCGCTGCCATTCTTTCTCCAAAATATACCCTCAACTGTTTTCAAGTCCACGTGCGTTGTGTCAAAACGCCCGCAGAACAGAGGGGCGGGGTGAGCAAAGCTCATTATCATTTAAAGGCACATGCACTGAAACGGCGTGCTGAAAACAGAGCTGTTTTTGACCAGGTAAAATGAGTGTTTTCTTAAAATATTAATGAGAATTTTTAATTAAAGTATATTACAAACTTTTCATTTAGACCCTAAAGAATCAAATTAACTTTATGAAAATGGCATTATATGACCCCTTTAAGTTAATCAGAATCCCTCAGCACCACTGAAAAGGCTGAGTTTTTGTTCAGTGAGTTCTGCATGCTGGCGAATCCTTACATTATAACCAACAAAGTGTAAGCATGATGTAAATAAAAGATTCATTGCCCAGCGTAGACAGTTTAAATGATAATATCAGCAAAGATCTTTGCTTGTTTTCTGTATGTAAAAAAAAAAAAAAAAAAAAAAAAAAAAAAAAAAAAAAAAATATATATATATATATATATATATATATATATATATATATATATATATATATATATATATATAATATATATATATTTCATGCTGCTAACTACACATTGCAATGCAAAGTTTCTGGATTAACAATATTTAAATACACAACTGAATCCGATTGACGGTGATAACCATAGCAATGACAGAACAAAATCCGATACTTTATGTCAAATGATTTGTATATAAAGTCTTTTAGTATAAATGCAAAACAATAAACCTGACACTTTTTTAATGTAATGTGTTACTTTGCTGTTAATTTTATTACTAAATCAGTCATTGACTTTGTCTGTACAAATTTGCAGATTTTGAAATCTAAAATAATCTAAGCACTGTTTTATGATCCATCCTGAAAGTGATTTTTTATTTAATGAATAAATAGGACAAATTAATATTAAAGTGTTTCTTTGCAAAATACGTATGTAGAAGAATGTTACCTGTAAGAAGTTGACAGCCATGAGGAACAGACTGTATGATCCGATTCCTCCTGTGAAAACTTCATTCAACTCTCTTTGCAGTAAAAACTGCTTCAAAACCAGCACCAGGTACGGTAACACAGGGTATTGCTGAAACACACACACACACACACACACACACACACACACACACACACACACACACACACACACACACACACACACACACACACACACACACACACACACACACACGTCAGAACATGAATCTGTTTAAAGTCAAGAATAGGCGAGAGCCAATAGAGTGGAGCAGGTATGACACCACTTTGTAGGCCCGGTTCCATTGTCCCAAAGTCAATGGGTTTTTGGTTAAATGGCTGAACTAAGGTCTGCGGTGAACAAGCTCAAGACACTTTCACATTTTATTCTACGACATAAAATACATTAATATATTACCCCACTTAGTGGTGGTGATGTTAAATGTGTGGGATAGTGGTGTAAAAAAAAAAACACACACACACACACACACACACACACACACACACACACACACACACACACACACACACACGACCTCTGGTGACAATCCAGTGTAGTTGGTTCAAATTAGTTTCTAAAACCTAAACAGCGCCATTCAAAATCAGCATTCCCTATTAATTAAGTGGAGAGAAGTTAGAAAACCTCCACACTCACCCGTTTGAAGTCCTTAATGAGGTTTGCAGCTTTTACACCACTCTGTACATTAAAGCTGATGTCCACTTTTACCTCTGTGTGTGCATCTGTCAGTTTAATGATGGGGACCTACAGAGACACAGAGCATTAAAAACAAGCAGGGATGTCTGACAGATGGCAAAAACGCCCCCAACATATATATGACACACGGCAGTGCTCATACCGTTGCTTTATCCAAGACTTTGACAGAGTTTTCATCTGCCACTTGTCTCTTGCGTAGCGCCTCTTCCAGAGTCCAAAGAGGTAAAGTCTCCCAGTGACCAAAAACCACCAAGTCTATATCACTGATATAAAGAGAGAGGACACAGAGGAGAGAAATTTTTAAATAAAGCAAACAGAAATCATTATCCTCTTAAGAAATAAATAATTCAGTAAATGATGAGTCTGTGTATTGATGTTTTGGGAAAAGTTTAATGGCTTTTAATAAATAAATAAAAAAACTATCTAAGTGCTCCTAAGTATGTTAAGAATTTACTGACGTCACATAACTGAGTGCTAAATTCAACTGCTTCAGCAACTAGTTGGCACAGACAGATTTATTCCACTAAGCCACAGTTCAGTAATCCAGGTGTCGTATAAAGCAGTACTGGTGTGTGACATGAGATTGGCTCTCACAAAAAAATGCACACAGATACAGGATAAGCAGAGCTAAAATTACAAATCTTAATCCCTCCATGCAAACACAAAAAGTTCAAAATACACCTCATAATACTTGTATAAATACACAATTACAAAAATTCTTAAACTTTAGTTTAACTCAAAACACAAAACAGTTGTACGTTCAAGAACATGCAAGATACCATAATATTGTGCTCAGTGAAAAAATGTAGCAAGAGAAAAAAAATCATAACATTACCTTGTAGGCAAATACAAGCCTGTGCTGAAGCTGCCAAACACTTGAACCTGCAATCAGAAAATGGGAAGAGGTTCAACTCAGTCTTTCCCTACAAGAACACAACAAAAATCCTGTGTTCATATTTAAATCTAAAAAAAAAAAAAAAAAAAAAAAATCTAAACATGCAAATCAGAGTTTCTGTTTGAGTGCAAAAATGTAATTATTTGCAAAGAACACACAAGTACTGAAACGGGTGAGAAATATGTTAACTCAAATGCATGAATGTTGACAGTTACATGCTATGCAAGTACAATGTACTCCACCCCTGAAAAGGTGCAGTATGTAATTTTGACAGCTAGTGGTTGAAACGGGTACTGCAGTCCAAATTAAAAATATTTTGTTTCCCCGCCCCCGCCTCCTCAGACACGATTGGGTTGCCAGATTGAGGACACAACAGGAACGAGCGCAAGGCAGAGAGCCTTACACTAAGTTGAAGAGCTGATTTATCTGCGTTTTCATATGTCTCTGGCAGGGCCGGCCCGAGGCATAAGCGAACTAAGCGGCTGCTTGGGGCCCCCTAGCCACCAGGGGGCCCCCCAATCGAGTTTAAAAAAAATAATATATATTTTTTAGATGACTTAAACAAGTGACATAAATGAATTAATGAATATGGCTGAATGAATGAATAATTCAAGACAAGAAAATTCTGATTTCATGATCAATATACCTGCCTACAACTGCTGCTGTGTCTCAGCGTTTGCCATCCGCATAATCTAGACACCTCGCGCGTGCATAGACAATTCGTGCGCAACTGCGCATATTAACGGTGTCGGTTTAAGTTGGAGAAAACAGCCGCAGGGGAACTTAACCTTCTAGGTGTAAGGGTAGCAGTTTGAATAAATAATAAACATAGCAGTTTGAACTCTTCTCCACTTTATTATACCACACATCAAATCACTAACTCCAAAAACCTGCGACACTCCAGTACCAAGTGCGTTCTACTCATTCCTATCTACGGCAAGCCCCGAGGGGAAAAATACATTGCATACATACATAAAACGAGCGCCAGTACATCATTACCGGTATTGTAGTAACAGACTTTGTTGGATTCTGTCATGTACAATCCAACAAAGTCTGTTACAATAATAATAATAAAAAAGATTTTGAGGACAGTTACACTGTATTGAGACATTTTTACAGTTTTCAACAATAATTGTCATTGTTGAACCCTTGCTCTTATTATGTTTCTGATTTCTCAGTTTTGTCATTATTTTAGCAAATAATTTATTTTATATGTTTTGAGACAGTTTGTTTTAAGAAGTTTTAAAGAGTTAGTAAAAGAGTAAAGTAAAAGTTTTTTTTATTTAAGTAGGCATCTATTTTTTTATAAGTATTTATTTTGTATTAATACATAACCTCACTGTATTAATTTATAATGTATCATAATTGCGTGACATTTGTGTCAATAATCGTCAAGCACAGGTGACTCCGCGTAGTGGAAGGGGGCCCCCAAATCAAATTTTGCTTAGGGCCCCCAAAAGGCTCGGGCCGGCACTGGTCTCTGGTCATAGAGCTTTTTAGATTGATAACGAGGTTGTTTAGGTCTGGAAGAATCACTGACCCAGTTTGTTTGCTGGGTTCCATGGCTGCAATATGCTGTGCTTTCCACCAACTGGACACCTGGGGTATCGAAATACTATTAGGTAAATAAATAGGGAGTGGGCGGGATCACACAGACCAAAACAAAAACAGACATTCTGACAGAATGCATATTTCAAAGTGGAATAACTTGCTGTAGAACTGTATTTTGGAATGTTTCCTAAATATCAGGAAACATATGGTATTTTTATGCTTTATTTCAGTAAAAAAAAAAATGATATACAGCACCTTTAATAAGTGCAAAATAAATACAATAAAAAAACATTTGAGCTAAGCATAAATAATTAACCCTAAACCAGGCAAGTGTGGAAAATGCTCATAAGAAAATGCTCACTTTTTAAATCATCTGGACTTAAATAAAACATATCCAAAATAAATATTTGATGTAGTTTGGATTTAATGAGTTGTATATGGGTATGTTGCCTTATTAGGGTATAAAAAAGTCATCAATTCTCCTATGATTTATTTTATACAAAACTATATAATGTGCAAAATATACTACATGTATGACAGTACAGCGTCCTAAAATTCAGTCATACACATTTCTTGTATTTTTTCACTGCTGAACTGTCTCGTTTTCAACCTCAAGAGTGGGCAACTCCAGCCCATGAGATCCACTGTCTTGCAGGGTTTAGCTCCATCCCTAATCAGTCATATAATGTAATTGATGATACAACATAGAATTTTCACCCCTGATCTACCTTGAAATGAGCTGCGTGAAACCCTGCAAGAAAATATCTAGTTAAAAATGCAAAGATCTAGTCTACTAAACAATTTTTGAACATAACATTCAATGTTCATAACATAGGCCTAATTTTAGAAGGGGGACTGTGTACCTGGGGCCCAGAGGCCAGAAGGACGAGTTTTCTACTGGACCCCACAACCCACCCCTCACCCCGGAATGCACAATAATGCTGTGACAGATACACGGGGCCCAGTTTACCTTCAGACATTCATTGTCAGTTTACCTTCAGACCTTCATTGTCAATACTGTGGATAATCCATTTTTTATACCCTAATCTGGCAACGTATCTGAGGGGACACTTTTCAAAAAGCAGTAAATAACAGCAACATGTAACTTCATTTTCTTTTTCAACATCTTAAAGTCTCCCTGTAGTGAAAATCAAGTTTTTAAATGTTGTTTATATTAGGGATGTCAATTTTCACAAATTCCCATGATTGATTGTTGTTTAAATAAATGATCAATGAATCGATTAATCGTTAGCCTTAATACTGCTGCAATATGCGTCTACTGCAGTGGAATATAGCCAACAGCATGACAGGGTCTGCAAATGCTGCTCAAAGCGCTATGTTCCTTACCAAATGAATGAGATGGGGTTTTTAATATAAATAAAGGGCTAGTAGGATTGTAACATGTTTCGATGTGATTGATCATTTAATTAAATGAATTATTTATAATAATAATCAAATACAAAACGACTAATACAACGCATCACCAACGCCGCCTCAGATGCGTGGTTGTCAGAATGTGTATGCTCTTCCTGGGACAAAGCGTTGAAAACGGCAACTAAACCCAATGAATTCACAAAGATTTAATAAAATAGTGTTCTCATGTTATGTAATATGACAGTCCCAATCATAGTTATTATTAGTAGTGCATTGCTGTTTGAGCTGCGTGCTGAATTAATAATGGTAAACTTGAGCATTTTGTTAGCGTGTTGTTTAAAGGGGTGGTTCGGAATTTTGGACCTCATTTCCAAGTGACCCTAAAGGCCTCATTATGCTTCTGCGTCAACTCCACGGCGTAGCTTCGTCGTCACTCCTACGGCGTCGTTGCCGTTTTATGGTTCTGCGTCAGGTTGCGTTGCATCGCGGTGCATCTGACCAATCACAGCCCTTGCGGTCTGCGTCGCCTCGACGCATAGTTACAATTTTTTGGAGGTGCACGTCAAGCTACGGCGTAGGGGTTGGAGAGGGGTTCGCGGTGACGCAGAGGGGTCTGCGAGGGTAAGCCGTCGTTTCGACGCAGAAGCATAAAATAGGCTTTAGTGTTATCTATCAGTAGAGACATTTTTTTAAAAAAAAATCATCCAGTCGTCCCAGTTGCGTAGTTGGCCAGTGCTAGGCTAGCGCGAATCAATGGTATCAGTTTTAGGATGCCATTAAAACAGTTTTACCCACTCCACAGTACACTAAAAGCAAATCAATTATAACGGCAGACTATCGATGTAAGTGTCCGTTGAGAGAATAATGTTAGAAATCAAACTATCCTTTTCATCTTAATGATTGCATTACATTTACAGGAACTAGTTTCTCAGCAGCGGCGACATTATACTTCGCTCCGGTTAGTAGTAACGTTACTGCGTCAAAAAGTAAACAGAACCGAAGCACACGACAGTCGGGAGGTCAGCTAGCTTAGTAATAATTGTTGAGGTAAACAAAGGCAACATGGTGATTCGGTGTGCATTTCGCAATTGCAAAATCAAACCTAATAAATGTTCATCGCAAAGTTTTCACAAATTTCATTTTGAAGATCCAGAAAGGATTCAACTTTGGATTATTTTTGAGCGAGCAAAAAACTTCATATAGATACATTTATTTTTCAGTCCATTATTCATGCATTTTAAAAATACATTTTAGCAACAGAGGGTCCTGCCAGTTCTGGAAAGTGCTTAAGGGTCACTGTTGGCCCTTTAAATGCCCCCAATGGCCACTATTTATACTCATATTTATTTAGAATACCATAGGCTACCTCTATTCATATTCCCTTGAATTGTATAACATACCTGCACATACTGTCCATTGTCTATTTATATTGTGTATTTTGTACATTTATTTTATTATTCACTTATTGTATTTTTATTATCTGTCTTGTCACTGTCATTCTGTCTGTGCACTGGAAGCTTCTGTCACCAAGACAAATTCCTTGTATGTGTAAACTGTAAACATACTTGGCAATAAAGCTCTTTCTGGTTCTGATTCTGTTGATTTATACAACAATACAAACTGTAAAAAATGCATGTGCACACACGCACACAGAGAAGAGTATTTCTTATGGGTTCCAGTCACAACTTAGAAATGGAGTCCCCCAGGGCTTTATATTTAGACCTCTGCATGTCCATGACACCGGTTTAACGGTGAACTATCGCAAGAATAAATCCACACATGGTGTTTGATATTTAAAATGTAAACTGAAAACTTGAAATTAGGCAAGTGTTTATTTGTATGTTCGTATTAATGCATCCATGGCAGATACCATATTGATTGTGCCTCATTGTCCAAATATCCATTACATAAACCTCAAGAAAACAATAGGTTTAACTAAAAGGATGTGTGTGAGTAACACAAACCTCTGCATTTGGCCACAAGTCCTTGATGACCCTCTGGATCCTGGCCACCACCTCCAGCCGCATGTGCTCCTCCTCTGGACGAGGAGAAATGTAATCATAAAAGTCCTTTATCTCCTCATGCAGGCTGGAGAGAAAGAGAAATAAAGTATTACATAAACTAGTTCCCCAAAGAGTGATTGCATTATTAGCAATAAAGTTATTTAATGTTTAACACAAATAATATATTAAAGTGATTTAGCAGCACAGTACCAGGCGATAATAAATGATAAATCTGGTGTTTAATAATAAACCTGGTTTCTGATGACCTGAGCTGTTGTGTGGCATTCAATAACAATAAAGAAAGAATACAACATTACTAAACCAATAGTATGCATACAGTGTTTTTTGTTCCACTAGGTTAAATACACCTAAACTACTTAAGCGCCTTATGCTCATTGTGAAATAAATTTACAATTTAAATTATAAGTTTTCTTTAATATATTTTAATACATTCTAAGGGTAAGACCAGACTGCCAGCAAAAATCTTTTGCATATCCAGATTTTATCCAGATTGTGGTTTTGAAAGTCTGGACAGCAAAAAACAACAAAAAAAATATCATTAAAAACATGTGATAAAATCCAATTCAAAACACATTTTAAAGGTAGTTTGAAATGCAATTCCAATCTGATTTTTACAGGTGCGTCTCAGTGTGGATGCTCTGGCTGCTCAAAATCATATTCCAAATTGTCTTTTACTTCACTCTTAATGCGGTCTCGTCAAAACTGAAGGGAAACAGTAATACGATGTTCAAACGGCATGTCCAAAAATGTCAGCATTTTCTTGTGCGACAGAGGAGTTCTGCACCAAGTCTCAACAGGGTGCTTATTTGAAGAGAGAGAGATGTGCCTACACTTTTCCTGCATCTGTTTTGAAATCACATGTGGGTACGTCTTCGTAGTTACCAAAGAAACCCATGCAGATAAGTCTGGACACACAAATCTAATTTGATCACTAGCAATTAATAGTGCTGACAGTCTGCCTGAAAAATCTGATTTGAGAGAAAAAAAGGTTTTTGCCTGCAGTCTGAACACAGCCCAACATGCTGATTTGGTAATCAAGAAACATTACTTATTGTTATCAATGTTGAGAACATTTGTGCCGTTTAATCTTTTACTGTTATTTTTGTATCCATTTAATGCATCCTTTCTTAATAAAATAATCAATTTCTTAAAAACAAACAAAATCTTATAACACGGTACTGTATGCTGTCAGGTAAGTGATATTGGTTGACATAACTCAGGGTGATAGAACAACAAAGAAACAAATTCACACCCTAGTTACAGGTAAGTAAATATTCAAATGCAGGTTATTACAGCAGGGAGAGCTAGTGAGGCTTCTGAGTCAGAAAGAAAGAAAGAGAGAGAGAAAAAAAGAAAGATCACTATTAAGAGAGAGAGAGATAGAGAAAGAGAGAAAGAGAGAGAAAGAGAAAAAGCTACTAGCTACTACCTCGGTGCCGCCTCTTTATTACACATCTCTAATAATCTGAACCAAGTTCATTTCAAGCAGAATGCTTAAATGTAGTATTCTGACACAGAAACTACCCTGGAACGTTACCAAGATGGCAGTGTGAATTGACTTGCAGTAAGTGACTTGCTCTATGTGTGGCTTCTCCTAAGAACTGAAGTCTTTCCTCCTGAGGTTTAACACAGTATCTGTGTGGTCACTGCAATCACACCTACACTAAATGAACGTTCTGCATTGGTTATTTCTATATTTGCTAACTGCTAGAGTGGCCTAACATTAAATACACTGTTCTTTCACAATCCTGGGCTGGGCGTCATGGCAAAAAAAAAAAGATTTCTCTATATTTTTCAGAACGATTCACGATTTTTTTTTTTTTCCGATGTTTAAAAAGTCAACTTAAAAACGTAACTACAATATTCAAGTAACATTCTTTATTAACAAAATGTAAAACAAATGACAAATATATAGTAGAAATATAGTACAAATTATCTTAAACATAATATATACTCAGAAAAAATATAAAATAAAAGAAAATGTTTGCGTTTTAGAGGTCAGGCCAAAAAGTCAAGGCAAGTCTAATTCAAAATGACTAAAAGTATAACACCAGTAATAGGCTATTATTACATCAAATCTTTTGTAAAAACGTAACACCTTTCAGCCTTTCACATCATGCAAACATCAAACATACAGAAGTAGTTCTTTACAATTTCTTTGCATTCCATCGCACAGCTTTTCAATTGTTTTTATGTATGGCGGACGTGTTTGGCTGTTACACTCGTGTCTTGCGTCTTTCGCCGTATCTCACCCATGAAACGGCATTCTAAAAACGAGGTGCTCAAGTAAAAAAAAAAAAAAAGGTCATGTCTAATACTTGCTTTTTCCCCCATTCCACTGCCAGCATCTCTTTATTTCAATTCAATTCAATTAACTTTTATTCGTATAGGGCTTTTCACAATACACATGCATTTTCTGTAAAGCTGCTTTGAAATGATGAGTCCACACTACAATTTAGAGTGATCTGTTATCAGAGGTAACGGTCTAAGTTACACATTTCAGAAATGTGCATATACAAAAATCACAGTTAGCGAAAAAAGTATTATTTTAAACAATGTATTAAACGTTTTCAACTCTTAATTTTCAACTCAATAACGCATTCTGTGTGAAGAGTTTAACCGCAGTTAACTGTGTGAAAATCTTAAGACTAGTGATGTGTTCTACGTTCATAGAGCACGTCACACGAAAACGGTTAAACAAGTGCGCCATCCTGTGGTCGGATCATTTTCTTCTGTTATCATTGCAGTATTGAAACATGATTAATTGTAACGTTTGCTAACATTTCTATTCAAATTAACCATAATTTCTCAATTTAAAAATAATAAATAAAAAAAACGTGGCAAAACATTCAATTCAAATTAATCGAAGAAAGAAAAAAAAAACGACCATCCCTACAATCCAGTCTCTCTTCCACATTTGACACCAAGGGAGTGTTAGTGGGCCACATTTAATTTGTTTCATCTTTAGTGCAGAACAAGGGGTTCAGATAACCTTTTAATCCAAGCATCCCTTACGTTTGACTATCTGCCAAACTAAAGATCTTACTCTAAAGAGTACGAGAATTAAAAGGTTTACTCAAGTCATCTGCCCAGACATTTTAGAAATGGGCAGGACAGGTGAGAAACCATCATGCCCAAAGAACAATTTGCACTCGGGGAATCCTAGGCATCTTATTACTTAAGAATGAGACTCACTCATTCAAAAATGCTGGGAATTGTTCAAAAACTATGCACTGATTTCCAGTTCTAAAGAAAAAATCTGTTACATGAAAGTAAAGGTGCACTCAACTGGCATTTTCTTATCTGAGTGGAAACACTGAATGAAAGCATTCAGTTTTTATGTCAAGGAAGGTCTTAGTACCACCGGTCACCCAAGTTGCACAAACAAACAAGTCATGCAAAGCTTTGAGCATAAACACCAACACAGACACACAAGTCTCTCGGGGTACGATCGGTGTCTAAACGCATTTGTCTGACCGTGATGGTGAAACAAAACTGCATGGGAAAGTTGTGCCCTTGGCATGACGCTATGCAGAGGCAGTCTGACAGCATTCATCAGATCTGGCCACCACTGCAACACGAACACACCCGCTGCAGGCGCACACTGATGACTCCACAGACACACCCGCCTCTCATATAGTGCATAAAAACTTAATCGTTCTCTTTCGCATCTTCTTGCACTTGAACGGACAAATGCAGAGAAAATTGTCAAAATATCCTTCGGGTTTGTCTTGAGTAAAGGTCGACCGGTAAACAGTTTTACCGTCATTTTCCACAATAGTGAAGATCAGCAAAAAAAAAAAAAAAATGGGGGGTGGGTTGGGGTTGATAATGTAACTTTACTTTTTATTTATTATGGGGGGGGGGTTACTAAACCATAATGAGTCTTTAATATATATAGCTCAATATATGTAGCCTATTCCGCGCCAAGACATTATTTATTAATAAACTAGCCTAGTGTTTTCTGAGTCAGTGTCAGCTGCAAAGATGAAGTTGACGATGCTGACTCCCCATCTCCGCAGTATAGTGGACGGCTGCACCTTTATAGAGAAATGCACCTTTAATACTGAATACATAATCCGAGTATTTGTTTGCGGTTTGAACTGGTTCAAACAAGACCGCAGAAAGCGCATCTTTTTTTCGCAAAACCACAATGTTTTGTTGTTATTGTGAGTTTACACAAATAAAACTAGACCCTTTACGGTTTTGAATAATGTAAAATATCGGAGTAGTTGTTTCCGCAGTTATCAGGAAAAATGCGCAGGGTAAAAAGTGATCGTGCTAGCGCCTCCATGTCATGCAGCAAGCACGCTAATACTTCAGCTTCCACACTCCGCATAAACACTTGGACATGCGCCTAGTAATAGCTCACATTAATCCAGGGTAACGTTAGACCGAGCGGCTATGTAAAGTGGCTACTACTTAGGCTACATGTTTGAAATGAGCCATATTTGAGGTCGATGGATGATAGCGAAATTTTGGATTTTCTGCCCGACATACGGTACTTAACACAAGGACCCATTGTTAACAATCTGTGCCTCACAGACTGAGTGAGTTTACCACTCCCTTTGGAGTTTTTTTTTTTTTTTTTGCTGCAATTAACCGACTAATACAATTTTGGTCGACTATTAGGGGGCAGCCCTACAGGTTACCAAGACAAAAAGGTTCATACATGCAAACAAACACACACAGACAAAATAATTTATAATAAAACTGAAACACTCTCCAATATAGTATTGGTGGTTTTCACACCTATAAGTGGCCTGGTGGCCAATCTTCACTGATTTTACAGTCCATCAGTAAGAGCAGAGTGTGAAGGTTTAATTAGCAGAACAATTGCACAGCTGAACATAAAATATTGCAATCCTCAAAACATAATAGGAAACATGATATGAGTTCAAAAAAGGACAAATTGTTGGTGCGTCTCGCTGGCTCATTACAAAAATTTACACAGCTACTGTATTAAATACACTCTCACAACAGCGTTTACATTTTTTTTTGTAATTTGATGCACAGGTAATACATTACAAAATAGTGTTATAAATGTACATACATTTTTTTTTTAAATGAAAATATAAAAAAGGATTTATGATTCTGATGACCGTTAAAATGTGTCCGTCAAAAAGGTTTTGTTTGTGTTCTTTGCTTATGTAGGTGTCAGGCATAATGCACACCTTTTAGATTGATGATATTAAAATAAATATAAGCTTATGCGGTAGTCATAAATAGCAATAATTACACATGATTTGACTGTTTATTTAGTTAAATATCAACAATCTAAAAGGTGTGCATTATGCCTGACACCTACATGAACACTTTACAGTTGGTTTTATGACTAAGACATTCTCTTCAAATACTATTGAAGTTATTAACCTGTATACCAATGTGGTATGCAACTTTAGAGACGGGCCCTTAACTTGCAAATATCAAACGTTCAATGTCAAGTCTGCCAGTATTTTACTGAGAAAGGCTCAGTGTGAAACTTTGCATGTTACGTTCATATTCTGAGTCTGCTTGCCTGTAGCCTATATAGTATAGCTTACATAATTCGTTACATTTATATAGCACTTTATCTGGGACCTCAAAGCGCTTTACAAGGAAGGGGGAATCTCCTCAACCACCACCAATGTGCAGCATCCACCTGGATGATGCGACGGCAGCCATATTGCGCCAGAACGCTCACCACACACAGCTTACTGGTGGAGAGGAGACAGAGTGATGAAGCCAATCAGTATACAGGGATGATTAGGAGGCCATGATGGACAGAGGCCAATGGGCAAATTTGGCCAGGATGCCGGGGTTACACCCCTACTCTTTCGATAGACATCCTGGGATTTTTAATGACCACAGAGAGTCAGGACCTCGGTTTAACGTCTCATCCGAAGGACGGGAGAGACGGGTACATCCTCAATAAAGTGAGAGTTTGGTCTTTTATATCACTGTAGGCTATTAGTCCATTAAGATACTTTACGCATCTCGACAGCAAGGGAATCCTGGAGAATGATGTATTGAGGGAACCAGTCCTGAAGCACAGCTCCACGATATAAAGTTAAGGAAACTAAACAACCGAGAGAAATATACGTTTACTACCTCAGATTTAACGTTTGATCTGTACGTCAGCATCAGGGATTAACGTTATAATCTAGTTCACGGTAGAGAAAGCTGCTTATATGTGCAAAACTAACTGTGAAGACTTAATTGTAAACACAGCTTTTATGTCTTTATCAGCTTTTCCATATAGCTAACTATTGGCCCTAAAAACATCACACATACTGATCGCTTGCTTTATTTCGGTAAATCCGTTTTTATAAATGAATAACTCTCTCACCCGCTGCTCTGGTCTTCATCAACACTTCAGCTCCCTTGCTGGTGAGGTCGGCTAACAGATTTGGAGATTATTAATCTGTAATCTACTGCTATTCCTGCCATTCCCAGATGTCAAATGTCGAATTTGCAGTTAAATTTGAACTACTAAATTTGTGGAAGCGATTTTGTAAGGCGAAATAAAATGGACTGAAAATTGCCTGTCGAATATTATAGGTTGTATTTTAAACAGAATGAACATTTTGGAAGAGAAATCTGAAAGGCGAATTTGAATTATTGAATTTTTAATAATAAAAATGTGTGAATGTTTTGAATTGAAATATTCAGAGCTTAAATATTCAACCATGTTGAATTTCAGCCCATACAAATGCAGGCCCTAAAAATACAATCCATTAAAATGCAAGCACGGTTAAAGCAAAAAAACATTTTTTTTTTTTTTCAATTAGTGCAATTCAACAAGCATTTTTGTTTCAAAAACATTTGTCATTTTACTTCCATAGGGGGGTCAGTCATGGCTTGTAAGGGTGTCGAAATTAATCGTTTCTACGATGCATCGCGAAGTGCACTACCTGCACTTGCATTAAAGATTTATTTGTCACGTATTATCAACTAGAGGTCGACTGATAATGGATTTTACTGATACCGATATTTAGGTTTGACTGTACATGCCGATAACCAATAATTCAACAGATATTTTTAAAAAATGGATACTGGATTAAAAACAAACAGTGCTGAACTGAAGTGTGCTAAATTAAATATTTTTAAATATGGATATTTTTAAATATGGATATTAAAATGAGAAGTTCTACAGAACGAAGTCTATACAGAAAATAATTTAAACATTAAAATATTACAGGTTTCATTAGCTATAACCTAGAAAATACTTACATTTCATAGGTAACACTTTGCAAGTTCCATTTGTTAACAAGGATGTATTAACTAGCTTTCGTGAACTATATGCATTATGCAATATACGTTTTTACTGCATGTATTAATATGAGCGATACAATTGACCCTTCGCAAAGACCCGCCCTCCTTAGTTACTGTCGCTATGTTCCGACAAGCTATGCTGCTCTCACGCTCTCACCATGTTCTCACGCAGTGAAAAATACATCGCGGAGCAGAGAGGAGACTGACAACACGCGGACAGACAGGACAGACCAGGTTACTTTTCGGTTACTTTTGATATTAAACATATTAAACAAAGTCTCAGCTTTCAAATGTGGTCATTTTTTGAAAGAAATTTAAACAATAAATACCGTTTTGTGGCTCTTTAATGTGCCGTGACAGATCGCTGTCGAGCATCCATTAAAGCTGCTCGTGATCCGATCATCTCTTCCTTCTAGTTCATTTATAGCATCAAATAAACATGAACGAACATAAGAAGTAATGTTGTTTTAAACGCGGAAAGGCGTCAGTATATTCATTTTACCAAGTTCAAATCCTCCTAACTCTACTGGCTGCTTTTTCGGACAAAATGGCGGATGGCGAAGTATGATTGGTTAGAACACCTGTCAATCAAGCTCCACGCGAAGGGTCAATTGTACCTTTATCATTCATGTTAGTTCATAGTTCATTAACTAAGTTAATAGATAAGATAAGAATTAAAACTCAATTTCAAATGCATTAGTAAATGTTGAAATTAACCAACTAAATGAATAATACTTTTATTTTATGCTAAATTAACCTTAATGCTAAAAATGGAATCTTATTGTAAAGTGTTACCATTTCATATAATTCCAAAGAATCATGCTTAAAGATGGCCATTCAAATTTAATTAAGACCTATATAGCCTATGTATAGTCTCTCACTTTATTTGCTTCTATTTTAGAACACTTGATTATCTAATCAAAATAACAAGATGTATTGTAGTGATAAAAAAAAGAACTTTTTCTGTCGGCTGCATGAACATATCAATGTTGAGAAAGCAATCACGTCACTAGCTTTAAATTTGCAACTTCGTCGGCTAATGAATGCATAAAAGTGACCAGCTGGATATAAACTAATGCAAATAGATGGCAATTGGACCATAAAACATTTGGGTCAGGTGTCTGCGTGTGTTTTTGTCACATTGTTTTAACCACTTGAGGTAATGAGTCCTCACAGCCTCGACGGCAAACTGCTGTTTTTTTCTCTGCTGATGCAGCATCTAGTCAACAAATGAATTACTTTATAATGATATGGCAATATGTACTTTAGTGTTCTGTATTCATACTGTTTTGCGGTCTGTGTTTTAAATGCACGTCTGAAGTGTCAGCGCTCTGTGCTGCGCGCAGCTTCACGTGTTAAAGGTCCCGTTCTATGCCCCTTTTTACAAGATGTAAAATAGGTCTCTGATGTCCCCAGAGTGTGTCTGTGAAGTTTCAGCTCAAAATACCCAACAGATCATTTTTTACAGCATGTTTAAATAGTCTTTTTTGAGGACTCAGAAAAACGGGCTGTTTTAGTGTGTGCCCTTTAAATGCAAATGAGCTGCTGCTGCACGACACAGGGGGCGGAGCTTCAAGAGCTCGCACTCAAGACTCTTAGGACAATTTCATCTCATGGAATAATGATAACATCAGAAACTCTCAGTAACTGTGTTCATTTCGAGTCGGACAATAATGCCTACAGAGTCAGAGGGCTGTATAGAGATGGAACAGGTATAGTTTAGTAGTTTAATTGTGGTTATTATAACGTATTTGTCATCTGCTTGAATGTATCCAGCATTATTAATAGCCTAGCTACAAGTCTGCTGTGTCGGACCAGGTCCGAATGATGATCAAAAATATACTGATTAGTTTAATAAAGTTTATTGTACATCACACAAAAGATGAAGCGTCAGTTTTACTTCAGAAACTCACCGTAAGAGCTGAGTAAACAGTAAGTTATAAGAAGTGCGCGAGTTGAGGGAGTTGATGGAGCATTCCTGTGGGCGGACGTTAGTCAGAGAACTGTTCTACTGACGTCATTAAAGAAGGAAGTAGAGGGATGTAGTCCAAACCGGCCGTTCGCTGTAGGCGACTTCTGTTAAATAAAATATCTCGCTTGGCATTGAACTTTGAGCTTTATAATTTTACAGATATTATTTATACTCTAACAACAACATTACACACTAACTTAAGTTTGAAACATGGGATCGCGAAGAACGGGACCTTTAATGTAAACTCAGCCAGTGATAGTTTGTTATTTGTCCTAGAGGCCACTTTCGCTCAGTATAATGCCAGCAGTCTCTCTTCAGCGCTCTTGTACTCGCACCTTCACAGTCACTCCAGCAACGGACGCAACCCGAAAAAACTATCGGAGTGGATATTTGCTGATAATGATAGTTCCACCAATCAACTATCGGCACCAATATATCGGCAAAACAGATGAATCGTTCGACCTCTATTATCAACTAGCCTAGGCCAAATCGGCTATTCTCCCGTAGTAGTCAGTTTCAGTAGAACATCAAGTAGAAGCTAGCAGTTAAACGGCCGTTTCACACCGCAAGTGTGAGCAGAGCATATTTTTTTCGATTGCATTCACACCGAGAGCAGGAGCATCGCGTGAGCATCAGTGAAGCGGGGTCCAGTGAAGCGCCGAGTCTAATGTTGCTGTGCTGCTCAAGCTCAATTAAAGTGAAAGCACACTTTTGATGGACAAAATAAATGTGATTTCCCACAAAAAGTGATCAAAATGCACAGAAAACGCATGTCTAGTGTGTTTAACAAGAATTGGTGTATGTCAGAAAATAAAATTAAAAAATAGAAAAGAATTAAAAATATTTATAAAAGATTTAAAGATCCAATTTAAACTTGTTTTTAATTATTCAGTTTGGGTGAAGGTATGGTGTATTATAAAAAACTAAAGTAAACTAGCCATAAAACATGATATATATAAACTTTATTTTAGTTATTAGGCTATGTAATACACATACAGGTAGGCTAGCCTATCTTGCTGCTGCTGTGACACTGTACAAAACGCTTCCAGTGTAAGTTTGCGTGTGTCTGCAGCTTCAGTGACGATGTAGTGGTGAAATGACAAAGATCAGACAATATTACAAAGTTATCCCAATAAACACACTTTAATAGAATCATTAAACAACACACATTTCCATTTATAACAAATTAGTAGTAGGCTAGATTTAGAATACAAGTAATGAGTGGTTGTGTGTTTGTGTGTTTATATGCATTTCAGGCATAGGCCTATTCAAAGTTCATCTGAGGATATATTTGCATATGGGTGTGTGCTTGCAAAGCGCGTGTCGTTTCATCATGGCTAGATAGAAGTGTGTATTTCACTTCTGTGAAACAAAAAACACTAGTACAGTCTAACAACAGAACTGAAAGCAAGAATGGAAACACAGGGCCTGAATGACCTCTTGATCTCACCATATCAGCTTTAAAAACAGTTACACAACACAAATGGACAAGAGTTAGCAGAAGCTGACAAACCAAAACTGATCAAATCTAAAACAAAAGGAAGAGTTGAACATTTTTAAAGCACTCAGCCTGTTGAAAATTATGTTACTGCAGTTGGATTGTTTCACAGTTTGAAAAGCACATTTGACCACAGAGTCGTCCACCCTGGTTGTGGGAAGCAGATTACACACAGAGTCTGAGTTTCGTTTCACAGAATAAGCTGTTCAGATCAGTTTCAATTCTCCAGTGCAGCCTGTTGTGTCCTCCAATAGAGCACGAGCAGCGTGTAGTTTACTCTTGGTGCTGTCAGCCAATCAGAGAGCAGACTATCACTATAGGAAACCCTTCACAATTAGCCCATGAAACACAAAACACAATTTTTACTGCTGCTGTTGTGGGCTGACTGACTCACACGACACACATACTCTGAGATCAAACAATCATCCTCATTTACTTTTAAGAGGAAATATATTTTAAAAGCCCCAATAAATTCTCTTTGCTGACAGCAAAACCTTAAACGGGTTCATTTTAAAATGAATTGGACCTTCCAATGAAACCGACAGACTTCTGTCCACTAACGTATGCCGGAATTCAATTATTTAGTCTGCTTTAACTCCTCCAATTTAAGCTCACATTCATCTCCTTCAATTTTAAGTCCAAAGTCCACATCTCAACATTCAATCAACAACCTGTGCAAAGAACCAAATGGCCAGACTACATTGTTTTCCATTAATCTCTGATGTAGGTTTCAATATGGAACAAAAGCTCTGTCTCTACTTCTGTTTAATTGCGATTTCAATAAACAATGAAGTGTGTTCATTTATACATATTTCACCAGGAAAGGAAGTTGTACCCATATGTTTTTGGAGTGACAATGACTCTCTGTGGTAAAATAAGACTTGTCAGTGTCATGTTGGTAAAGAATGTAATCATCAGTACACGGTGCGATTTTTTGCTGTTTTACGAGCTCGCAGATGATTTTTTTCACTCAGGAGTAATTGCGTGGAAATCGGTTATGCTCGCATGTCCCGGCTCGAATCGTGTGCGAGGAAGATACGAGCCGAGCACCTCTCGACCTCCCGATCATTTTTAAGCATGTCGAAAAAGTTCGGGAGCTGTCGGCTTGAATTTGTGAGGTGTGTGAGGTTGAATGAGCCGTTTTGTCGATCTATCTGAATTTGACCAATCAGGAGCTAAGGAAATCCACAGAAGAAATACGAAAATGGTGTGGACTAGGCCTACTATAAACACTGCTTCAATTAATGTTTTTATGATGACTTTGTGAAAGGTTAACTAAACAGCATGAGCCGTCTTCCTGCCGTGTTTCTGTTGGCCAGTAGGCCTATTTGACATTTAATTCTGTAACATATCTGTATGCTATTGTTTTTGACATTTCTTCCAGATAATCACGATGATCATTGCGTTTGTCTTATCGAATGTGGTATCTTCCTGGCAGCAATTACAGTTTGTCTACAGCCTAAGCTTTTTTATTATTATTATTAATGCCGACAGTAAAATGTTGCCAGATACTGCTACGAAAAACAAGCAAAAACAAACAAAAAAAATATAAAAATCTGAAATAAGTTAAAAGCTTGTGTTTTGGAAATAAGATTAATATAAATCACAACTCCTAACAACTTTCCACTTTAATAACTTCCTAAAGTGTGACATTAATCGGAAAAACAGGTCCAGAAGACTACTGCCACCTTTCCATTGTGTGGATCTGGCAACTGTGCCCTCACTCACGCGCGCTCGAGCCCCGTTCACTGCACTAGCTTCTCGCAGCATAATTAATTGCAAACACTAATATGAGGAGCTTGCAATTTTATTTTTGAATGTGTACCATTCTTGTCAAATGACCCTTTGAGACAGCTCATGGCAATTTTCATGCTTGTATCACCAACTAAATGATTTCTTAAGCCTAATTGCTCCACTAAGGTGGTGGCAATCTTGAAAAATGGCTGCCATCTTGAAATTTCAAGTAGCTGTGGGTGGCTTATTGTCTAGTGACTGCTCATGCCAATTTTCATGCTTGTATCACCAAATAAACCACTATATCACTTAACTGCTCCACTAAGGTGTCAGCCATCTTGAAATTTCAAGTGGCTCAGACAATTTTCTTGTCAAGTGACCCATGGAGACTGCTGAATGCCAATTTTCACGCTTGTATCATAAACTGAACGATTCTGCCAAACATAAGCACTTAGCCGCTCCACTAGTAGTTAAAGGTGCTCTAAAAGGGTGTTTTCACAGCTGTAGTTCGGTTCATTTGGTCCGGACTAAGGGCGAAAAATTATACTTTGCATCATTTTCAGGTGTTTTGGTTCCTTTTCACACCACACTGATTGCTCTGGTCAGTTGATGAGTTGATGAAACGAACCAAAATGCAGTCACGTGACAACATCCACATCACTCTTTGGACGAATTGACACGAATACGTCTTGAACATGTTTCCATAACTGCATTTCGATTGGTCAGAATTAACGTGTGGGAAAATTCCAACAGACCTCCCAGAAGTAAACAAAGAGGAAAATCCAGCAGACATGCAGAGAATTTGCTCAGCAATGTATGTTCAGAATCAGCACAAGCTTTATCCTTTCACAAATCCACCCATAAACAACAAAGTCTAGACGCGATATAAATACTAGATTCCCTGTGCAGTGCGGACAACTTCACTGTTAATGACGAGAGTTTTAGGGAGAGTGCAGATTGCGGTAAGTCAGTCATGGCTTAAAGGGCACGCTATTGACAATCTAATTAATAGTTTTGTTTGTAGGGCTGTGTTTCGATTCAAATTCCAAGAATCGATTCGATTCTCCAGATCTTGAATCGATTATCATTATTCGATTCGATTCGATCTGATCCCATCTTCGAGATTTAGATAAGTGTTTTTGAAAAAAGCATTTTTTTCCAGCTGCTACCTGAATTACAGGACTGTAGTTATGCAAAATATTGATACTATTATTATAGACATTGAGGTCAATATTGCAATTGTGATATAATAAACAAATGGTTTCATGAGTCAACTTGTTTGGTTCTAAAGCAAATGCACACACAGATTAGAGATATTTCTGAAATTAGCAATAACAACTAGGCTAAATGATTGGATAACACCAAGCCATTGTCTAGATGGAAATTAACTGTCTAACAGGACATACAGAAATTGAATAAAGTGATCAAACAAAACAAAATTATAAATGATATATAGACTAATCCTTATTAAAGCTACACAAGTTCTTTAGTCAAGAGCAGTGAGTAATATTCTCTGTTCCCTTTGTTTTTTGATTAACTTTACTGACAGTACTTATTGGCAGCTAGCCCTTTAAGACCAGCCGCTTTCTGACAGAGACACAGATCTCACCCGCGCCTCATTCTCTCATGAGTCACAACTCTTTATGTCCATCATAAGACGGCACTTATGTTATGAAGATACTCGACAAACGACATTTTGGCATAATTGTGTGTGTTATTGTTCGTTCAAGAGCGAAAGATCTGTATTCTGGCGTGCGGTCTGTGCATGCGCACGATACTGGCGCGCGTCTTTCTGTGAGACACATTCAGGACATTTCACAGGCAGCGCGAAAAATGTGTGCGTTTCAAATCGGTAAAAGTGAATCTGTAAAATAGAGTATGGCATTTTATTTTGTTTGAAATTTAACTTGTCCAGTCAGTAGGACAACTAATTTTCTCTTCCACTTTGTCCTACAAAAAATCCACTTGTCCCGGTCAAGCCTTAATGTTGAGCCCTGTTTGTAGTATTTCCACAATACTTCACCTCCATTTGGCAGGCTTTGCAAATTGCTTTGTTCTCTGCATTGCTTGTTCTGAACCCGAAATGGTGCCAGATCGCAGCTTTGAGCGTTTCTGGAGTTTTCAAAGCAACCGCTTGCTTAACGTTACTGACGTTCGTTGTTCAATGACGCGGCAAGTTAAAGTTCACGGGGGAAATGTAGGCCTATTATTAAATCGATCCTCTGAGTTACGAATCGATCTTTAGAAATTAATACGAAAATCGATTCAGAATTGGTGAATCGATTTTTTCAACACAGCCCTATTTGTTTGACTACGGCAGCTGGTTTAGTCCAAAAATGCGCAGTTCTTTGGCAGTTGGGTCTTTTCGAGGTTGGATCACGTTCTCACCACAAACAAACCGCTCCAGAGTTCGTTTGAAAGCGTACCGAGACCTCCGCTTGTTTGATCCGCTTTTGGTGTGCACCCGAGTGCGATTGCTGCATTCACACCTGCCCAAACGAACCGCACCAAGGGGGAAAACGAACTCTAGTGCGATTTAACCGAACTAAATGAGGCAGGTGTGAAAGCACCCTAAGCGATGTCACATGTTTTTTAGGCAAAAAAAATTGTCACATACAGCAAACATCTCCTCACTATTTGCTAGCTGCCTGTCCCCTGAACACACTGTAAAAAGACGCGATCTCTGCAGACACCACCAGGCTCCACAAACTGTAACAAGAACAAACTGTAGCAACCAGCGCCACGAAACAAACTGTTCCAGCCAATAACTGACAAGAATGATTTGGGGGTGGGGTTTGGGGGGTTAGGAAGAAGAGGGAGGGTCTAGCTAGCCTCCGTTTTGTTTGACAATACTTTAAACGTCAACAAGAAGTGATGTCACCCGACATCGCTTAGAGCACCTTTAAGGGCACAGATAATCATAGTTACAAATACCATAAACTTAAACTTTTTGCTGACTAATTGGGCTTGAGCTGTTAAATACACATACATGTGTCAAAGTGACCATGTCTTTGCAAATAAACATGGTAATTTATGTCTTAAGTGAACATAAACAGTTGAAAAAGAAAACGAGTATATTGGATCCGTGAAGTCGGTCTTAAAGTAGGGAAGCACAATATATTGGCCACCATATCCGTATCGGCTGATGTGTTTATTTTTAATTTATAGTTATTGGCCCAGTAAGAAAATTAGGCCGATATATTACAGCCGATAAATAATGGATTATTTTCTAGATATGATTGGAATTACTTTAAAAAAGGAAAATACAGTTAAGTGCAACTTGCTGTCATAAAATAGGCTTCATAAAATAATGATATATAATATAAAATTGTGTGCTTGTTTTTGTAATCAGGCTCTCAATTTATATAAAAATTTGGATTTATATTTATCTGCCAATATATCGGTTATTATCAGCTTTCAAATTTTAAGAATTATCGCATCAGCCAAGATTTTCATATCGGTGCATCCCTACCTTAAAGTAACAGCATCCAATGCTGCCATTATCAATGTTCATCAGACAACAAAAAAGAGAAAATCTCTCATTGCTCTTGACTGAATCACTTTTGTAACTTTAATAAGAAAAAATATATATAATTTACACAGTGAAGACTCCCCCTCCTTGACCTTGAACTGCTACCTTCTTACCATGGTGGAGGGGTTTGAGTACCCGAACGATCCTAAGAGCTATGTTGTCCGGGGCTATATGCCCCTGGTAGGGTCTCCAAAGGCAAACAGGTCCTAGGCAGACTAAGAGCGGTTCATAAACCCTTTATTCTAGAATTAAAAAACGAGGACTGTGACGTTGAGAGGCATTGGCTTGAGATAGTCGTGATCACCTCCAAGCAAGCACGGCTTGGGCTTTGGAACCACACTCCTTGAGATAGGATGGACTCTTTACCACTCTGGAGTTGCCCATGGTGAGAGGCGGCGGGCTGGTATGGGTTTGCTTTATAGTCCCCCAGCTCAGCAGCCATGTGTTGGAGTTGACCCCGGTGAACCCTGCGCCTTCAGGTCGGGGATAGGTCTCTCACTGATGTTTGTGCCTACGGGAGGAGTGCTGGAAAGTGCACAGACTGGGGACTCCGTCGTTCTACTGGGGGACTTCAACACCCACGTGGGCAGCGATAGTGACACCTGGAGGGGCGTGATTGGGAGGAACTGGGAGGTTCCCCTGTCAGAGAGATCTTCAACTTCCACCTCCGACGGAGCTTCCGATTTACCGGTCAATCTACGTTCCTACTCTCACCTATGGTCATGAGCTTTGGGTCATGACCGAAAGGACAAGATCCCGGATACAGGCGGCTGAAATGAGCTTTCTCCGCAGGGTGGCTGGGCGATCCATTAGAGATAGGGTGAGGAGCTCAGAGTAGAGCCGCTGCTCCTCCACATCGAGAGGGGCCAGCTGAGGTGGCTCGGGTATCTGTTCCGGATGCCTCCTGGACGCCTTCCCGGCAAGGTGTTCTGGGCTCGTCACACCGGAAGGAGACCACGGAGAAGACCTAGGACACGCTGGAGGGACTATGTCTCCCGGCTGGCCAGGGAACGCCTCTGTGTTCCCCCCGTAAGAGCTGGAGGAAGTGTCTGGGGAGAGGGAAGTCTGGGAATCTCTGCTTAGACTGCTGCCCCTGTGACCTGGCCCCGGATAAGCGGAAGATGATGATGACGACAGTGAAGACTCTGCAGTGTTTTTTTTTTTTTTTATATACATTTGATTCTTTTATACAACGTAGGCCTATTTCTTATTTCTAGTGCTTGAAGGTTTTCAGATAGGTCTATTTAATTTGTGACTGTTCTATTATAGTTTGCATTCCTATATGATTGTAATTAGTTTATTCACTGTTTAATTGCCTTCAGTAAGCTTGAGAGTTTGTTTTTTACTTCAGCATATTAGTTATTTTGTGATATTGAAAATAGTGGCAAGAATTCTGAAATTTCAATGGTTTTTTTGACATTTTGTAAATTGATATCATAAAAACCTAATTAAAAGCATATAGGCTATAGTTATAATGATAAAATAATTTGTATTGATATCGTGTTAAAAGATTTTGGTCATATCACCCACCCCTAGAGCTCACCTTACAACAAATGTCAATCAGTCAGGGCCAAAATTACATTGTAATTAACACTCATGACTCAGTCAAACTGATCAGATGGTAATGACAAAGGAAACTTTCAAAGGGGAAAAACTTTCTTTGGTCATGTAACCTAGTGCATCTCGTAAGTGTTTCAGTGGCAGTGAGGCATTACAAACTGTGTCATACTAGTAAAGAGAGGCTGATAAGATTTATAATCTACCCTCTTCAAACCAGATTGTTTGTATGGCCTAGGCCTGTCGCGATAGTCAATAAATCAATTAAATCACACGATAAAAAAAAAAAATGAGCTCGATAATCTCTCTCTGGATGACAACTCTTGTCAGTTGCATGGTCTTTTGTGGGGAGAGGCGCTTATCACTCACCCCTTTCTGCCTTCTGTGTGAACGCAAACAAGACCCGGGATTGATGCCAGGTTGGGGCTCTAGTAATATTGCCGTGTTCAGTCTCGGAACGCGCGCTGTGTGAAAAAAAGCCATAATCAAGACGCTAAAGTGAAGTGAAAGCAGGCTAGTGACACGGTACGTAATGCGCTAGTATATGATCGACTCGGAGAAAAAAAATGCACAAGCGTTGCTTTTCGAGAGAGAAATCGCAGCTCATAAGCAAACTATAGACGCTGCTGAGACATTGTCACATCGATGTCACGTGTCTTTACGGGATTTTTACGGGTTGTGTGTGAACACACTCTTCCGATTCCGGAAAATCACTGGCAGTGTGAATGAACCAAAGTCAAATGAACCTGTGTAGAAATACAAGTTTATTGATCCTCGAAAAGGTGTACCTGCATTATTATGCCATTATCATTATTTTAGATGAAAATGGTCTCAGAATGACATTATTATCGTTTATTATCAATATTATCGTTTATTGCAATAATTTCTTGGACAATTTATCGTCCAGCAAAATTTGTTATCGTGACAGGCCTGGTATGGCCCTGCAATAAATCTACAAGTTGTACTGGATAAGTACCTCAACAAAATGTGCTACCTTTCAAATTTCTATTTTGAGGTCATGTCAACTTGACCAATTTGAGACTGAAAACAAAACAAACAACGCTTACTTCTGTGTGAAACGTGCAGATGCCAAAACATTGCCTTATTTTGACTGAAGCTCCATGTTGAACTCTCATCTAGATGTGTATTTGACACTGTTCTGTGATGAATCAGTAACATTCAAGCTATTACATAAGTTCAAAGTGTACCCACCCAACTCTGACTCAAGTCTGACCAAAACCTCCCTGGTACATTCAATGGGGCAAAGCATAAACAAGTGTCGATTTCCTGTTGCTAGGCAGAGCATGGCCTGCTGTCAGTTGAGCAAGTAAAGTCAGTCTGTTGCTTTGCAGCCTCAATGCTCAGCAGACCATGACAAACCACATTCAAACTAAACCTGATCACACGTTAAACGCAATCAGTCATTTGTGCTAACAGCTCAGTTCCTCGCCCATTTCAACCCTCTACAGCTGGTGTAAAAAGACCACTGACTTCCATTGTATGGACAAAAAAAAACACTGATGTATTTCTTAAAACATCTTCTACAGAAGAAAGTCATAGCCTACAGGTTTGAAATGACCTGATTTGAAAGAGTAAATGACGATAGAATTAAAACTGAGTGAACTACCCCTTTAAGCGGACTGCAGCAGCAGGTAAGCATTTGATTTGGCATGATTAAAACGAATAAAAGTTTACCAACAGCCAAGCTTTAAAGTTTCAAATGTCAATTGCAGATTCCAAACATTCTGCCACTGGTCTAAAAACAAGAGCAACACATTCTGACATCATCCCGTTCATTTCGACCACCCAGGGAAAGTGCCCTTGTGACGAGGGTGAATTCTTGCTGAGTGGTCTAATCGTGTGTGAGGGTGTCTGGGACAGTCATTCCTCTAGCTCAGTGGTTCTCAATCCTGGTCCTGGTGACCCACAGCTCTGCACAGTTTGTATGTCTCCCTCGTTTAACACACCTGAATCAGATCTTCAGCTCATTAGGAAAGAGCTCTATGAACTGAACTGGGTGTGTCAGATACCAGTGGGACCAGGATTGAGAACCACTAGCACATGACACTATAAAAAGATGATGCATTCCTATTACTTCTGAATGGGACAAACTGCAACGCGCAAAATGGCGGAATATGTCCCACCTTATAAATAAAAGAGCCAATCGCTGATTGGTAAAGTCATTGCGTCAATGCAGTTGCTGTTAAAAACTCTGGTTCCCATAGTAAGAGTCAAGAGACTCTTGCTTAGGACTGCACATGTGCATTGGTTGGTCTGGCCTGAAAAATAAGCTTTGTAAAGCTATTTGAGCATCAGAAACAACATTTATGGGTCAGTTCATGTCAAATTTTGTTGTTGATTTAAAATTATATTTAATCGTGATTTAACGGTGAGGGGATGCTTCTGATTGGCCATTGCTAAATCGCTCAACACTGCAAACATGATATAAATAGAAACTCTGGCCTGTAAATCGTTTCTATTTTTTAGTTGTTCTTCTTGTTGCTTTTCTGCAACAGATAAATAAAAATGTAGCTATTAGTTTTTTTATATTTTATTCATAGCTATTTCTAGTTTGCAGGAGTCCCGCAAATCGTTTTATTCTCCCGCACACACAGAGTGAGTGCATTACCGCTCGCGCTCGGCCATCAAATCTAGTGCCGCGCCGCACTCTATTGCTTTGGGAGTGCACGTCTCTAGATCAAGGGCCGCGCCCGAGGATAGTGACGGGAAATGTCGGCCCGGGTCGGGTCAAATTCGGGCTCGGGCAGAGAATCTAAGCTCTAAGCTAAGTTAGAGGACTCACAGCCTTTCCCGCACCGTGATGAGTCGTTCATGAACGATCCGTTCATTGCATCTGTCACGCGAGAAGGTGAAGTAATTATTTATGTTCCCTGTAAATTATTTTTGACTGCATTATAATGATTTCTTAATTCAGAATATGATCAAGATCGCGTAGGTGGATGTGTTCGGGGAATTTGACTGAAAGTATAACGTTTAAAGCCCCTGAAATGAACAAAATGACTAGAAAAAATATTAGGCCTAGTTCATTTTGATGAACGAGATCAAACAAGAGAGTCAGTAAAATGATCTGAACTTCCCATCACGGGCGTAACATGGGGGCTTGGCAGCATCGACGATTCCATTTTTTAATTTGAAGTTCGAGATTGTGACTTAATTTCGGTCGATTTCGATTTAAAATTGAAGTCGTGACACCCCTAATGAATATGTCAGAACTCAACTCCACATAACAGAACTAAAAATAGGAAAAGCATCAGCCAAAATAAAACAACAAGCTACTATATTACAAAAACCTGCATGCAGTGATAAACCTCTGAGAATCCTTATGAGAAAATGATATAGTTCCCAATTCTTTAAAGTTTCGAAAAGATCAACAACTATTCAAAGAAATGAAGTCAGGCCACCATCTGTTTAGTAGGGGTGTAACGAGATCTCGTGCCACGAGATCTCGCGAGACTAAAACATGACGAGATTTCTCGTCGAGTGAAAAGCTGTCTCGCGATTTCTATTACCATAGAATATTCCACCGCTACACTCACATTCGCCTAAACTATCGTTTTGCTGTTTTTATAAAAATAATTAAAAACCATTATAAACTAATGTAAAAGTCTGCTCTGCTCATCCAGCACGAGTTGCCGTTGCAATCAGTGCAGCACGAATCACAGTTCACTGATCGCGTGAGGATGGCGGAGGATTCGTTGCGCAACATAGACTAAACGTCTGATCTTATGTTGTATAATGCACGCTCAGCCCCGCTGATATACACGGAGTACGCGCGATCACTAAAGTGAAAGTAAAACACAAGCTCGCTGATGTGCATTGCGCACAAATTAGGCCGCGAACATACAATCGTCCGTCTCCCAATACCCTTCACTGGACTGTTTATTTGCGGCTATCGTCTCAGTTTGCACTTCGAATATTGAGGGAGTACTGTAATTTCTTAAAGACAACAGACAAGGGAGGCTCTGTTTCTGAACTTATAATCGGAACGCAAGAACAACTGTGGAGACAAACACACCAGGCTCGTTTCTCTACCGGCCTTTCCCGAATTCACCGCATTAACCCTATAACTGCCGGTGCAAAATAAAACAGCAATTTCAAAACAATTATAAAGAGTCTGTGTGCTAACTTTGATTATGGTTGCACTTGCACTTATTGTTTGCACTTAATAAGACTTCTAGAGTTCAGTTAGGAGGTCACACACAGCCTCAATCAGAAGTTCTGAAAGCTCTTAAATTTACAGTAAGGTCTGAAGAGACTAATGTGAAATCATACAGGAGAAAAGCCAGTCAATAAAAACCTTTTATTTTCTTTCAATGCATTTGATAATTCATACTCCTAATGCATGTCATTTCAGGTCTACTTAATAAGATTATTAGTTAAACATTGCAAAATGCACCTGCATACTTTTCCAGTCATGAATTTTGTCATTGAGGATTTCTGTAAAATTGTGCAAAAATCTCGTCTCGTCTCGTTCTCGTGAACCCAATCTCGTGTCTGTCTCGTCTCGTGAGATAAGCGTCTCGTTACACCCCTACTGTTTAGCAACACCTACTGAATACAAATCAGCTCTTTGTCAAAAAACCTAAAAATTTGAATTGATTCTGTGCTCTTCAAGAAGAGACCAGTGCACTGAATTCATACTTCACTTACAATAAAAAGAAACATTCAGAAGACCCAACATAAGTTCAGCAGCAGCACAACTGAGCTTGGAGAGAGGATTTCCCCTCTCCTCTCACTGCAGCTTAGCTGTCAGGCAGATGAAGGGATCGCAGCTCACTCTGATTGGCCAGAAGCACTGTGACATCACAAATACGGGGATCGTGTGTCAGCTGGGAGGGGGGGCATTTGTTTTGGGTAGAGCAGGGAAGGAACTTACTCAACACAGAGAATATAAACACAGAAAATTCTCTCCACACACAAATTCAGACACCCATAAACCATCTGTCTCTCTTCTCACACCTCCGAAAAGAACAGCGAATAGGATTATAGTGGGAAAATAGCCTCCAACTAAGACACAAATATTAATACAGAGTGTGGTTCCAAAATGTAATACACAAAATATTTCTATGATGTAGGTTAGAAATATTCTGAGCTGAAGGAAGCACATTTCACATCCTGGTTTTCTAAAAACCACAACAAATGATCCCTCTACAGAACAAGATTAAAATCTTTAAAGGCATCTCAGGCCTCGTTTACACACTGTCAGTGAAATTTGACCCAATTCAGATTTTTTGCTTAATGTGACACAGATCAGATGTGTTCGATGAGTGTAAACAGGAAAAAAAACGCATGCATTCGGATATTTCGAGATCGGTTTCAGGCCTCGTTCATATGTGGAAATAAATCAGATATAAATCATATGTGCCAATGTGACTCATGTAAACAGGCAGATCAGATTTTCGGAGGCATTAGGAATGACATGGTTTAATGACGAGAGAAACCCCGACGCGCATCTGCGAAACATCGTGTCGTCGTAGGAGAGGAATGTGGACACACGTTGACAACATATTAAAGGTTGGCTTGCTCCCCTAAAATTTTGGACCCATTGCTCCTCATTAAAGCCCACCACGATCTCATGACAGTGCGTATCTATAGCACAAATTTTATTTCTCGTGCCATTTATGCCAATAACAGTTTTTGCGTGCATCTGATATGCCGTTTTCACGTGCATTTAATATGCACTTTATGGCATGTAATACGCACGCCCTCCACACCCCTAATCCTGCCCAAGGGGTTTACAGTGCAGCAAGTACAGTACAACAATTTTTGGCATATAAATGGCACGAGAAATAAAATGAGTGGTATAGATACGCACTTTCATGAGATCGTGTTGTATGTTCCCACAAGTCCTGAGATCTCTCTCGCACACAATAACGGAAGCACATGCGCAGGCTGCAATGATGGCCCTTTTCGTCCTCCTCCGCCTCAAAATCATGGTGATTTTTGGTGAACTTCGCATATCACAAAGCTAGCATCAAGCATATTTCACGTTCGTCCATCTGCGCAAGAACCCCCTTTAAGCATGCGTGATGATAGTATCTCAAGTGTAAACACATGAATCGGATTTGGGTCACAATTGAAAGAGCGTGTAAACGGACGGTCAACAAATCAGAATTGTGCATCAAGACGTGCAGTGTAAAAGAGGCCTCAGACATGCTCTCCAAATACAAAACTGTAGTGTGAGCCGATCTGCGTGTAAATCTGTACGACACACGTCTATAAGACGGAGCTGACAGAAGTTCATTCATCTGAGAAATGGAAAAACAGTGAAGAGGGAATCAGGTGAGAAGGTCTATAAGGTGAACTCTAGAATATTAATCACAAAGGAATGCACTTATGCGAACACTATATAAATGTGGATAAGGCTTGTCAGCTGTACTTTGCTCTGGGCTCCACAAGCTGCTGCACATATCACAAAGCAGGGCCATCAGCACTTTAAAAAAAAACCTACCAAACCACCACCACACCTAATTCTAACACCACACCACTACACAAAACCAGAAAACACAATCCAGCACTACTTCCACATGCTTCGTTCATACAGTTTGACAATTGGCCCCTCTGGCACACTGGAAAATGTGCTTATGAACATTTAATGCCCTTAATAAAGTACTGCCATTAAAACCTAATTTAATGTTTTTTTTTGGTTCAGGGAAAATGTGGTTTGAGAGCATGATGCTGATTTTCTTTTAATTAGTCCATACAGGGATAGTTCACCAAAATAAGAGTTCTATCATCATTTACTTTCATTCATCTTCAGAACACAAAAGATGATATTTTACATTCTCCCATCATTATTGTCCATCCATTCAAAGTTCAAAATTTGAAAAGCAAATCCATGTGTTAAGCAATCCATTAGTGCTCCATGTAGTGTGGACACCTCATTAGTGCTCCATGTAGTGTGGACACCTAATTAGTGCTCCATGTAGTGTGCTGATCAATATTTATATGAATAAAGCCTAAATGAAATGTTCATCAAAGTGATCGTGGTGTGTTCAATTCATGTAGATTACTTTTATGAGGTCTTTTCACACTTTTTGAAGAGTGAAAAATGTGGTAACATTAATTATTGTGGATGGACAAAAACAGAGAATATTAAAAATGTGTTAATGTGTTCCAACGATGAACAGAAGACTAACGGTTACGGGATTGAAACGACATAAGGGTAAATATTATGACAGATTTTTAATTTTTGGGTGAACTATACTTCTGAAGCTGTTTAATTCATCAAAAACAGTTGCAGCAATCTTAGTAATGACAGCCATAAAAACATGGAAAGAAGTCTGTCATCATGATGATCGTTGAGTAACCAACCAGAGTGAAGTGCAAGCAAGGTGTAGATTATTGACCGACTGAGTGACTGGGAGGAAGATAAAAAATTAATAGAGGCGGTACATACAGCAACTCTATGTAATTACACATACAGTAATTCACAGTACAGTACTGGAGTTTTCCATTTGGGATTGGTCTCATTGAATAAAGTCCTGCAAGCAAGGGAAAAGACCCACCGAGATATATATCAGCCCATATGTTAATTCTTCAACTTCTAGTTTAGACATTTTAGTTATATTCTATAATCACATTAAATTAGCCTATATCATGTATTCCCACAAACACGGCAACAATTTTCTCCAAAACACCAAATGTTACAGCTGAAAAACATATCTAATCATGGGATCTCCTTCAAACTGTGTACGATGTAAAACTGACACAAAGTAAACCGATCGAGTTTTATTGTAGCAACAACTGTAGTAAACGATGGATGGCATTATGACAGAATCCATTCAATTGTGTAGGCTTGTGACAAACCGTCAAGCAGCATATAAGGGGATAGATAGTTCATCCAAAATTAAAATTCTGGCATCATTTAATCATCCTCACTTTTCTGCGGAACATAAGAGAAGATATTTTGAGAACTGCCTCAGTGTTTGTTCCACAGAAGAACTAACTTACAGATGTTTAAAAGGACCAAAAAAAAAGTGATTAAATAATGACAGAAGTTTCGTTTTTGGGTTAACTCTCTCTTTAAGACCAAGTTGACTTTGAGAGAGTTTGTGCTAACTTACTCGTAATTTTACAAGTGTTCGGGCACTAGAGGACCGTCAAGGGAGCAGCTGACAAGCCAGCGCAGGTCATTTAAATGGAAGGGTTGCAAGGATACTCTAGACATGCCAAATATGGAGAAGAAACGGCTCGGATGTCAAACCACTGGTAAACCTGCGAGAACCTGATAGTTATTTTTGTAAATTAACGGTCGCAGGTCCAACATCGAGCTGTTATAACCTTTGAAATCGGGCCGTGACATGTTTAACGTGTACTGAACACCCCTCAGTTTAGTGTCAAACGTGTAGGCCAGCTCCTGAATTCGAGCAAACAAACGGGCCTTGCACAGAGGAGGTTATCCTACTAACTTACACCCACACATATATAAAGTTCATGTCTGCACTCACCCCACGATGCCGTCCGAGTAGTTTCTGCTCTTCCACGGTGTGCCAGCGTAGATGTCCTGCGCCCCATCCGTCAGCAGCAGACTCTTGTTAAAGCCAAAGGTGCTCGCCTTGTTGTCTCTCTTCCTTTTGCTTGGCAACTCCGTTCCCACTCCTGCGACCCCACTGCCACCCACTTGCCCCCCTCCGCCGACACCCCTGCCCGCCCTACTGCTGCTGTTATTATTGTTATTGGTTTCCAGCGGGATAAAGTCTCGTTGTTGGGACACCTCACTGTCGGGTTTGGATCCAGACATCCCCTGATGATCCTTGGTCTTTCCGCTGCTGTCCACCGCGTTGCTCGACGCCCCGTCCCCGCTGCTCGTCAGTTTGGCGCTGGCTGTGTTGCAGTTGTTGTTAAAGTAAAGGTTTCCCAGCGTCTGTGTCGTTTCCCAGATGTGCATCCACAGGTTGTTGGCGGGTCCGCGCTGTTCTGGCTGAAACCAGGCGATTCTAGGATCCATCAAACGCTGAGCTGCTGCAAGCACACTTGCCCCCAGAGCAGAGCCAGGCTCGGTTCGCTTCACCCACTAACGGGAACACACTCGCCCTGGACAGCAACTAAAATATCATGTGCGGATCCATCAACGTCTCTCGGGAAAGGAAAACACCAGTGTAAACGAACTATAAAATACGTTCTGCTTTAAAACAAACAAAAAAAGGCAACCGTCAAACTTCAGAGCACGAGGAATGGAAAAACGTGAGTGTCGTCTGTGTCACTGCCTCTGACCCGTTTCTATCTGAGATCGTGTGTCTCAATGGCGGACAGACCAGTCGCGACTGCGCATGCTCAGCCAGGCGTGAGCGAGCGCGCAGCGGGAACGCGCTGACTCCGAGTGTTACGCAAGAGCGCAGTGTCTGTTACGTAACAGCAGTAGGTTGATATGGAGGGATTATTGGGTCAGATTGAAAACTAAAAGTCTAAAACTAAAAGTCTTAATCGAAAACCAAAAGTCTAAGTTTGAAACTAAAAGTCTAAGTCGAAAACTAAAATTCTAAGTCGAAAACGAATTTGGTGTTTAGGATAGGGCATTTGGTATTTAGGATTGGGCATTTGGTATTTAGGATTGGGCATTTGGTATTTAGGATTGGGCATTTGGTATTTAGGATTGGGCCAGAGTCGGCTCCAGAGCAGATCTACTGGAGGGGCATTGGGTCATCAGCGGGGGGGCACTGCCGTTTGAGAAATATTTTGACGCAAAAAAAACGAAACATCTTTTTATTATTATTATTAGTTTTTGCCAGGGTCGATATTGTCACCACCACTTTTAAACATCTCGCGGTACGGATGTACCAATACAAATAAATAAAACATATCCAGTTAACTAGCAGAGCATTCATTTGTTATCTATAAGAGACGATCTAGCACGCTGAAATGTATTGTTTTTGAAATCAAGTGATCAAAATGCTCGTTGACTGCGATCAGTGGTGCTTATAAAGTGTTCTCTTGTGGCACAGTCTTCACACGGATACGCGTTTTAATCCGTTGCGGAGAAATCTCTATTCGTTCCGGTGCAATCACAAAGTAAAATGCACACAAACATGTCCCTAATTGATATACAACCACTGATAAACATAATCGGTTTAATGAGGAAAAAAAAAACGATACGAGTGCGGATTAGAGCCCAGAACCTCGGACATGCTTGGCAAAAGTTCTGCCCCTGGACCATTAAAACACATACAAAAAAAGTCGGACTGGATATATCTATTTCTTCACATGAAGATTCTTGGCTTAGATCTCATTAAATGACCAATTAAAAACAATGTACTATTTAAATAGATTGCTGGACATCGGTATTGTATAGCCTACATCTGATTTATGATTTAGCATTGTATTAGCAACTGTGGTAGGAGGGGCATCAATGACCGCTAGGGGGGGCACGGCCCTCGAATGCCCCACCATAGCGCCGACCCTGGATTGGGCATTTGGTCATTTAGCCATTTAGGATTTAGGATTGGGCATTTAGGGATTTAGGAGTGGGCATTTAATCATTTAGCCATTTAGTATTGAGCATTTGAGGATTGAGGATTGAGGAGTGTATGCAAATAAGGAGGCGTGGCCCAAATACTGGAGGCTGGGTTGAAATGGCTGGTGCGCAGATGCACCTTATGGACAGCAGAGGGAGCTCCAGTGCTAAGGAGCACACTGTAAACCAAACACAGCGAGTGAGCAGGTCTGCAGGGAGGACTGTACTTTATAATGTGATAACTTCAACTTAATGACAGCGTTGTATAGGGGTACTGGAACGGTACATGTATTCCTATTGAACCGAAACGGTAGCCTACGGGCGTCACGGTTCGGTGCACGAATTTACACGGAGAATACACGGTATAAAAATAAAAAAAACTCTAAATAGCGATACATTTCGCTCTATTCGCGTCTGGTGTGAACGCAGCATAATAAACAGCGCAAAGTTCAAACTGCAAAGTGTGTATATTTGTGTACACTCGCAATAAAATACATGTGCTTTTGTCACACTCTAAAATCTTGTCAAACTGTAACCTACAACTGTCACCCAACCAAAATCTCACTCACACACACACACACACACACACCTAGTTCATCGCGCCCGCGCCTCCTCCCTCCCCCCCCCCACCCCACGGTTCAATAGGAATACATGTACCGTTCCAGTACCCCTATACAACGCTGTCATTAAGTTGAAGTTATCACATTATAAAGTGCAGTCCTCGCTGCAGACCTGCTCACTCGCTGTGTTTGGTTTACAGTGTGCTCCTTAGCACTGGAGCTCCCTCTGCTGTCCATAAGGTGCATCTGCGCACCAGCCATTTCAACCCAGCCTCCAGTATTTGGGCCACGCCTCCTTATTTGCATACACTCCTCAATCCTCAAATGCTCAATACTAAATGGCTAAATGATTAAATGCCCACTCCTAAATCCCTAAATGCCCAATCCTAAATCCTAAATGGCTAAATGACCAAATGCCCAATCCTAAATACCAAATGCCCAATCCTAAATACCAAATGCCCAATCCTAAATACCAAATGCCCTATCCTAAATACCAAATTCGTTTTCGACTTAGAATTTTAGTTTTCGACTTAGACTTTTAGTTTCAAACTTAGACTTTTGGTTTTCGATTAAGACTTTTAGTTTTAGACTTTTAGTTTTCAATCTGACCCAACAATCCCTCCATAGGTTGATACATTGTAGTAACACGAACCTCTCACTTGTGTCATGTTTCAAATGTACCTCGTAAAGGGTGGCGCTAATCCAATGAGCCCCCTATCTAGTGCATGGGGTCCCACTGATGTCTTATAATTGGATTATTTTGAAATGCATTAACATAAATGAGTTTACTAGGAACAGAATCCGCAAATAGAATATAAACAAAATTATTATTACTGTGGAACAGGTCCGACCAGTTTATTTTTACCACATAAAATTCAACAAAAAATGCAATTGTCATAATTTCTGTTGTTCTTAAGTATGTATGACATTTCGTTCTTCAGTGAAACACAAAGATGTTATGAAAAATATGATGAGACAGCCTTATTCACCATTCACTTTCATTCCATAATTTTCAATAAAATGAAAGTGAGTGGTTACTGAGACAATCATACAGTATCCTAATTCTTGAGAAATATTTTGATCGTATATGCTGTTTCTTTACATCCACCTGAACTGCTATATTTTAAATGTATGTAAAACTAATTAACTAAGCATACTCATAATATGAAGTTATCAAAATAACCAAACATCTAAGACAACGTTTCTTTTTATGTAGACAGGTTTATGAGGGATATAATATACCTCATAAACATCTGATAATCTACTGTTGCTGTGGGCCATAAAACAATACATAAAAGGGTTGTTGTTCTCACATGATGACGGACTGTGTGAGAGGGGAAGCTGAACAACATAGTGTTTATAAAGTAACCCCAGGGCACTGATCCATTATCATTTACAGATGCTCTCGCTGTGGACAGGTCTTACCAGAAGCCAGAAAATAAACAAGGGGTTAAAGGGGCAACTGATATAAGACAGGATGACATTGCTTCACTCACACTTTTTAGTTTAGTATAAATGCGGAGATTTGATGGTCAAGGGAGTGTACATAAGTCAAAAACACACGGACATCACTGATTCATAATTCCTCTTAGTTAACTGTCAACAACACAACAAGAGACCATTGTGATATGTGATTATTTAATTAAAGCACTTATATGTATGGTTTTACAAACATAATTTTGTATTTTAATTTCCTCACATAAACACTCACATAAAAATAAAACCATAGAGTACAGACAGAAAATGCTAAATAAAATTAGGCGAGCCGTTTATATAGAATTTGTACTCCTGATTTCTGAAACCTCATTTTCTCTGCAGGTTCTCCAAGTAGCCGATGAATCTCTTAAGGTTGGTCCTTATGTTGTCCAGAAAACAAAGCTGATCAGGGCTGTATTTTCCTCTGCCTTCTTTTCGCAGCTGTGAGAGAACAAAAAGCCAAACTTTGAAAAGCCTGACATCTAAAGGCCTAAGAACATATTAGAAAACAGAGATCCAGCAATGGCCATACTACGCATGGTCAGACTGTGAATTGATAAAAGCAGCTGAAAAAAAAAAGTACTTTACAGTTTTAAAGTGGAACTTTTAAACGTACAGTATGTAATTTTTGGCCACCAGGGGTCACTCAATCAAAATAATAACAAAAGACGTACTTTGATGACATCGGGAAAGAGCGTGGGCTCATGGGAGTTGTTGATTATGAATTATCAGACCCCTATTAAATTAATATTCCATCAAGCTAGTATTAATAGATGTTAAAACACACGGTCACCTTTCCTTAATAATTATTACAATTACGTTTATACTATGATATTGAACAAGATAGTGAACTGCATATGAAGCTACTTTCTCCAGCTATATATAAGAACAAATGTGAATTTACATTATAGCCTACTATACATGAGCTAGTCCGTCTGCGTTTTACACATGACATCATCGTTTCACAAAATATACAGATAGATATAGTTAGCTTAAATGGGTGCTACCTGTTTAAATGGGTGCTACCTCTCAAACCTGGTTCATTAAGTCGTAACAGGGTGAAAGGCACTTCTGCCATTGCCTGACGGGGTCTGTATCACTTTTACTGGCACTATGTAACTTCGGGGTTTGGGTAGTAACCCGACCACAAAAAGAACTACAAAATTCGACTGCTTTACGTCAAGCGCTACAATAGTCATTATTTCGTTTTTCTTCGTTTCTGATGTCACAATACATCATCCTTTCATGAAATCATGTAACATACTCTACCTTGTCTGTGGACATCGTTCATTCTAAAGCATTAATGAACATTAATGCATTTGTATCTTTGTGCTAATATTTCTTGTAGGCTTTAAACAAACCTTGGCCCTAAACCCTGGCTGAAGAGCTTTGAGCGATGAAAGCAGGTTAATATTTTTTCCAGCAGTCTCTGCTTCATCGCCATCAGCAAACACATCGAAGAGGGCATCCAGCGCTTCCCCGCACACCACCAGGTTTGTGTCCTTCATTGCAACATTCAGTAATGCATTTCCAATCAGCTGCAAAAAAAGAGAAAAGGCTAGCTGTACAACTGACCAAAGCTAATGCAGAATAAACTGCAAAAACTTAGCTCAGTGATTAACTTATTAAAAGGCAGGCAAACAGGCATATTTTTTTTATACAATTCATTTGTAAATCAAACTATATTTATGTCCTAAGATACTGTAGAATGTTGTAAATGTAGCTATCTGTAATTTAGTAAATTGAGACTGCATTCTCATACACATGTTATTTACTCTATGAATAATCTATTTCTAATAATAAATAAAACAGAATTAATTTTAAATTTTAAAATATCTTTTAATTAAAATATTATGAAATGAACATTTGATAATTATTTCCAACCTAAAATAGGGTAATAATTTCTGAATTTTATATTTATTGTGGGCATAATAAAGGCAATATAAACAAGACTAATGTTATTCGAATATGTATACCAGTATTACCCGTAGAGTGTCTTCTGTGTTTTTCTCTTTGGCAAGAGAACTTCCTGTGATACCGAGAATGGCCAGAGCGTTAACTCTCACACTGACCAGCTCACAGCTGGTGGCAGCCTCACAAAAACTCATTAGCTGGTGTGGAGTCATGCACTGCAGGATATACAGCACATAAAACACACACAGTTACACACAAATACAGGGTAAAGCTTGAAATGATGTTCCACTAAAGCATAAAAATTATGAATGTGGTTTTCACCTGAGGGATGTTTTTAGTAGCCATGATCTGTAGAAGAGAGCGAAGAGCACTGGTCACAGCCTCCAGGAACTCCTCATCCTTTAATACCTCTAAATATGAATTCAGAATGGAAGAAATCATGATTCAACGATCACAATAACTGGTCAATACTGAAATCACAATTATTTAAAGGGATACTCCACTTTTTTTGGAAATAGGCTCATTTTACAACTCCCCCAGAGTTAAACTGTTGAGTTTTACCGTTTTTGAATCCATTCAGCCGATCTCCGGTTCTGGCGGTACCACTTTTAGCATAGCTTATCATACATCATTGAAGTGGACAAGACCATTAGCATTTCTCAAAAAAAAAATGACCAAAGAGTTTCGATATTTTTCCTATTTAAAACTTGACTCTTCTGTAGTTACATAGTGCACTAAGACCGACGGAAAATGTAAAGTTGCAATTTTCTAGGCTGATATGGCTAGGAACTATACTCTCATTCCTGCATAATAATCAAGAAACTTTACTGCCATACCATGAGTGCAGCAGCACAATGATATGACGCAGCGCCTGAAAATAGTTCCGTTATGTTGACGGAAGGTAGCCTATTTTCAGGCGCTGCGTCATATCATTAAGCCTGCTGCACTCATGGTACCAGGGCTGGTACTTTTTCAAAGTGGCTGGTGACTTTGCCTTGTATACCAGCCACAGTGGCGGATAGATTGTAAAACATATTTTTATTGGTTACTACTTAAAACATTCCTTGTAACGGATTGGACAGCTTTTGTCAAATAATGCTGTTGCTAAGTAACAATAATGCACTTTTGTCGAGTAACTAATTTGATTGGTTTTCAGCGGACTGTGACACATATAGCTGAGCTGAGGTACAGACGAAAGGACAATTTAAAAAATGTGGCGACATATCCCCGGTGTTAAGAGGCCCGCCGTGGAGTCAGCAGTAGCTATGAATGTACAAACTGTTGAGGGCGAAGTAAATAAAAAGAGAAGGTACTTTTCGAACAAGTGGCGCATTAATGACGAAGGGAAAACGGGGGAAAGGTTAGCCTACCTTCCCGTCGAACAGTCCATGCACTGTACTTACTGTGTATGATAATAATTTATAAATTTGAATTCCGGGAAAAGTGGCTGGTAAAAAATATAAGTGGCTGGTAAAATTGGGCATCCACCAGCCACTGTGGCCATTTCCCACCCCGCATGGTACGGCAGTAAAGTTTCTTGATTATTACGCAGGAATGAGAGTACCACCCACAGCGCTGCCATTTGGTATTTGCAAGTGAAAACAGTGTAACCAGTTCTGACGCAATGGCAAAAGTTTGAGCATAGCATGCAACCTGTTATGTCGTTGGCTGCACAGAGCAGCACAGAACACTATTTGAGCAAAACATGTCACAGCTGTCTTATAAAGAACAACTTCAGTGAACTGGGCCAACTTGTGTAAAGTTAAACATGACGGTACATACAAGTTGATTAGACGAATCAATGTAACACCACAACAACAACTACATAAATGTATCCATTAACCATTCAGAAACGTCCAGGTGCAGTCTAAAAGTTGCAACCTCTCTTCTTAAGTCTTTTTATACGGCTGCACTCCGCTACTGGTTATTTCTGAGATTTTGCAGATTTCATTTTCCAACAGGACTTGACACCTGCACACAGTGCCAAAGCTACCAGTACCTGTTTTAAGGACCATGGTATCCCTGTTCTTAATTGGCCAGCAAACTCACCTGACCTAAACCCTGTAGAAAATCTATGGGCTATTGTGAAGAGGAAGATGCGATACGCCAGACCCAACAAATGCAGAAGAGCTGAAGGCCACTATCAGAGCAACCAGTGTTAAGTTATGTTTCTTTTACTGCGCATGTGTGAAGAGCACCTTTAATTGGTGAGCGCGGTTTTTTGTTGTGTTTTTGTTCAGTCTGGCGTTCTATGAGAGGTAGAGCGGCTGTGTTATGTGATGGCGCAATAAAGAATCTACCGTCTGATAACTGTTGTAGTTATTGAGTAAACATTGGTAGCAGAGGATGGCTGCTGCTGGGAATTACAAAAATCCCCCACCGTTTGACGAGAAGACGGCTTATGAAAGTTGGAAAAATGAGATTGAAATTTGGAGACGCGTTACTGACCTGGAAAAGAAAAAACAAGCCTTGGCAGTTACTCTGTCACTAACGGGCAGAGCAAGGAACAGTGCTCTGGAAATTTCCGCTGAGGATTTGAATGATGACACGGGAATGCAAACACTCATAGCGAAGTTGGACTCTGTATTTTTAAAAGAAGAAAAAGATCGGCAGTACGAGGCCTACACGGAGTTTGACCGGATCACTAGAGAGAGCGGTGTTTCAATGGTGGAATACATCGTCGAGTTCGAACGTCGATACAACAGGCTACGTAAGTTTAAAATGGAGCTTCCTGATGCCGTACTAGCCTTTAAGCTACTTGATACGGCCGGACTTACTGTTAAAGATAAACAGTTAGCACTTACAGCTTGCTCTAGCGTTTCTTTCACTGAAATGAAATCAGCCTTGAAAAGAATTTTTGGAGATAACGTTACTTCACCACGAGAGGGCGGCAGTGTACTGCAAAACACAGATGGTGACACTGCCTATTACACGAGATATTCAGGAAAACGGGGACACAAGTTTAACACTACACAACAACCCCAAACCATAGCTCAAGGCACAAACCCTCTTGATAAATATGGAAGAAGAACGAAATGTGCAATTTGCCAAAGCACGTATCACTGGGCAAAGGACTGTCCAAATAAAAATGAACATGTAAGACTGACAAAAGATGAAGGACTAAAAGATGACGTTGAAGAATGTAACATCACTTTGTTTTCAAATGAATCTTTGTCTAACACAGAAATTTTCATGGTGGAGGCTTTAGGATCAGCTGTGATTGACACAGCCTGTACAAGAACTGTGTGTGGAGAAAAATGGCTTGAAGATTACACAAGTGGGCTGCCACAGAGTGAGTTACTGAAAATAGATGACAAACAAAGTGCAAGACCATTCAGATTTGGTGATGGCAAGGTTGTTTATTCCACAAGGAAAGTTACCATTCCAGCAAGGATAGGACATACCAGATGCAAAATAGAGACGGAAGTTGTTCCTGCAGAAATACCAATGCTTTTAAGCAAGACTTCATTGAAAAGAGCAAGTGCAGTTCTGGACATTGCAAGTGACAAAGCAATGATGTTTAAACAACCTGTTAAACTTGAACTAACATCTTTAGGACATTACTGTGTGAATTTGAGAGAAGACAGTCATCCAGAAGAAAAGGAGACAAGTGAGAACAAGACACAAAATGAAAATGAAATTCTTGCTGTGACAGAAAACATGACAACAAAAGAAAAGGAGACAGTCCTATTGAAACTACACAGACAATTTGGACATGCTTCAGCTGATAGACTGCAAAAATTACTGGCCTGCTCAGGTAATCACGATGATGAAAGCAACACAATTCTCAAGAACATTGTTAAAAACTGTGATACATGTACCAGATACAGCAAGCCAAAACATAAGCCTGTAGTGGGTTTGCCTATGGCATCAGCCTATAATGAGACTGTGGACTTACATGAGCTTGAGCCTGGAGTATGGTATTTGCATGCTATTGACCATTTCACACGCTTCAGTGCAGGGAGTATCGTCACCACAAAGAACCCAAAAGAGATAGTGAAGATAGAGAAGTGAAGCACTTTATTCACTGCTGGATAAGTGTTCATGGTCCCCCATGCAGATTTAGTGATAATAGAGGTGAATTTAATAATAACGAAATGAAGGACATGGCTGAAAAGTTTAACATTGAAATCAAAACAACGGCAGCATACAGTCCATGGAGCAATGGCCTTGTTGAAAGGCACAATCTGACCCTAACTGAAATTCTGCTGAAACTGAAGAGGGACAACAACTGTGACTGGAAGACAGCTCTAGATTGGGCACTAATGGCAAAGAACTCCATGCACAATGTGCATGGTTATAGTCCCTACCAGTTAGTGTTTGGGCAGAACCCGAATCTTCCCTCAGTCCTCACCAATAAGCCTCCAGCTCTAGAAACAAGTATGAGTAGTTGGATAGCTAAACAAATCACCACACTACATGCAATGAGAACAGCATTCACAGAAGCCGAATGCTCAGAGAGAATTAGCAGAGCCCTTCGTAAGCAACTGCGGCCCGTTGATGACAGATATGAAACGGGGGACAAAGTGTATTATAAGCGAGTAGATTGTAATGAGTGGAAAGGTCCAGGTGTGGTCATTGGCCAAGATAGTGTGGTTGTATTTGTCAGGCATGGTGGAACCTATGTTCGGGTGCATCAGTCTAGACTAAGAAAGGTGGATGACCCACAAACAAACCTGGAGGAGACAGAAAGGGAACAAATGAAAAAAAATGAAAATCCCACATTAACACCAGCAGCAGATCTTAGTGACACTGAAAGTGAAACTGAGGAAATGACACCAGAAAATGATGAACCCCTCAATGCTGAAGATGTCAGTGAACCTTCTGCATCAGTGCTACCTGGAGGTGATAGTCTTTATCAACCCGACACGCCACAAACCTGCTCATCCACAAACTGTGAAGGTCTAAGCCTAAAAAAAGATCAAATAGTTAAATACACAGATAATCAAAGTGGACAAATCCATATTGGAAAAATCCTCAGCCGAGCAGGAAAAGCAACCGGCAAACACAAAAACTGGTACAGTTCAGTGAGCCTGAGGAAACTGCTGGCACGACTGCATCAGTCAATCTAGGACAAATGGACAATGTTCAGGTGATTCCGTCCGAACATGCTAAGTTGAGCACTGACTACAATGAAGAAGATATATTGATACTACATGATGATCTCTTCACGCATGAAAAAAGTACAGAACTCAGCACCTGGAAGAGAAATAACATCTTTGAAGAAGTGAAAGATGAAGGCCAGAAGTGCATCTCCACGAGGTGGGTCTGCACACTCAAAGAAACAACTGATGGAGTTGTACGTAAGGCCAGACTAGTGGCGAGAGGCTTTGAAGAAATGAACACTCAAGACCTTCCCAAAGACTCACCTACATGTGCCTCAGAGTCTCTTAAAATGATCATGGCAGTAATATGTCAAAATAAATGGCAGCTAAACTCCATGGACATTAAAGCAGCCTTTTTACAAGGTAAAGAGTTAACCAGAGATATTTACATTCGCCCACCACAAGAAGTGCAGAACAAAGGAACCATATGGAAGTTGAAAAAATGTGTTTATGGCCTAACAGATGCTTCTTTATTCTGGTATAATAGAGTAAAAGATACCATGCAACAATTGGGAGCTACCGTGTCAAAGGTAGATCCAGCAGTATTCTACTGGGTGGATGATTCCTGCAAGGTGATGGGGATTCTTGCGTCACATGTGGTTGACTTTATTTGGGGTGGTACAGATGCATTCTCCATAAATATCATTCCTCAGTTGAAAGCTGCCTTTCAAGTCGGACGGGAAGAACATGACAGTTTCAGCTACATTGGAATAGAAGTACATTCTAAGGACGATGAAATACAAGTACAACAAGGAACGTACATAAAAAATCTGCAACCCATCCCAGTGGATTCCACCAGAGCAACACAACGTGAAGCGTCATTGACAGATGATGAGATGGACATGCTAAAATCAAAGATTGGACAAATATTGTGGGTTGCCAGGCAAAGCCGACCTGACATTATATATGACATATCCATGTTGGCATCTAACACAAAGCATGCTACCGTTCAGACCCTGCATTCTGCAAATAAACTTATCAGAAAACTGAAATCAGAAGAGGTCATCTTGAGGTTCCAGTACTTAGGGGAAAACAGTTCTGTTAAATTGGTGGTGTACAGTGATTCCTCAATGGGAAATCTTCCAGACGGTGGCACACAGGGTGGTCATTTCATCATGCTTATGGGGAAAATGGAACATTTTCACCTATATCTTGGCAGTCAAAACGGATCAGAAGAGTTGTACGGAGTACCTTAGCGGGAGAGACTTTGGCACTTGCAGATGGAGTTGACAGTGCAGTTTTCCTCGCTACACTATACTCTGAGATTACCACTGGTGGCTGCTCATGCATCAATGTGCCTATTGTGTGTGTAATAGACAATCATTCTCTTCTTGATGCTCTCAAATCTACAAAATCTGTAACCGAAAAGAGACTGCGCCTAGAAATCAGTAGTATGAAGGAGCTTATTCACTCTGGAACTATTCAGCAGATCTTGTGGTCAGCCACTAAAGAGCAGCTAGCTAACTGCTTGACCAAAAAGGGCGCATCTGCACTTGGCCTCCTGAAAGCCCTCAGCACAGGTGTTTGCCATCTTAAGGACTGAATGGATTTGCTTATGTTTTGTCAATGTCTAGTCGTTTAAACTGAGGTACCTAAGTTATCCTGTTATAATAATAACAAATGCTTATGTTCTAAACTTGAACAGTTTTTTTTTTTCATAAAGAAAAAAGGGAGATTGTTATGTTTCTTTTACTGCGCATGTGTGAAGAGCACCTTTAATTGGTGAGCGCGTTTTTTTGTTGTGTTTTTGTTCAGTCTGGCGTTCTATGAGAGGTAGAGCGGCTGTGTTATGTGATGGCGCAATAAAGAATCTACCGTCTGATAACTGTTGTAGTTATTGAGGAAACAACCAGGGCTCTCATAACACCCGAGCAGTGCCACAGACTGATCGACTCATGTCACGCCACATTGCTGCAGTACTTCAGGCAAAAGGAGCCCCAACTAAGTATTGAGTGCTGTACATGCTCAAACTTTTCATGGCTTATTAATTTAATATATTGATGTAATGTGTGATAAAAAAGTTACAGTTTTGCTGTTAAGGAAAAATATGCACTGGATTTATAAAGACAAATTGGAAGAATCATTGCAAAAAGGAATGTGGCACAAATGAGCGTTATAACTTATTTTAGATTATCCAAAATTGTAATTGACAATAAAATGTAATTAATCTCCCAGCAATTAATCACCTGCTGAGCTGAAGACCAATGTGGAGAGGTGCAGAGCCACTGCCTGTAGCCCTGAAGCACCGCCAAGAGACTCTGTATCCATAGAGGAAAGGATATTATGGAGACACGTCAGTGCCCGACACTGCACCCGGTGCATCCTAGAAGAAACAAACCTCGAGAGGATAAGATTAGGGTTCTCATAGCTTTGCATGATACTAAAACCATCATGCATATGTTTTTACTTTTTCAAGAGGCATTTCCAGGAAGGGTGTTTGCTACAGAGCTCAAGGACTGCAGCACTGGGGAACTCTGCTTTCTTTAAGACCTGAAAACAATCAGACAGTGAATTGAATACAGTACACACAGCTATGACACAGGAACAGTATGTTATACAAATAATACCCAAGTATTTATTGAGTATATTATACAAATAGTATACAAATACAAACAGTTGCCTTTGACCATTCTTTGAGTATTTCTTAAATGTTTTATGAATTTCCAAAGTCTAATTTTAACATTAAAGGAGAACTCCGGCGCAAAATGAAATTTGGTCTAATTACACATTGTTACCTAGTCAACCGTTATCTGAGATTTGTTTTCATGATTATCGAATGTAGATAGTTTTATCTCTAAAAACAGTTTAGCCTATAACGCTAGTATAACGCAAGTAAATAGGGCATAGAGTAATGACAAATAAAAATCGCTAGTTAATACCACTAACAAGGCTCAAAATAGCCCAACACTAACACGGTAGCATAATCAGGGTCCCACATACAAACCGAAGCATTGAGAACGTTGTAAGTGTACAGACAGTTTAATAAGAAGATATTTTATAAAGACAGTCGACTTCACGAAAACAGACAGGAGCCATCTTTGGAAAACAGTCTCGAGTAGTCGAACCACGAACACCGAGCCAAGTGCGCTGGTGAGATGTGAACGAGTCAGAAGTTGTGATAAGGTGGCTCGGCGTTCGTAGATCGACTACTCGAGACTGTTTTCCAAAGATGGCTCCTGTCTGTTTTCGTGAAGTCGACTGTCTTTATAAAATATCTTCTTATTAAACTGTCTACATTCGATAATCATGAAAACAAATCTCAGACGGTTGACTAGGTAACAATGTGTAATTAGACCAAATTTCATTTTGCGCCGGAGTTCTCCTTTAAGTGACACGTGAACACCAAGTATGCTAACCCATACTTTTGATAGAATTGCTACAGCTACTGTAATTTCTTGAACATGTGGACATCAAAACATGCAAACCCAGAGAGAGAGTCAAAACTTTTATTTTGAAACATCGATGACTATTTAGCATATTTAGAAACATACTGATGTATTCTCCTGTGTTGGGGACTTGGCGTAGGTTTATAAATTATTTACATTACAAATCTGATTAAATGGTTCAAATTGAGTTCCCAGATGAATGTTATAAGCAACCCAAACTGGATTTTTAGACGCGCTCCACGCAGGTAAATGTTGACAGTTAGTGTGGAGCAGCATTTACTGTAACTGGAGCCGCTCTCAGACGCACATAACCAACATGTAAATAAAGCGCATATACTATATTAACTTAATTATATTGCTGCCTTTGAGAATTAACAATAGCACAATTCTATGGTATGGTTTTTAAATGGTTTTAATACAATGTGCAGCCTTAGAAAACGGTCTAATAATGCGTTTCATGGATTCTTGTCCGTGCAATGCGCCACTTTCAGTATTTTGCCGGTTACTCGACATGGGTAAATTGCAATCAAGGACTTTTTTAAATTGAGTACTCAAATTTTATTGAGGAATCGTGACAGCCCTAATTATAAATACCTTTCCTGTCAATTTTGATACATTTAATCTGTCCTTGCTCATTAAAAGTAATCTTTCATAAGGACTAAACGATATCCTCATTTCACTATTAAGCAAAAATATGCCCATAGTGCTCCCAATTTAGCTTGTTTTACAAATATCCCAAAGCAGCCTGGAGTACAGCATGTGAGGTTTGTTTTCCCTACTGGACCAGAAGAGTCTGTAACACCAGAGTTACACAAAAAGACAATGTCATTGTATGTTTTGCAGACTATGTAATAATATACGTTACCTGTTGAGGTATGCTGTGGTTGAGCAGGATTGTGTGAAGTTCAGCAGACATACAGAGAGGAGAGAACAGGCTGGAATTAGTGTCTGGCATCCCATCAGCACACACCTCACTCTCATCACTGCTGGACATCTCCTCCCACTCATCATCTGAGGGCTCTACACAGAGAGAGACAGAGAGACAGAGAGAGACAGAGAGAGAGACAGAGAGAGAGAGAGAGAGAGAGAGAGAGAGAGAGAGAGAGAGAGAGAGAGAGAGAGAGAGAGAGAGAGAGACAGACAGAGAGAGAGAGAGAGACAGAGAGAGACAGAGAGAGACAGAGAGAGAGACAGAGAGAGAGAGAGAGAGAGAGAGAGAGAGAGAGAGAGACACAATATCCCATCATATTATTCTGTCTTGTCTTCTATGATACAAACACAGAAATCATTCCTCTAATCCTGTGCAGGGCTTAGTATATTCACCTGCTCGGCTATAAACAACACAAACTCACCATCGGAGCAACACATGTTGACAATGATTTCCAGGGACGTCTGCTGTGCTGACATCAGTGCTTTGGCCTCTCGCAACTCCAGTCTGTCTCTCTTAAAACCACAACATACACACACAACAAAACCACAAAAGTAATTGTTGGGGTCATCTGTACACAGTGATGGTTAAAAAAGATAGTTTAACTGATTACTAGTAATTGACTCAATGAAGCTGAAATAGAAAATGAAAAAAATTAGGTCATTCATGGCAACATGGAAAGGACAGATACAGTAAACGTGCTTTGCTTACAGATGAAAACTAGGCCACAAATGAGGATCTGGATCAAATCTATCTCACCATGAACTTTCAAAGAGGACAATGTTCAGGACACCCTATGGGCAGGTTACACTTGCCAACAGAAGTTCAGAGGTTACTGTAGCCCTTCACACTCATATGTAAATGAGGACAGTCACTCTGTGTTTAGAGAGAGCGAGAACCATCTTGCTCTGAGGGACAGATATGCCATCACTTGCGTTTACATGGCTTGAAGGAGAAAGAGAGAGTGCAGAAGGTATTCCCGCCCTCACAATGGCCTTATTTGAGTCATGTGACACATTCAGCCAGTCAATAAGACATAGTCCTCATGTTGAGGAAAATAGTCAAGATGTTCTTTAAGAGTGTGCCTGTGACCTCCATGTGCACTCTAATCTATCATAGCAAAAGGCTCACTTTTGTAATTAATTGTTTCTTAGATAATTCACTCAAAAAAAATTTAATCTGTGATCCTATATACATTTCTTTTTAAACAACAAGACAGAGCAGCTTCAAACTTACAGGCAACAGATCTGAAATGTCACTTTTTGTTTTTGACATTTGTCCCTTGGGCTTTCTTCCATTCATCTTCTCATCTCTCACATCCTCCTCCATCTCTTCGGCTTTGTGTCCTGCAAGCCGTTCGTCTGTATGATCTGACTCTGTGGCAGATGTTGTCTCTTTAGACAGACGGGCAGATTCAGCATGCCACAGCTCTGGGATGAGCATTCCAGCGTCCAAAATGAGACAGTGTGAGAGAGTGGCGGCCAGCGCTGTCAGTGTCTGAGACTGCTGAGCAGAAGACAGACTGCTTTTTAGATTCCATAAAGAGCCTGAAGAACGGATGAAAAACAAACAACTATTAAACATATAAAATTAGCTTTAGAAGGATGTAACGACTCACTCAACTCACGATGCGATACACGATACTGGTTTCACGATATGATTTTATCAAGATTTTTTTAACAAGTGATTCATTTAAGAAATTATAAATGAAAAAGTGTCCCTTTTATTATTTCTAAGACAAAATGCTGCACATTTCTTTTTAATTTTAAAATATATTTGTCAAATAAAAAAACTACATTGAAATTGAGTTGAAAGGTTGTTTCAACTCAGTCTTTCTGTCGGTCTGGTCAAGAGGGTGGGCACTGGTACCTTCACACACTAAGTAAAAGACTATGTAAAATTAGTACCACATTTAGAGGGGTTTTAATTTTGTTATAATTTGTATCATTACACTAGCAAGAGTAAAAAAAACACACACATTTAGAAAAATATATGCCATAACCATCAATAAATTATATATTTAAAAGCGCCAGCAACCTAAACTTCCAACACGTCGGCTGTGTGGAGGAAAAGACGCGCGTCAGTGCCGAGTTCTCTTTCGGGCTTGAACAGACCATAACACACACAAATTATGCCAAAATGTGCGTTTTGTCGAGTGTCCTCATAAGAGCAGTCTTAAATGATTTAAATAAAGTCTTAAATGAACGTAGAGATTTGTGAGAAAATGGGACGTGTGTCAAATCGCGTCTCTGTCAGCAGCGGCTGGTCTTAAAGTGTCATTAATGTTAATCAAAGGACAAAGGTACGAGACTAAGTAAATTATTCTCAGACCCGGAGCCAGGAGGATTATTATACCAGTAACGTTAGCCTAATAATCATGAATGCACTCCGCTATCTTTTAACACATCTCCGGCGAACGAGGACTTCACACAAAAGAAAAACTCTTAATGTGCACAGTGAAATTCAGCGACCTATGGCGTTTCCTGATGGATCGAGGTTGTTCGTTAACTTCCTTTTATACGTGCAACTCACGTAGCCTATAAGGACACTGACAATGCGCTGACAGACAGGACCAAGCAGGAAATATTTAATATGAAACAAAGTCTCAACTTTCAAATTTGGTCAGTCAAAGAAAATGAAACAATAAATAGGCCTACCGTTTTGTGTCTCTTTAATGAGTCGTGACAGATTGCCTCAGTTAAAGCCAGGTTCAAATCCACCGACATTAATCTACTAACTCTCCTGACTGCTTTGTCCGACAAAAATGGTGGATTTTGATTGATCAGATCGCATGTTAATCAAACTCCCTGCGAAGGATGAATTGACGCTAATTTAAAAGTAAAAGTGAAGTGCACACTGCCGCACCAGCTTTTTATAAGCGATGTAAAAAAAATTAGCACCAATTCAGGGCACAATAACAAAACAGCTACTCCGCATGACCGCACCATTATGCAAGACTTTTAAAAGCGATTTTTAAAAGCCCCCATCGGTGATACCGTTATTACCAGTGTTGTCACACGCCGATTAATCGGTGGGAAAATATCCTCACCATCACATCCCTACTCCTAAGGACTGAAGTTTGAAGTCTGAACTTAAAAATTAACTGTGGCACAGGCATATGATTTATTCTCCTCATTTATTCTAAGTGAAATAATTTATCTATTTTTCAGGGGTGAATGTCGGTCTAAATTTGTAAAATGATATATTTATAATATAATAAAATGTTGTTTGTCTTGTGTATTGCCTTATCTATAACACATGAGTGTAATAAGGTAAAGGTAGTACAGGAGAGAGACTTTGATTTGATGACTACATTTGGTATTCACACACTGTGAATGTGATTTTTAAAAATCTTATTGATAGTATTTTTTGTAATCTCCACATGGCGTGAAAACAAGCTGTGTTAAATCCACTCCATAATAACAGACATAATCTAACATTTATAACATCTATGGTTATTGCACCACTTAGTGGTCAAGAGCAGAAATGCTTTTCCTGACGCAAAAAAAAAAGCATTCTGGTTGAGTACCATCTGTATGTTGTAAAAAAGGTTGGACGTAGTAAATGTATTTAGTAAAAATATGTATTACACGTCCAGTGTCGTGTTGTTTTACCTGCAGCCAGTGTGCGCAGGAGAGTGTATTCCATACTGGTGTGTGTGGTGGACAGGATGTTGTCCAAGATGCCAAATACCCCTGCATTCACACTGCGCACCAATTCTGAGTTCTCTTCTGTTACTGTGTGCAAGCAGTGAGCTACACAGGAAACAAACACACATACACAAACAACAGCAATTACCTCTAAATAGTCCCAAATAAAGGAGTGTGAATATATATATTTTTACATTTATTTAGCTGTCTTCAGTGGCACATGATCCTTCAGAAATACTTCTAACATGCTGATTTGATGCTTAATAATCTTTTATAATTATTATCAATGTTAAAAGCAGCTGTGCTGCTTAATATTTGTGTAAACCATGATACAAATCTTTCAGGATTCTTTGATGAATAAAAAGTAAAAAAAACAGCATTTATTTAAAACAAATCTTTTATCATTATAAATGTCTTTACTGTCACTTTTGATCAATTTAAGGCGCGCGGTGTGTGTGTGTGTGTGTGTGTGTGTGTGTGTGTGTGTGTGTGTGTGTGTACCTGCTGATATTGCCAGCTCCATATTCTGAGGGTGCCTCTGTAGACAGTGTAGAAGAATATCTAGAAGTCCAGACTTGTTGAACACTGACACTGCTGTGCTACTGCTCTCACTACACAGCAGAAGCAGAAGCAGTTACAGCACAACTCTTCATGCTTTGTTTTAATTTAAGCACATGCTAAGTAATACTCTAAATGTTTCTAAATCACTTAATGTTTTGCTAAATTACTTTTCTTTTTAATATAACTTAATCTAGGCCCTGTTTACACCTGGTATTAGGATGTGTTTTGGTTGATCGGATCACAAATAGACAACGGTAAAAACAGGTGCAAACAGGGTCTAAAACATTTTGAGCTTGTCCATTTTCAACCACTTCCAGAGGTAGTCAAAAACGAATGCATTCGAACAGCCACAAAAGTCAGTCTATTATTCACTGACCTAATGCGTAAACATTATGTGAAGAGCTCTAGCTGCTGCTCTCTGTGCGTTTTTCTGTCGTCTCCGGTCGCATTCATGTGTAAATTGTGCAAGCAAAATGATTTTGTCTATTAAATCAAAAGATCTGAAAAAGCCCATACATTTAACCGCACAAAGACCCTCCCCTCAAAGAAATCAAGACGGAAGTGGATGAAAGTGGACAACAGAGACAGTATAAAACACCAGAAGTAACTGGGAATGTGTTTCCCTTGATACCATCTTATCTTATATACCAGATGGAAACAGTGCCCTAGCATAGGGACAATATAAAGCATGATGATGCACTGTCAAGTGGTCACAAGAAACACTCAAGGGCATTTCTAAGACATTTGTTAATACTCTTGTTAGGTATAAACATCAATCTGTCATGACCACAAAAAAGACCTTGGAGTTAGTTTGAACTCAGTCTTACCAGAGGTTCCAAAGTAAATTTACTGCCTCATTGGTGACATCTTCCACCGTGTGTTTCTGTCCTTTCATAACAGGAGAGGTCGTCACGTCAAAGCCAGCACAGCACTGTTCTCCACAAACACACACAACAGTCTCATGAATAAAAAGAAAATTCTCCTCTTCACTAGGGGTGGGCAGCATTAATATCACAATTTTTCAGGTAGGATAATGATCCACGATCTTAATTATTTTTTATGTTGGTTTAAGCCTATTTTGGAAGTTACTGGCCAGGGGTGCGTTTTCCAAAGCCAACTATGGTCGCAAGTTCTGTCGTTACCAATAGAGTTCAATGGCACTTGCGACCATAGACCATAGGCAAACGATGCTTTTGGGAAACGCACTCCAGTACACCTAACTCATTTCCCATTTAAAGGTAAACTATGCAACTTTTTTTATTCAATATCAACAATTTAAATTTAAAGTCAATACATCATCAATCCTTCTTCCAAAATGTGTTTACCTCATTCACGATGGTAAGCCTATTATATGCGTTTATATTTTAGACCTGTCGGGATGGTCTTCGAAGGAATCTGCATTCGTGCGTCACTAGTCAGTGCGTGTTTCATCATATACGTAAATAGAGAAAAGTTTAAAGGTGCCCTAGAATGTGAAATTGAATTTATGTTGGCATAGTTAAATAACAAGAGTTCAGGACATGGACATGACATACAGTGAGTCTCAAACACCATTGTTTTCTCCTTATTTAAATCTCGCTTTTAAAAAACACCCCTGAAAAACAGGCGAATCTCCACATAACACCGACTGAGACGCAACAGTCGGGATCATTAATATGTACGCCTCCAAAAATTTGCAAAATCCAGCGCTCAATGCCAGGCGGTACTGCGCAGCCGAGTCATCGAAACAAGCGAGGATCAGAGGGAAAATGGCAGATCATGGAAATTAGGGCTGACTTCTAATAGTCGAGGATTCGACGATTCGATTCGGAGAGGTCTGATTCGACTATGAACCTCATAGTCGAATAGTAGGGGGTCTGTTCACATATCGCGTCTTTTGCGCGCTCAAGTTCGTTATTTCAAAATAGGCGCGCGGTATGCAACGAATGAGCAGCAGCACACTACATGCCTGTAACGTCCGGACCACATTTGTTAGCATTTACGGATTTATTGACTCACAATGGCTTCTAAAAAAATCATCAAAAGTGTGGGAGTGTTTCGAGAAGGTTAAAGATGACCCAAAGAAAGTTAATTGCAAGTTGTGCCAGCAGCTTCTTTCATATCACACGACGACAACCAACATGGCTCATTTGAAACGGGTAAGGCTTGTTAACTTTACAAACAAAAAACAAACAAACAGTTCTACCACTCTTTTGTCAATACAGACATAAACCCTATATTATTATTATTATTATAATTTTTGGGGAGACGCGTGCGTATTAATGAGTAGCCTACTCTAGCACACACACGCAAGGTCTCGCGTTCTCCCTCTGTCCTGCGCGTGTGTAATTAAAGGTGCAGTGTGTAACATTTTTGACTATTTATTAACAGAAATGCAATATGACATCCATAACTATGTGTTCAGTTGTGTATAAAGAACTTACTTAATAAACCATAATGTTTTTATTACCTTAGAATTAGGCATTTATATCTACATAGGCGCGGGAATCCCCTTCTATGAAGGCCGCCATATTATGACGTCATATTTCTACCGTAGCCGACAGCGAACAAACAGCGTTACAGAGCGCGTTTCGTCACTACCTTGAAAGAGAAGCCGCAGAAAGCTAGAAGAAGCTAGTCATAAACACCGTGAGTGTTTTCCCTTGTCAGTGGTGTAAATATGTAGTTGGATTGTTTCATGTAATTTTATTCTTCACCCTCGCTGTGTTATGGCTTTGCTATGTGGGGATAAATGTGCTGGTTACGTTCGTGAGACAGCTGATTAGTAGGCTACTCTTGTCATTGACCGGAAAACAGTTACAGGAATCACCAACCCGTCGATCTTGGAAGCATTTTAAGTCGATCGAGTTTCCAAAATCAGAGAAAAAAGGCTATTGTGTGTAATAAGTGGTGTCTATGGGATGCGGAGGCACGCGCGCTGTTATTACAATCACGTCATTTTTACCGCACGCACCTTTGGGCTCATGCGGACGCGTCGTATAAACAAGGCTTTAACCAGCTCAGCCACAGTAACAGCTCATATTAGCCAGCTAAACTTTTACTACCCTGTTAGAAAAAATCTATAGTTGCATAGTTTCAGGTGGTTCTACTCCCTCGCAATATTATGGGTTTGCTATGTGGGGAGAATGTGCTGGTTACGTTCGTGAGACAATCAGCTGATTACTATTATTTACAACAACTGACGAGATCTGTCGTGTCGACAGCTCAGACCATTATATTATGTATTAAGACCCTTGATCCTCACCTGACTATGGCTTTGTAAACTTTATCCATGATGTGGTTTATAATGGACTGTGGTACTCCATGTTAGCTGTGGGCTGTGGCTTGTTTTACTCTGGCTCACTACGACGATGTTTGTCCCGTTTTAGCCACCGTAGCTTCTTCGAAAGGGAGGGGTGAGCAGTGGGCTAGCCCTTAGTGTAAACTCGCAAACGAACCGCTAGATGTCGCCAAAAAGCTACACACTGCACCTTTAATGCGGACTCTAGCACACACACGCAAGGTCTCTCACTCTCTCTCCCTCCCTCCCTCTGTCTTGCGCGTATTCAACGAAACCTATAATATATAAAAATATATATATGTTAACGATGAAATACGGGACAAATCATGATTTTTTTCATAATAGCCTAAGTCGGGACACTAAAATTAGAGTTGAAATATGTCCCGGGAAAAAAATACCTACGTGTGATATGTTTTGTTCATTTGGCTTTAAATGAATAAAAGGTATTTGTTACACACCATGTTTTTCTTTTATTTTTTTTTAGCTCTTTTGTTTGAAATGGAAAAAATCTAGCTGCTATCTTAAAAAAAAAAAAAAAAAAAAAAAAAAAAGGTTCGACTATGGCAAAATCTAACGAATCAGATTCGACTATGAAAATCCTTAGTCGAAAACAGCCCTAATGGAAATAAATGCTATGTTCCAGGCTGTGCAGAGGAGGTGAGGACTTTTCATACCCTTCCCACAGAAAAGAAATGTCAAGGCGTGGTTGATGTTTATCTATAGGCTAATCGGATACCGCAAGAGTTTAATTCGAAGTTGTTAGTTTGCTCTGCCCATTTCACCACGGACTTATTTTCTAACCTGGGACAATATCAAGCAGGCTTCTCTCAGTGAATAAATTATATACAGAAAGCGATCAAACAACAATCTTTCCACACAGCGCGAGTTTATCTGGACACTTGCCAAACTCGTTATGAAATCAATGACGCATGTTAGGCCCTACACTACACCACAAAGCTCTTACTGTATGTACATCATCGTGTTTGCATTGGTCTCACGATCAACAGACTGTCATCTGCTCAATGCTCATCACGGCAACATTTTATGTGATGGGAATAGATCTAAATACTTAAAAAACATCTCACGATTCGCTAATCTTGATAGCTGTAATAGTAAAAACGTTTAATAGCTGTAGCAAAAGTATTCGAGAGAGTTTCACATGTAATACGTAGCTATTTCATATCCACGCATGTCAGCTAATCACAGCAGTGGCCGGTTACACTAAATCCCACAGCCAATCACATCAGTTACACTGAATCCCACAGCAGACACGCCCCTTCAAACAGAGTGTTCAAATCAGAGTCTAAAATCAGGCTATGAAAATGCCTTTTATTTCTAAATTATGACTATTTTTGATCTAAAAAACATACTAACATTATAAGGGCAACCCAGGAAACATTATAAAATAATAAAATAACCCCATTCTAGGGCACCTTTAAAGTGAATTGATCCAGGATGCATACCTCCCTCAGGACAGCAGACAGAGATGTCAGCACATCCTGTCTCACCATGTCCTCACATACTTCAGGGCCTCCACAGGCACTAAGATTCCTGTAAAACAGAGGGTCATTTTTACTAAATAAACCCCAAAGCAGAGGAGTATTGTATCAAAGAGCTGTGTAATAGTGATAGCAAGCATATAATTCACTAAGATGTTAATTAGAAAAACTATTCCAGAGAGAAATAATGACATTAAAACAGACATACCATTTTTCTTTTCTACACAAATGCTGAAGCAGTCTTTTTAGACTTCTTCACGCAGTCTGTGTGACAGTTTCTAAAGGGCTTTTCACACTACGCTTGACCTCAGGTTATTGCTATTCTAAAACCCTTCTGACCCGGGTAGAAGAACATTTCAAATTTGCAATTCAAAAGCAGGGTTTGGATCGCTTTTTCTAGCAACGCTTTTACGGATTTAACCCTACATTGCAGTGATAAATTTGTGTGAATGAATGCAGTACAGCTAGATGCTTAGCAAGAGACAGCAAATTGCTTGCCTCATATTCATGTGTTTTGGGCAGTCAAAGAAACACAGTTTGTCATTTAAACAGAAGTTTCAGCGTTTGAGAGGAAAATGTGTCAAATGGTGATGAAAAAATTTGACTATTTGAGTGAAGATGATGCATATCTTATAGTCCAAAAAAGTCCATTCAGGAAAAAGTACAGATAGCAATATAATATGAGGATGTACAAAGCTAGACCCTTTATGTATGTCTATGTTAGCCCAATCAGTGACACCGACACCGCAAATGCAAATAAGAAAACTAACCTTGGTTTCAGGAAAGTACAGTATGAAACGCCCGCTTATGAAAACCCAGGATAAATTGTTTACCCCTGCATAGGGGCGCCAAAGCGATGGTAAAAAAAACATTTAATTAATTAAAAATATATTTTGTATTTTCTACGTATCTGCTGTTGTGCGTTTCTAAATCATTTCTGCATTTCCTCAATGTTATATAAAATTTTAGAGGACTAACAGGCTAGAGTAGGCCCCCTCATGAAGAACGGGGGCGGGGTAATATTGCGAGCAGCACAGTTTTACCTAAAATCATGTGAGAAACACTGGTATTGCTGTTCCAATGGCGCTTATAGTTTTTTAGGGTTCATCACGGTGGAGTAGCTATAGTTCAATTGTATTAATAAATGACATTTTTTTTACTTATTTGATCTGTTTGCTCTCACTCGTTCCTACTCACTTATTAGGCCTACATGGCACACTTATTTGGGGGGGGGGGGGGGGGGGGATGGGGGTATGCAGCAACAAAAATTGTTGCTGCATACCCCTCTGACACTGGGTAGTTGCGCCCCTGGTGTGTGTGTGTGTGTGTGTGTGTGTGTACCTGAGAGCTCCAGCAGCAGTCTCTCTGACCACCAGGCTGCGATCCAGCAGTAAAGGTCCGATTTTCCTTACTGCATCTCTCTGGAGGAATCCTGGGATCGCCTGACTCTGCTGTACAACACGAGAGATACTGGCACAGGCGTACTCCCGCACATCTGCTGATGGACTCTGTAACTGTACATACAGAGAGAGAGAGAGAGAGAGAGAGAGAGAGAGAGATTTGAACCCACCTATGTAACGTCAAGTTAAGAAAGACTGGCTGGTTCAGAGTTGAAGGGCTGAATTTCACTTGCTTGACAGCTGCATCAGTCAGTTCAGCCGTATAGAAGGTTTGCTGACTCGCTTTATCTATTCAATGTCAACATCTCATCAGAGAAAGAGCTGACACGGTCATTACACAATCCATATTAACCAGATACACTAATACTGTTTTTATCTGAGTGTTTTGGGGTATTCGGATTCCTAGACATAATTTACTGCAACTCTGTAGAGTTGTCACAGTACTGGAAGCTTACTTTATCGAGAAGCTCCGCTGCCGGAGAATCTTCATCTTCTGATTCTTCAACACCCTGTTTAACAGGAGTCGCTGCAAGACCATCAGGAGAAAACGGTGGTCGTTTGAATTTGGTATTCTTAGTCTTCCCCATGCTTTTAATGTGTTTGGAATACACTTGAAAAGTACAATCAATTCCAAACTGTCTTAAAACTCGGGCAAGCTCACTACACGAGCGACCATGTGGACATTAGCAGCTGTCGTAAAGCGCAAGAGATAGTCGTAAAGTAAAGTGTCGTCGAAAAGACTGGCGCGCCACCCTGTGGGTCAAAACCACACTGCAGTTGAAAGTGTGTCTGAAATAAAACTTATTACTCCGCCAGGGAGATATTGAATGTCAAATGGTCAGCATCCAGTCATCTGTTTTCTCTATCTGAAGTTCCACCACAAAATAGAAAATAAAAAAAGCGCATTTGATCTTCTTACAGATAAACCCCTCCAGGAGAGCCTATGTCTAATTTTTAACAGTAAGTGAATATTCATATTTATGAGATCTATGTTAGTAGCCTACCTCTGCATCCTCTCTCAGGAACCTTTCACTCTCATTTACTGCCTAAACAGGATCTAAAATAATATTAATTCAATAATTAATTCATTCATTTTGATGTTTTTTTATGATTGGAATAGATTTGTTTATGCATATGTTTGATGAAAATGAAAATGCACACCAGGCCTATATCATTTTAAATTGTGTTTTAAAGCTCGGCACGATCTCTTATGCTCACCAAGGCAGAATAAATACAGTATATAATATTATTACAATTTAAAATGACTGTTTCCTATTTTAATAAGTTCAACAATGTAGGCCTATTAAATCTTGTGATGGCAAAGTTGAATCAGCAGTCTTCAGTATCACATGATCATTCAGAAATCATCAATATGCTGATCATCAATATACTCAAGAAACATTATGTTGAAAAAATTGTTCTGGTGAATATTTTTGTGAAAACTGTAATACAGTTTTCGCAGGATTCTTTAATGAATAGAAAATGTAAAATTTGCATTTATTTGAAATGTCTTTACTTTGATGCATTTTGGCTGAATACGTTTACCAAAATGATAATACCAAACAAAAAAGCAGCCAAGAATCAGTAATTTTGCTTGGATAAAAAAATAACAATCCCATCTATCATATACAGTACATAAAATAACTTTAGAAGTTCTCAGTTTTAATACTTTAATTCCACTTTCTTTCTTTCTTTCTTTCTTTCTTTCTTTCTTTCTTTCTTTCTTTCTTTCTTTCTTTCTTTCTTTCTTTCTTTCTTTCTTTCTTTAATAGAGTAAGTTTTGGCTGTAGCAGAGGTTTGACCTCTCCTAACCCTGTGCAGTGTGTCGAATGAGAGCTAGAGACCCTGGCTCTTCCTTTCCAAATCCCCTACTGCAAGTCAGCACGTGGCAAACCTCCCCAACAACTGTCCTGAGAGGACCCATAATTCATCCCAAATCAGCATGTTTCAAAATCACATACAGCGGATCAGAGAGGATTTCAACATTATGAGTCTGAAACACTTTATGAAAAAAATAAATTTAAAAAAAACGTCAACGCACACACATTTCTCCCTCTCTCTGTCCGCAATATATTGAATAAACTGAATAATTAGAGTGTGTAAAGGTTGGTTCCTGGTCCAGCATGTTTCCTCTAGCACGTCCTCCTTGTATCATTTCACTGATAACGGCTCCCAGTGATAACGATTGAGGAACTCATGAACTCATTTATCTACCGTTCATACACATCCTGCTTTATATGTTCTAAAATGCAAGCAAGTCAAAGTTTTTGCTCAGTATGAACATAAAAACACCATCAATCGATTCATCATACACACTACACGTCTTGACATTCACAAATCCCCTCAAAGTACACAAGGGTGAACACAAACTTCATCTCACCACTAGATGGAAGTATTGTTCTATGTTACTACGCTAGCAACGTCTGAAATCTCTCTTTCACACTTTTTCAGATCATGTTTGTGTGAATAAACAGTGCAGCATGATGACGAAATACATCTGTTTGGTGAAATATCCATCAGTGCCTGGGCCAGAGGAGAGCTGAACCGCACTGAGAGGCTGTCGGATGAGCATTTGTAAGGTGAACGATCTACGAGCTTTTCTTTTGAGTAAAGCAAATAGGCCAAACTTTCCTCTAGCAAGCACGCTCAGTTATAGCCTGTGGTTCACTCAGCTTTAAAACATTAGCCATTTCGACATGAAGTAAAACTCACTCTTCAATGTATACATTTTGCAGAATGTTCTAAGACTTATCAAATCTCTTTTAATTTCAGAATATCAATGCCAGAAGACATTATTATAACATATTGCAGAGGTTTGTTTGTTTCGTGTTAGATGATATCTACAAGTCCCCACCATGTGAGTAACCCAAGCACAAGACAGCAGAAGATTATTTCTGCTTTTTCTAACGGATGTTCAGAATCCCACAGAGAAAAGTTAAGAGAAGAATTCTGCAAAACAAAAAAAAACCTCTCGACTTCATTTGATTTCTTGTCTACTAGTTCTGGTCCAGGAGTCCTTTCGACTGGTTTTAGACTTCTAAATGTAGTTCATTTTTAAAAAAAAAAAATCCAACCAAAAAGAAGAAAAAAAAAATTTTCTTTACACCAATGTTTTGTTTTTTATTATTATTTATTCATGTTTTATCGGAATATTAATTTATCCTCAATGTTTCTGTTCTGAGGTTCGGGGCAAGAGAGAAGTCACTGTGAATTTTTTATAGAGGACACGGCTGTGAGTTTGGACCTCATGACAAGCTCAGCTTTCTGCCTTATGAGACCGTGACCTCTAGACTAGCCACCTTCACTCACACACGCACTATAACAGAGTCAGAAATACAGAATCGGCCCCATGTTGCCTTAAAATGCTACAATGGAGCTTTTCCATCCTAGAGAGAGAATGAGAAAGACGGCTCTTTAGGTCAAAATAAATGGGTGATGTTTGTCGCTGCTGTCAGGAAAACCACATAATGAAATTTTATTACAGTGACATAATCTGCCCCCCGCAGCCCTCCTCCGATGGGTGACACTGAGGAACATGTAGGAACATTAACCATTGTCTTATTATTACAGTTACAGACAAACTTATTTACTAAATGCATAAAAGGGAATCAGTATTTTATTTTCCATGGAATAAAGAGGAGAAAAAGAGGCCATAAGAGCAGACGAGGTATAATTGTTATGATTTTTCGTGTGATCTTTATCCATCAGCTGTTGCCCTGAAGGCTTCAATCTGACCTCTTAAGCAAAGCAACAAAACTCGCACAATCCAGCTGCAGAAATAATGAGAGAAGAATAACTTCAGTACAGATCTTGACGTAGTGAGTGGGTCCAAATACTTTTCTTCACCTCTCTTCGCTCTGGATGGGGACCCCAGTGTAGGTGGGAACTGTGATGTCATGCTAAAAATGTGGATCACTCATGCAAGAACAACCTGATCAGACAGGTTTAACTCTTGGCTAACGGAAAATGACTGCATTGATTCATATGACTGGCTTTCCAGTGAAAAAAATGTTAGTTCCCTCAATTGTTAGGCATTTTGCTTTGACATAGAAAACTCTTCTCAGTTATTCACATAATTTACGTGCATGGGGGTAAATGCATACAAATTCTAGCCATTAGCAAAACATCTACCGCTGTCTGGCTTATGGATGGCAGTAAGAAGGATCCCAAAAAGAATTTCAAAATGTCACTTATATTTGTACAAACTTTGATGATGCCACAACACTTACATATTTTAAAGTAGTACATTGTAGCACCATGTAAGTACCATAATATATCAAATTACCATTGTAGCATTACTGTTGTAACAGTAAAGAACAGTTTTATTCAGGATGGCGTTGTCTCCTTGTCTAATAGTGAGCATTTCCCATGCAGTGCATGATTGAGGGGATTTCTAACTCTGGCCACATGATAGCAACACCTTTAACCTGTTTAGCATTAGCTGCGTTTTTCATGGAAAGTCGATTTTAAAAACCTAAAGTCCTAAATGTGCTGAAAGTGTTGGCATTAGCATTGAGGTCAAGACCTATCTGCCTAATCCTGACGAGCTTACTGCGTTTTAAATTATGGCTGGCACTTCCGGTTTGGGGAACTTCCATTCAAAAAGACTGAAACGAATCATTTCAAATCATAAGGTTGCCCTACAAATAAAGCTTATCTGTCAGTTTGACTCAATGAGCTATCAGTTTTATTTAAGAATAACATGAGAATAACGTAACACTTGGTATTTTAACGTGACATGTTATAACAAGAATATCTAGCAAGAGCTCTTTTCAGTCACTGCATTCTTTTCCTCATGATTCTTTTCTTTTTTCCTTTTGCTGTAATTGTATGAAAAAGGTCAACATATACTACACATTTGTGGTCTGTTCTCCCGATTTAATTAACGATATATGCCATTAATAATTCACTGGAATGCACGAAGAATCTTTTTTTTCCCTCCCTAAATCCTCACGTCTCTTTCCAGGTCCAACGTATGTTACATGATACAGATTACCACAGTGATATAGCCTAATATTTAACCGTCCGATTTTGCTGTGGAAAGATTCACGCTTTTGGGGTTATTCGTGGTCTGTTGAAAGTACCTTGTTGATGCTTTTACACTTTTACATGTCCTTTTAATCTTCAATGGTTGAAGGGTGAGTAATTCAATTTATGAATAATGTAAAGTCATTGTACACCGTTTAAAAATATATATATTATTGCGTCCATAGAGCTAGTCTTTCACTGATTGTTTACAGCTTAACGGAAGTTACACCCATAATTCGCGTAAAGCGTCATGGGGCGTAGGAATTATGTGGATACGTTATAGGCATGTAAAGTAATTTTACAAGTGGAGAGCATGATAAGCTCCCCCAAGGAATGGTATTATGTTTCACGGTGAATTTGTATTTGTAACTTTTTGACCCACTTTGAAGTAATTTAGAGGGTGAATAAACAATAATTAATGACATAAACGTATACAAGAGCATGCAATGCAGTGTGTGTCTGTTTAAAAAAGAGAAAAGGAAGTTGGTTGTAATTTTATGTTTGTATGCGTCACTGAAAAGCTTGAGAAAGTCATTGAATCACGTGAACACGGAACTCCATTCCTGGTTTGCTAATCCTGACGTCTGTTCTGAGTCCAGTTTACATATGTTAGCCAGTTAAAACTAGTTCAACTGATTTTATGCATGCATCCATATTTTTTCTTTATACCTGAACATCCAAAACTTGGAACAGAAAGATCTGAACAAGATCTGAAACAAGCCCACATTATAGCAAATTCAAAACTCATTAATATTCATAGATATTCAAATATACATATAATATGCTGTCACATAACAATGCATAACAATATGCATTACAGTAATGCATAAAATATAAATGGAAAGGGGAATCTTTTTTTTATCAATTAAAACCTGTTGAACCTACACCTGAGAATGACAGCATATTTCATGCATTGAGTTCACTCATGATTATCCATGCTGTTCAAGCTTGATCATGATGTGACATCACGCTATGCTGTATCTTTTTTAAAACATGAATTAAAAATATAACAAATAATGAATTAGTAAAATTGTACAATATACTCCACTTTAATGCAACGCTACAAACCTGCAGCTTTATAGTTTTAATTCAGCTGAGAGCTCATGCCGGGACTTATCGGTCTTAATAACGCTGTTTTGGTCTCTGTACTCTTTAGGGCTACATATAAATTCTTTTTATAAATTCTTGCACAGTGTGTCGCGTAAAGGTATTGACCGTAGTAGCAGTACCAGCACCAGCTTCAGTTACTGGGATGATATTTTTATAGATATGAAGGGGTCAGTGATAGGGGACAGAGCCATGTCTTTATCTAAATGAATAAAGAAAACACTGCATAGAGAGCATACGTTGAAACTAATTGGGTGAAAGGCTGAAATATGATGGATGAATTCCACCAGGGCAAAAAGCATGGCCTGATATTTAACTCCCAGAAGATGAATCTCTGACAATGTGAAGGGGTATAAATTATGTATCAGAGTGTGCGTCAATGCCACAGCAAAAGACTATGTTAGACCTTGCAACCCAGAGACCTCCTGATCTCTTCCTGGGTGCCCAGTGAGTGGGGGGTTAAGAGAGGGTGGGGTGTCAGCCTCACAAGTGTAATCATTGGCTGAAATGGCTGCAGTCAGCTGGCCTATCGTGTGAGCTCTCTGGGCGGTTTTCCAGTGTTTGGCTCGGAGGGCGTGGGCTTGACATTCTCTGGCAGAAGCTCAGCTGGACTTTAAACACTCAGAGTTGGTGCACAAAGCTTATTTAGACATGAGCACAGCATTGGATCTGTTAGTCCTCATAATGTAAATTTTAGGTGGGCACAGTATAACCAGTTTTTACCTTTAGACGCTAATGGTCGGATTTACTAAACCGCAAATTAGCGTGAGAGCGCAATCCCCAAAAAGCGCAGATTGGAGTGCAAAGTTCTGTGCATGATCTATTGATGACGTGCAAATTAAAGAACACAGATGCAGCCGGATCATTTCTGTAATGACCAACGCAATCTACCAAGAGCAGCGCAAATTAGCATCTGGTTTAAGAATTTTTTTGGGGGGGGGTTAAATAATGGTGCAAATACCAGTAAATTGACTAGTGCAAACCTTAGTAAATCACCTTGCATGATTCATTTAAATACTCTCCTCCAATAAGTTTTGCATCTGAAAGGGAAACTCCTTCAAATGCATTTGCAATAAGATCAGCCACAAAAATAACTGTCCATGCCTATTCAGCACTAATTTTTCACTGCATGTCTTTAGTAAATCCTGATAATATTCTACCTGTTCTGACCCTTACATTTGTAACATTGATTCAGTGATGTCAATAAGATATATTTTGATTTGAATAAATCAATTCATTTAAATGTTTCCACATGAAGCACATTTTTCCTAAATTTTGCCTCTGCAAAACAGTACTTTGGACCATATGTATCTGAGCTGTTTTCGGAGCCAGATCTGATCTGAAAAAAACTCTCTCTGACCCCATCTAGTTTTTTACAGCTTAAGATATTCAAGCCATCATTCTGTAAATATTATCATTTATAAAAGTCTGCATATATACGCATTATGGTCTCAATGATTTTTATTAGGAATCCTGATTCCTCAGTGCTTCATTCTCTACAACAACTAAATCATGCAGTAATTCAGAGGGAGACATTTTTACAGGGCCCTTTGTTTTCTGAAAGCTAGTTTAGGTTGTTAAAGGAATATTCCAAATGCTGCTTTCCAAAATCACTCTGCAGATGACACTGATTTATTTCCTCTTACTGCAGCGAAAAAACATGAGTTCACTGACCTCTGCATTAAGGCAAAAATCTAAAGGGCAAAATCAGGTGACTGACATTAGTGCTCTTTTGACATTAAATGGAAAATTCACAATGTTATTGAACATATTTGTCAAAAATTCTTATTTTGAAGAATTAACTCAAAAATGGTTATGATTTGTTTGTACTGTATTGCATACAGATTTTTCCCATTTGTCTTTTTGTTCTTTAAAGTTTGTATGTTGGGAATGTATCACAATTACTAATGCTATCTGGATTGATCCTTCAATGAACTTCAAAGGATTAACATGAGCAAACAAAGCCAGATGACCTGTGCTGGCCCTGACGGCTATTTTGGATATGTGGTGAGGAGATAAACCAGCACGATGATCAGAGAATGTTGAAGTATTTTCCTCATTCATTATTTTCTTCTTTTTTAAGTTGATAAAAAAAAATGTAACACTAAACAGATTCAAAACATTATCAGTCTTTTTTTAACAACTTCACAGAGCTGACCGTCAAATATACTCAAAGAAATCATATAGAACAGGACTTCCTGTAGATCAGAAAAGATCCTGTCCAGAATGTACTTACTATTAATGAATGAGTGCATCTATATATAAAGAGCTTGAGTGTATGGCATGTTTGCTGAATCAGCTCTGTGTGATAATGTCCTATGCCAAAAGTTGAGCCTGGTTCTCACATGCTCTGGTTCATAAGGCCATTCCCCACATCCCACACTGAGCTCGCTATTGTAGGAGGATCCCATCATAAGTTCCTAATGGATGTTATCTCTTCTCCGATGTGGGACGGGAAAGGGGATTAGGGATATGGAATCCTCCCTTCATTGCTGTCATAGTAACAGATATTACAGCTGCTTGTTGTGGTTATTTGAGGAATGGGATACAGTGGATGTGGGATGAATGAATAAACTCTACATTTACACCTGATACAAAGTCATTGTCGTAATCACCTGTCACCTCAGAACTTCCCATAATCCTTCCTGGCTACCACCTGCACACACTCCACCATCATCTGCACCTGCAATCACCCCCCGCCCCCCATCCCCCCCATCAGCTCCATACCCTAAAAGCCAGCACAATACTCTTTGTGGATGTCTGGTCGTGTTTTGAGGGAATACTCTTGCCTGCTTTTCAAGTACTTGTATGTTTATCTCCGGCTATGTCCATGTGTTTATCTACTCCAGTGTCTCCGTTCGTCTTCCTGTGTTCAAGTAAGGATTACCAGTCAACCTCTGTCACCACTAGGTGTGTGCTTCACCGGTCCTCCATCTGCACATCCACGAGCTCCACTGCGAGCTCCAATTTAGTAATATTATCTCAATGAACAGACATATTTCTGCATTAGATACCTGTTTGTCATCTGCTGTAACTCTCCATATTTTTCCTATTAATCTTTCTTGAGTCTACTACTCCGTAACAGAAGACCCTAAACAGACAGCAACATGAGAATTTCCCTCCTCACCCCGACTGATTCCGGTTATCTGCTTCTCTCCCGTCTCAAAATGGCTGCCCGTTCGAGTGTTGGATATGTTGAGCTCTCACGTCAGGTACCCTGGAACAATGACATGCATTTTTTTTTTGGAGTGGATTGGACGATTTTCTTTTCCAGTAAATTCCAGCGGCTGGAACATGTTCCTTAAAAAGTATATTGATTATGTTCTGTGGCAGAGTGGATCCTCCTATATAGTAGAAGAGGTCTGTGAGGTGAAGAACAACCGCTAAGCAGCTATTCCCTGGAAGTATCAATTCTCATCGTCCAGCATCAACGCAGTCACCACCATCAGAACCAAACTACCAACTTATCTGGACAGGCCAGCAAAGCACAGTTTTGACAAATCAGTTCCAGTGAGTGAAATCCCAGAGTCCATTCCTGAGTGTAAAATTCCTGAGTCCGTTCCAGTGAGGGAAATTCCAGAGCTCAACCCAGAGAGATGCACTATCCATACTGGCTCTAGCATTTATGGCTCCAGCCCCTGAGTCAACTCCAGTGTTGGCTCCAGCACATGAGCCCGCTCAAGCCCCAGAGTCATAGCCTGGTGTTAATCAAAATCCAATGCTAGCAGCATCAAATAGCTATATTATCATGAATCACAACAAAAAACAATTCGTAAATAAAAAGGGAGTTTCCATTCAACATGTGTAACTGTCTCATTCTGTTTTGGTTTCCTTCTGTTCTCTGTGCTGCTTTTCCTGAGTTCTGTTTGTTAATTGTTGTTGTTTATACACTGTAAAAAATTATTTTCATGATTTGTTATCACAACTTTTTATATTTTGTCAAATCAACTTAGATAATTAATGTAGTTCAGATAACATAATATTTTAAGTTTCTATTTATTAAACTAATCTCCTTTGTTGTATTAACTCAAAGTTTTAATTTCAATTAACTAAAAATTTTAAGGCAACCAGGTAACTTACTTTTTTAAGTTAATCCAACTTTTTTTTTACAGTGTAGTTTCTGATTTGATCACATTCACATGTTCATTTACTTAACTTGTTATCTCTGTGTATTTAAGCCCTTAATTTCCTCTGTTCAATGTTCCGTCTCGTGATTTTGTTTGATTCTTGTATTCTTCTGCATATTTTCCAAGTAAAGACTTTGTTATTGTTTCTCCTGTGCCATGCGATTTATTACAGTAACAAGACTGAACCCAGAAAGTTTTATTACACTGATTAAATATGGACTTAGCTGCCATCTAGTTACTCTGTCTACCAGACCAAGAAGATCTAAGCCTCAATGACCACACAAGGATACTTTTAGACCTGGTGTGCCTTACCAACATCCCCGACTGTTTTTTTGTTTGTTTTTTCCTAAGGCACGCAGCATGGATGATCCTTAAGGGGAATTTCACCACTTTTGTGTAGTGGGTGCTGGTGATCACTTTGTCCTGATGTCATCAGTCCTACTCTGGACTCAGAGCCCACCAGACACGGAGCCCGAGCCTGCTGCAATATCAGCACCAGAAAGACTGACTTAGCCCACCATTGTCCCCAAGCCCGACGAGGGGTCTGACAAGGTGCACGAGCCAGCAATATCATCTGGGCCAGTGAGTGTCCTCATGGAGTTCGAGGGAATGGAATGGAGCCCCACCCACACACCCGCCACTGAGGGTGAGCTACAGCTGGTCTCTGCATACTGTTTGGAGGAGCCTACTTTCCATGATTCTTCTGTCCCTGCTGGTTCTGCCCAGTTCCAAGTCTCCTGTGTCTACAAAGATCCAACCCAGCCTCCCTCACCCACCTCCTCTGCCTATAACACATCTGCTGTTTTCTTCTGTCCCTCGGCTCCTCTGTTGCTACGTGTATCTGCCCCGTGTATTCTGGTCTCAAACTCCACCTTGGCAAGAGGATCAGCTGGCTCTGCCTCCAGCCGTCAAGCCCATCACTCCACCTCGGCTCATCGATCAGTTGGCTCCACCGGGCTCCCTTGTCCTTCCGGCTCCACCTTGATTAGACATCACTCTGCCTGTGCCACAAACTTCTGGGCTTTCAGCTGTGCTTTTTCCTCCACCCCTTAGACTCCTCCTTCAGACTGATCTCATGAAACTGCGTATGTATGACACGCCAATTCGTATTTCCATTTTTGGCGTGCTATCAACACGCATAATCGCTTTTCAGCGTGTTTATGAACGCCGTTGACTTAACGTTACATTACTGTATATATAAATATATGACCTACCCCAACCCCGTCCCTAAACCTACCCGTCACTGGTTAATACCATTTATGAGTCTTTCCCTACCATCCTACTAAGAAAAATATCGCTCCCCCAGATGTATATCAAAATTTGGCTTTATTTCGGTTGTATTTTTAACGCGTGTACATACACGCGGAATCACTCGGACATAACGGCTTAGATATACACGCATACACGCGGATAGCTCAAAATGCATATAAATAACACGCCACTTGACTTGAAAGTGGCGTGTATGTTTACGCAAAAGTCATGATGTCATGTTGCCTCCTTGGTCCTCGGTCTCCATCTCCATTTGGAGGCCAATTTGCCACCATGTCTCCTCCGTAATTTGACTATGCCAGGGGCATTTGTCCTGGCTGTACTCTGGGTTCCCACCTGGATCCTCCTGCTTTCTTCTCCTCCCTCACGCCATCATATCCTCGCCCTTCCTCCTCAGTTTTACTCAATTTGGGAGGGGGTGCTATTGTAAAGATCTCATGCTTTTGTTTTGTTTTCCTTCTGTTTGCTTTGCTGCTTTTCCGGAGTTCTGTTTGTTTCTATGGTTACTGATTGGATTGGATGACCTGTTGTTCATTTAGTTACCTTGTTATCACTGTATTTAAGCCCTTAGTTTCCTCTGATCATTGTTCAGTCTTGTTTATGTTGGAATGTGGTTTTATTCCTGTATTTTCAAGTAACAACTTTATTATTGAATTTCCTTTGCCATGCGATTTACAGCAGCCACCAGCAACTCAGAACAACATGTAGGTTTTTACGTGTATTTTGGGCAATTTATTTGCGTCTTCCGTAGAACATTTTTTTAATGCAAAATTCACATAAAATATACATTGATGTAAACCAGGCTTATGAAAATATTCTTTGCACATTTAAATACTAAAACGTACGGAGCCCTTAAAGGGACGTGGTGGTGGAAAAAAATTTAGGATGGGAGATTTTTTATTTTTTTTTTATCTTTTGCGTTCCCTCGCAAAACTTTTGCGTTCCCCCGAGAAACTTTGCGTTCCCTCGCAAAACTTTTGCGTTCCCTCGCAAAGATATTTGCGTTCCCACGCAAAAGTTTTGCGTTCCCTGAACTTCCCTCGCAAAGTTATTTGCGTTCCCACGCAAAAGTTTGCGTTCCCTCGCAAAGATATTTGCGTTCCCACGCAAAACCTGTTGTGAGCTCGGACAGACACTTCCTGTTTACTGTCCCGCTGGCAGTGCTTCAGAGCTTCGTACGTTAATGGAGCGTTTCATAGTGTTTGAACTTGGACTCAAATATAAAGAAATGCGGTCAAGGAGTTCAGTGAAGTTGGCAATATATTCAAATAGGCTATTCGAACTTCCGGATCAATATTCTTGAGCTAAACGTTGTTAAAACACAAACGACACTATTTACAATCACAGTATCCTAGACAACGAGCTAATTATCCTCAAAACGAGCTTTATAATAGGCTAAATGGATCTTTATGTGCAGGCGGCTGAGAGACAAGTCAAGGGTCCATCTGCAAAGTGCAATATAACCCAAAAAACGACTACAGCATAAACTCATATTCAAAAATAGTCATTAACTTTAATGTTACAAACTCTAGTGCCACCCAATTCAGCTTACACATCAATGGTGACCCACTGGTCATACTACACTGCTTTTGCAAATTTTATATTATGAAAAATATTCAATAACTTCACTGTAACACACCAAATTTAGTTCACACATCACTGCTCTAATATTGGTTATACAACATTAGTTACAGTTATTCATTTGGAAGACGCTTTTATCCAAAGGTACATTTACATTCTTATGAGTTCTTGCTCTTCCCTGGGAATCAAAGGTCATGGGACCTTGGCATTGCAAGCACCAACACTCTACTGTTTGAGCTACAGGAAAACTAGTATGGGAAGTAATTGCACATAAAAAATAAGTAGGCCTAGTATTTACACAAATTATATTGCTACTGTGTGCAGCTAACATAATTGTTGCAATCATAGCTTATGCATTACTGAATTTCGATGGCATTACACTGTATAACAGTGTGAAGTTATTGATTTTATTTCATAATAAAAAAGGATAAAAATTATATGCATTTTTTAATCAAACTAAGTATTGTAGTATAACCAGCTGGAAAGCGGTGATGTGTGAACTAAATTTGGCGACAGTAGCTACATTGTGTCATAGTGAAGACAGAATATGTTTAATAATATAAAATGTGCAGAAGGGTTCGGGGATTTGCACTTTGCATACGGCCCCTTATTTGGACTTGTCTCTCAATCGGCTGTTTAGAGATAAATTTATATTATAAAGCTCGTTTTGAAGAGAATTAGCTCGTTGTCTAGGTTACTGTGATTGTAAATAGTGTCGTTTGTGTTTTAACAACGTTTAGCTCAAGAATATTGATCCGGAAGTTCGAATAGCCTATTTGAATATATTGCCAACTTCACTGAACTCCTTGACCGCATTTCTTTATATTTGAGTCCAAGTTCAAACACTATGAAACGCTCCATTAACGTACGGAGCTCTGAAGCACTGCCAGCGGGACAATAAACAGGAAGTGTCTGTTCGAGCTCACAACAGGTTTTGTGTGGGAACGCAAATATCTTTGCGAGGGAACGCAAAACTTTTGCGTGGGAACGCAAAGTTTCTCGGGGGAACGCAAAAGTTTTGCGAGGGAACGCAAAAGATAAAAAAAAAAAAAATTCTCCCATCCTAATTTTTTTTCCACCATCACGTCCCTTTAGGGGCTCCGTAATAACACATGAACTGTTTCAGTGTTTCAATCAACATGTACCAGCTATAACAATAAGGATTTTTTCTCTCTAGGAGGAATGAAAGACATTCAAAGCAGTTAAAAAAGGCTAGTTATAAGTACAAGTATAAGCTAACCTTTGCACAGCATTCTTAATGTTTCTCATGTCACCTTTCACCCTGATGAGCAGCTGCCCCATGTGGGCCAGACAGAATCAGCAGAAATGCCACACTGAGACTGAAGGAGTGATTATATGGAGCTGTTCTCTGAAGGTTTATATAACTGTGACTGTAATAAGATCAGCACCAAATGGTACACATAACGGTGTGATGATGCAGGAGCACATGCTCCGTAAGAGGATCTACTTCCTGTAACAACAAATAAATGCATGCACACAATGTCCAGCAGCGTGTGTGGAATAAGTATTTTGTTACTGTGTGTGTGTGTGTCTGTGCAAGAATGGAGTAGTCCCCCCTACAAACAACTACTCCACCCCCGAATCATGAGACTAGCCATGCTGTCTGTCTCTTTTTCTCCTGTCTTTCTCTGACTGAAAGAGGAAGTGCGGACCACTTCCCAGTGTAGCAGGCAGGGTTGTGCTGATTCACGAGTCCATTGAACGACCAAAAAAAACTTTCCATCCCCAGACTCTGATGGCATATCCAAAATATGCAAATAAAAAATTAGAAATAATTTATTACAAATCATACTGTTACCATACGTTTTAATGTAGGACAGTGGTTCTTAACATTTTTGGGGCCAGAAACCCCTATCCATTTCCCAGTTCCCTTACCGCTCCCATTAAATAAAATTAAAGATTATTATCTTCCCTGAATAATAATAATGATTGGATTTGACTGGACAGTACCATTATCATTTGTTTCACAGAAAGCCAAAAATAAAGGCCATGTGAAATATTGATGTAAAATAATATATATGTATATATGTAATGTGTATATATATATATATATATATATATATATATATATATATATATATATATATATATATATATATATATATATTATTTGGCTGTTGAGATTCGGGTGAACGTAAGCTTGCAGAGGAGAAGTTTAAGTAGACTAAATAATTGGTTTTATTTAGTAGACTAAATAAGTTTGTTATTTTCACTGGAAGATCCAGTTAAGACATTTTGATTAAAAATAATTTGGTCAATTAGAAAAAACAGGCTAATTTACAATAAGATCTATAACATGCATTTACAAAATAAATAACGTGAATTTTCATTTCATGCTGACTTTAAGTAAAGAGTCATTGCTATGGCATAATTATACACCATCTTATCTAGCATTCTGACTTTTGACAACGGAAGTCATTTGTTTTACTGATCATCCTGACCAGCAGCATTGGCTCAACCAATTGTTTGAGTTTGGGGGTGGGACTCAAAATCAGTTAGACAAAGAGAATCTTCTGGAAACTTATTTGAAAACTATTGGTGATGCTAATAACTATGTTTTACACTGTGCAGCTCATGCTTCAAGTGTTGTATTTATACATCTAAAACAAATAATTTTATTACTTTTCATCAATGGCAGGAAAGAGCTAAAGACGATATTTACAACGTTGCAAAACCAGTGTGAAATCGTTTAGTGTAAGCCATCATGACTAGCCTTTGGTTTTCAACCTCTGATAAGAAGTTTAATGGATGGCCGTGTGTGTTTTTTTTTTTTTTTGTATTCCCACGAGTTTAAAAGCTGATAGCACCATTTCACCAACTTGGCCCTGATGGAGTCCAGAGTTTTACTTCTCTTCATTGCTGCTAAGAGACTGACATAAAATACAGTAAAATTTCCAAAGAGCTCACAACCTGAAGCATGTATGTGTCCATAGCTGTTGCTGCAACTCTTGACAAAAATGACAGCTACCCCAATATTTTAAAGGTTTAGCTTTGAAATGTATATGAAGTTTGAAGGCTGTCACTAAACCACTACTGTTCATTTAATGTCAAACATGTTTTCCTACTGCTACATGTTGTAGTTAATAAACCATCACATCACAGATCTGTGGTTTGGTTTGTAATATTCTCTTGGTTTACATGATGTGCATAACGAAAATACTTTGGTTCAACCATAATTATCCATTTGAGTCTGTTTGAAAACAAATATCTCCAGAGCATGCCTCAGTGCTCAAATCAAAATGTTTAATATCTTCTGGAGTGACACAATTAATAAAAACAGAGCATACTGTATGTTCCACCACACTTATAAAGAAACCAGAAGCACATTGATGTTAGACTCCAATACTCTTATTATGCTGTCAAGATATAAAGATGAATGGTAGTTAATGGGTGATGCTTTGATATTAATTAAAAGCTTGGTCTGAGCACTCAAACTGAGGTATCAAAGTTTATGCACCATTCACACGAAAGCAAACCCTGCTTATAGAAATTGTGGCGTCACTACAGGCATGTTCTTTCTTTCTTTAATTTCTTTATCTCATCATCATATTGTCTTGAAGATGCTTCTGTTTTTATGGACAGGCCTCACAGTCAAATGAACAAAACACAGGCACATAAGATGCATTCCAATTAAAAGTAATTATTGGTAGCTGATTTGACGAGAGTCGATACAACATGAGTTCTGACGGTTATATAGTATAATAGAAATGTTCCTTTATATTTAACTGCATTTTAGAGTTTTCCCTAGATGTATCATACTGTACATTTATTTGGCTTCACGTGAAACTATAAATCACTCTCTGATTCAGTTAAACTATTAATGATGAATGGAAATGTAATATATGTTAGTGATTGTCTTGGTTAACTGCCAAACCTAAGCAATAATGCATTGCAACATTCAGCCCAGGAACATATACAACTGTCTTGGGTTTTGAAACATTGGCATGTTGTCACTGAGCCTGTGTAAGGTGATTTTGAAAGCTTTTCAGTGTAGAAACTGTCACTCAATTATCAATACTTAGGCAACTTATCATTTACAGGAATCATAAATAGACAGGAATATTAGACTACACCTGGCACTTATTTTTCTAAAATATTCCTTTGAAACACCTGAATTTTGTCTTCCATGTTGTAAACGTTCAACAAAAATATTTCAAACAAAGTCTCTGCACCAGCACTATAACAACCTAAACAAATGGGAAATTGTGATGCATTAGAGTTAGACAGTCTGGTAAACTATGGCTTGTTACGTCACTGTGTTATAGTGCACCGAGATGCCCTTCAAATCTTCATCAAAGTATCACCAAGTCTATAAGACTCTTAGCATCTGTGCATACCTACTGTACAACCCCTACTTTGTGCCATGTGCAAGCTCAAGAATGCCTGGCACCGGATCGGGTCAGCACACACTGTAAGCGGGCCGAGGCGCTGTCGAAGAAAGAACTTTGCCCTTCCCTTCCCCTCCCCTTCTCGTCAACTGATGGAAAAATCCAGTCCAATCCAAATCCGATTGTTTGCAGTGATCAAAAGCCGCTGTCATGGAATAAAATTCACAAGCTTTCCTTGAGGACAAATGACATGAGAAAGAGAGAATGTGTTCTGACAGGCTGATACAATGGCAAACTTGGCAGCGAGAGGTTGCCATTAATTTTATAGTAGTCATATATCAACTAAAAGTGTGTGTGTGTGTGTGTGTGTGTGTGTGTGTGTGTGTGTGTGTGTGTGTGTGTGTGTGTGTGTGTGTGTGTGTGTGTGTGTGTGTGTGTGTGTGTGTGTGTGTGTGTGTGTGTGTGTGGTGTGTGTGTGTGTGTTTGTGTGTGTGTGTGTGTGTGTGTGTGTGTGTGTGTGTGTGTGTGTGTGTGTGTGTGTGTGTGTGTGTGTGTGTATAGTAATGCAGACTTGATTAAGGCAGATTGTTAACATGCCTTTGCCTCACTTGAATTAACTCAACTTCAATTCAAATCAAGTGAATCACATATCATGAGCACTAAGAAAGATATTAAACCAGCGTATCTAGAGGAAATACTTCGGCTTTGAATTTTCGTTATTAGAAAGCAGCGGAATCTGTACAGACAAGCTCTTGATTATAGAGGAGTGCATCAGAAATGCTGACACACAAAAACACAGACACATGAATACACACAGTCACACACTGAATACCTTGCAGTGCAGATCCCAGAGGGGTCAATAAACATGTTCACATGCCTTAAAGTTATTGTTCACCAAAAATTTCTGTCATCATTGTCACTCATCTTGTTCCAAACTGGTATAGGCCTATGACTTTTCTTTCTTCTGTGGAACACAAAATAAGATATTTAAACATTGTACATTTATATAGATATATATATATATATATTAGCGTTCTTCTTTACCTTATCTAAGAGTAATTCTAAATATCTCTCTTTTTGTATTTATGTTTCCGTCGAAGATGAAGTCCAGAACCATAAGGGAGGAGTTCTATATCTTTACCATCAACATTCATCAGAGAAAGATAAGATGTATAAGTTAGAAAACAGAAGGATGGGGATTAGGTTTGTTCCAGGGACGAGGCCAGAAATGTTCAAGTGGGTGGGGCTTCATAAAACAGGATGGGCGGATGAGTATGAAAACTGAACGCCAAATTACCAATAAAAAAATAACGCAGCTTCAAAGTAGCCGATTGTGTGGTCAGAGTGCTGGTATTGGAAATCCCTCTGCATCTTCAGCAGGTTTCTCAGGGTCATGAGCGTTTCCCCCCTCAACCAAAGCTATGCTTCACCTGAGCGGGGCAGGTCAGATCATTAGTTATAAACTTAGGAGCCGCTAACACAACCACTGTTCTAGCAGAAAACACTCAACGCGCTCCGGCCGCTCATCTGCACAAAACTGTGTCTGGTGGCTCGAGAACGCAAACCCTAAAATAGATTCCAAGGTGCAAGCCATGAGAGATTTTGGAAAAAAAAGGTTATCTCTCCGCAAACCTCAAAAACGCCAACCTGCGAAAACGCAGATGACGTGCACATGTGCACATGTTTAGTCTATAGGCGCGAATATACATGTACGCAGGCATGTAGTCCTTCTTTACAAATGTCCACTTATTTCAACTTGCCATGACTTATTGATCATATCATTTTTTAGTAATTGCATGAAAAACAATAAAATGGCTCTTCCTTTTCAAGTAAAGTCAAGTATGTCAGTATAAACAGGCTTAGGCTATATGAATTATTGTTTAGAATTTTTAACTAAACATTGAGAAAATGTTTACTTACCTTTACATGTCCTCCTGAAATATTAGTCTGAGACGACAGAACTTCTGGTTAAAAAGAGTTATAGGAATTTCCTGGATTCATATAGCCTTGGTTTCTTGCAACTGTACAATTGGGATATCCGATGTAGGCTTTTTTATCAACTGATTGATATTTGCGTTGCATTTTCAAATCCAATCCCACAAAAGCACGAATCACTATTACAACTTTTACAACCTTGCATCATAAAGAGAAGATTGTGGATGGGACTAACAAAAATCGACGAATCACATTTAGTTTTATTTTGACAAGCGTATATATATGCACATAGGGAGAGCGAGGACTAGGAAATCGCCTGCAATTGACCATGGAAACTTGCATTCAATCATTATTTTAGCTATAAATAAAGTTATAGTGTGATAAAACGTGCATTATAGTTATTATTGTTTATTAAATTATTTCATATATCTATTTAGAAAATAGCCAACTTTTGATGGGGTAGGCCACAATTCAAAATGCTTCGCCACTGGTTTGTTTACTCTGAATGTAATAAGTGATTATTAGGAAGAGTTACAGTTATTTTGTAGAACAAGCAACAGCTGAGCTTCTTCACATGGCTGTTGATGACAGCCTCATGATCATGACACATTCTGCCCTGATGACATCAGCAGGTCACCCCCTCCACAATTCTACTGTTTATTTACTGAAGCTCAGCGTCTGATGTTATCACTGCGGGGCCATCATATCAGTTATGAGCTTATCCTCTGTTCTTAATTTTAATGCTACAAGAATTCAAAAACAAATAAAACACTTACCTGAAACCCTACGGCTGGGTGCTGGTTATAAGACTGCAAGAGAAAGAAGAAAGAAAGAAAGAAAGAAAAAGAAAGAAAGAAAGAAAGAAAGAAAGAAAGAAAGAAAGAAAGAAAGAAAGAAAGAAAGAAAGAAAGAAAGAAAGAAAGAAAGAGAAGAAAGAAAGAAAGAAAGCTGTGGAGAAGAAGGGAAATAGGTTGATTAGTTTGATATGATTATTCAAGGTGTTCTTTCAACTTTGCACACTTTTATGTCCCAGGTTGATTTTATTATTTAAAAAATATTTTTTTTTTAAATACAAATTTATTTATTTTTTATTTTTCAGAACTATAATTATCTAAAAGTTAAAGAAAATGACAAACATTAAACAGTGGTGGATGCACTGCTGGACATTGTTAGTGGAGGAATTGATATAGTGAGAGTGTGAAAAGTGATACTTTCTAAAAGTCCACAGGGCCAAAAGTGCTTGTTTCTGTATCTTTGAAAAGTTAATGAAATCATACAGACGCTATAAAATTATTCCAGCTGTCAATCATTATGAATCTGCATATTTACTGACATCTCTATTCCTGGCAAAGAAGACGGGGTGTGATGACCACATGAGTATCTGTGTCAGAGGATATTTTGGTATCAGATGACTTCATCTCACACGTATGGTGTTTGGTCATACCCACACGCCATGAAGCCTGAGTGTGTTTGTTTCCATTGTGACACAGCATGTTCTCACTTGGGTATCAGGGGACTCTAGACTGGAAGCTCCTGTACTCCATAACATGACTGCACTCGATGAGCCGTGACTGGACTGTAAATGGTCTTCATGAGATGTTGGGAGGGTTGCTCTTCAGCCCTTTGGTTTTCAGTCTGCAGATGAAACAGTGCTGTGTAAGTGTTCTGAAATGAGGAAGCATAGTCCCCTCTCGGTTTCATTTTTAGTCCTTTTAGTTCCATTTTATATATATATATTTTTTATTTTTTATTAACTCTGTAATTAATTTCCACAGCATCATCACTGACAGGGTAATCAGCCAATCAAAGTACTCAAAGTTCAGTTTTTCCTTATATTTTCTCTATACTTTCAAAAGCTTTACTGAAGCTTTTGAAAACCTCTGTCCACTGCTGGACAGTTTAACTTCACAATTTTTAAAAAAATATTTGTTTTACAGTGTTTTTATAATGTTATTGTTTTTTTCCATCCTAATTTCTTAATAAAGCACTGCTTCCTTAAAGAAAATGACCTTGGTTGATTTTTTTCACACTTATTTTGTGTAAATAAGTAACAAGTGAAGTGTGTTTTAGTATTAGTGTCCCCACAAAGATGGCAATATTTGAAATCCATGTCACATTGGGGACTTTAAAAAAACAGCTTATAAATAATTCAGAATTAGTTTTTGTGATGGGTAGGTTTAGGGGTAGGGTTAAGATTAGGGTACATAGACTATATCTACAGTTTACTGTATAAAAGATAAAAAATAATTGTTTAATGCCTATGGAATAGTCCATGTCCCCATAAAACATGAAAACCCAAGATTTGTGTGTTTGTGTGTGTGTGTGGGGGTGGGGGTCAAATTTGTATAATGACATGTGTATTACACTGGTATTACAACTTATAGGTGGTTTATGAGGACAGAATGTTTCCTGTGATGGGTAGGTTTAGGGATGGGGCAGTGTAAGGGGATATAATATATCGTTTGTACAGTATAAAAACCATAACACCTATGGAGAGTCCTCATAATGCTGTTGCACCAACGTGTGTGTGTGTGTGTGTGTGTGTGTGTGTGTGTGTGGTGTGTGTGTGTGTGTGTGTGTGTGTGTTGTGTGTGTGTGTGTGTGGGAAAGATAAGGGTCAGGGTCAGGGGAAAAAAACGAATCTAGGACAATCATTCCCTGCAAATCTACAAACACTCACAGCATAAAATACACAAACATTGCCCAACACATAAAGCCTATATCATACTCACACCAGGCATCAAAACGCACAGACAGGCATGTCTCAAACACAAAGATCACACTGCTTACTCTCATACATCCCCACACACTGTTCAGATTATGAGGCAATATGTTTATAAAATTACAAAACATAAAAAAACAGCTGGATGTGTGCACTATGATGCACTATTAGCATTATAAAGCAATGATGTCAGAACAAACTATTATAAAACTTGAATGTGCCTCTGTTATGCTTTTTCAGATATTACCTTTCATGCATGCTGTTTGCGAATGTAAAGGGTCTGCAAACTTTTAAAGATTAAAGCATGACAAATAAATTATTTAATTAATTAATTATTTAATTAATTAATTTATTAAGTATTCAATAAAGTTATTGTCTCCAAAAAGAAATAACCGATTCTGAACTGCCTAAAATAGTCATCAGTAATTCCAGTCTTACTTCCATAACATTCATGTGTATCAATGTGACACATTTGCATTATGCCAGCTGGGTCTTCATTGGCTGCCCGCGCCGACCCGTCCTCAAACACTGTAGCTGGACCAACTTGCTCCTCTGAATCACAATCTTTAAGTATATTGTGTATAAACACTTATTCAACATTCGCACAGATGCAGGTACAAGGGAATTCTTGTAGGCCTATCTGTTTAATTTGCACATTGGGACTCTGTATCTTCTCTACCAGAGGGAAGCAGTTCGAGCCAGAGAAATAACATTCGTGGTATTGATACACACTTTCATGAGACTGCGTTGGCAGTTCATATACTGTGGATACAAGAAGTGAGTTTGATCACCTAAAATCTTCTGTACCTGATTGAGACAACCCTGTATCATATGAAATACGTTCTGAGGAACCTATTTTGCAAATCGAAATTACGTTACATGCCAACATATAAGCAGTGCTATTACGTTGGTCCTTAACCTAATATAGCAGCCTGGTCTCATTGTTAATATGTAGGTATTAATACGTTATTTTCAAAGACAGAAAACCTAAACATATCCATTTTATACAGAATATAAAAAGGATAAAACACTTGGACAGAGATGTACGTAAATGGGAGTTTTATTAACAATATCATTAAAATATATTTTGAGCCACTAACCTGCTCCTACCCCTAAACCTACCCATAACCATTCCTTAAAACTACGTAGGCTAACACAATTATGAAGAAAAAAAAAACATAACAGACAGACAAGTTATACATTTCACAATATTTTATTTATTGCGAAAATGTCAAAACCGGTAACGTTAACATTACCAAAAGTCGTTCACATGATGATGCGTTGCAGTCGCAGTCCTCTCTGGCAGTATTATAGTAGTTGTATGAGGTACAGATCAGAATTTAAGTTATTAACGTTAATCCATGAAAATGTTAATCCGATTTCGGTTCGCTCTCTGAAGACGCGCGCGCTTCTCCATTTCAAATGTACTACACCGACTGAAACACGGCATGTCGCAATCTGTGACGAAGCAGGCGAGAGCCAATGAGCGTTTGATATCACGGCCGTAAAACATGTCGTAACGCTTTGACGTTTGCGGTCGCTGCTGAAAAAATGAAGATGAAGATCGCTGGATAAAAGGCTGAATTTGGATCTGTTTCTTGCAAACAACGTATGGATTCTAGGATTTGGATTACATCAAGCTAATAAAATGTATGTCTTTTGTGAATGTATCAGTATGTTGTGTTTTATTGGAGAAAATGCTTTTTGTGTAAATACACTATAAATACTACAAAATTGTTAAACGATTAAACAAGGTATTTTTAAGGTTAAAAGTGTATTCCTTTTTAACCACGCAGGCTAGTCCTCCGAAACGAGTTTGCTGCAGTAGGCACAGAGAGAAATGTTAATATTTATAAGTAACGTAGGCCTATTATATTAATAAATGCGAATGAAAACTTAATTGATAAGACCGTTGAATGCAATAGAGTCAAAACATTAATACCACGATTATGCATAAATAGTAATACGTACACATTTCTACGTCGGTAGATTTGTTCATACGTAAATAAATTACGTTGTGCTGCTACGTGTGAAAAGAAACCTGCTTTGGATGTATTATGTTCAGCAGGACAAACGTAATAGCACTGCAATAGATTAGGTTAAGGACCAACGTAATAGCACTGCTTATATGTTGGCATGTAACGTAATTGACCCTTCGCAAAGACCCGCCCTCCTTAGTTACTGTCGCTATGCCCGACAAGCTACGCCGCTCTACGCAAACACCATGTTCTCACGCAGTGAAAAATACATCGCGGAGCAGAGAGGAGACTGACAACACGCGGACAGACAGGACAGACCAGGTTACTTTTCGGTTACTTTTGATATTAAACATATTAAACAAAGTCTCAGCTTTCAAATGTGGTCATTTTTTGAAAGAAATTTAAACAATAAATACCGTTTTGGGGCTCTTTAATGTGCCGTGACAGATCGCTGTAGAGCATCCGTTAAAGCTGCTCGTGATCCGATCATCTCTTCCTTCTAGTTCATTTATAGCATCAAATAAACATGAACGAACATAAGAAGTAATGTTGTTTTAACCGCGGAAAGGCGTCAGTATATTCATTTTACCAAGTTCAAATCCTCCTAACTCTACTGGCTGCTTTTTCGGACAAAATGGCGGATGGCGAAGTATGATTGGTTAGAACACCTGTCAATCAAGCTCCACGCGAAGGGTCAATTTGCAAAATAGTTTCCTCAGAACGTATTTCATGTGATACACGGTTGGATTGAGAATGCATTTCTCAAATAAATCTTGAAGATCAAGATGTTCTTCATGCATTTTTAATGCTGTCAGTACCAGGTGCACAAATTTAGATTTAAGCTGTACTGTTAGGTTACCATACCATAATACCAAGCCTAACAATACTCTCACTGTAAGCTTGGCATTGATAAAGGTCACATGTGACTGAAACGTTTGCCCTTTCTTCAGTACAGCATTGATTTTTATCTCACTTTTCTGATGACTCTTGTCTTTGTGCAGACTCTCTTGAAGTTTTTGTCTACGTTCCTCATATGGACTAATTTTAAGGCACGGTGAGTTCCTAGATATTTTAACAATACTTTCTAAAAACAGCTTTGTAAAACAAAAGCATACTCCTCTTGTTGAACCCATAAAGACGTAATCTGCGTAAGATTTACAATCCCATTACCATCAAGTCTTTACATTGTGTACAATCGCTGAGCTTTAGGAAGCCTCCGGAGCTGAAATGCATGGTAATGAGCGTTTCGTTTTTTGGCCAGCTCTGTAAGCAGTCGACCAATCACAACAGACTGGGCCATCTGACCAATTAGAGCTGAGTAGCTCCCAGAAAGGCGGGTCTTAGAGAGACTGAATCGTCGGATGAGTCGGTTTCTGACTCTTTGAGAAATTAGGTGATGTGTGATTTATATTATGAGAAAATGAAAGTTTATTTTACCTCTGTTACATGTTAACCTGTTGGTTACTAAACAAAATTAGGAACCTTTAAAATAGCATAATGGGGCACTTTAAATGATGAAAAATCATTCGCTTTGATAAAGAAATGTGCTAAAGCTTGCTAAAGTTTTATTATAGATGAATTAATACTTTAATAGAGAAATTAATACTTAATTGATTATTGTGCACTGTGTTAAAATGATAACAGGCTAATGTATCACAAAGACCAACAGGCCATCTCAGGATGAGATATCAGTTTGTTAATGATAAAAAGATTAAAGATAAATAACAATGATCAGAACGGAAGCATTTCTGCAAAACAGGAAATTATTTCTTACACCTTTTAGAGAAAGTTTCAAAACTTTCAATTCTCACTACAAATGAATGTTTAAAAAGATAATACACATAATATATCTAAACATGCAGAAAACTTTTTTTTTTTTAAAGAAATGACTACATCTATTCAGCAAGGACACATCAAATTGACCAAAAGTGCCACTAGACATGTCCAATGTCACAAAATAAATGCACTTATTTGAAACCTTATGTTCATCCAAGAATACAGAAAAAGCATCACAGTTTACATAAAAATATTAAGAAGAAGAAGTGTTTTTGAGCACCAAATCAGCATATTAAATGATTTCTGCAGGATCATGTGACACCGAAGACTGGAGTAATGATTCAGGAAATTCAGCGTTGCTATCACAGGATTAAATTTCATCTTAAAATATAGCAAACCAGAAAACAGTTATTTTAAATTGTGCTAATATTTCATAATACTATTACTGTTTTTACTGTGTTTTTGGTCAAAGTATTTTAGCCTTGGTAAGCAAGAGACTTTTTTTCAAAAACATTAAAAAATCTTACCAACCCCAAACATTTGTATATGAAATTGTATAAGACAAAGAAACAAATATTAATCAATTTTATAAAAATCAGTTTAGATCATATAATGAGAAATCAAATTTCCTAGTTTGTAAAATTGACACAACATTACATGCTGAGAACTTTTTAAAAAAGGGAAAAGATTGAAACTGAGCTGCAAAAACTGCTCATTTAGTGTTCTAAGAAGATAACTGGATTAAAATATGATGAGGTCATGTGACAAATGTTATGACGTCAAAATCATTACTGTAATTGTTTGCTAATGTTATCACTGAATGGGAGGAAGACAATGTGATATTACCCTTGTCCTGTTTGATAAAATATGTTAAATAAATAAAGAATCTTTAAAACTATCCAGCGCTACTTGGAAACGTCACTATTTCTCTAAGAACATTTGCTTGAATTATACGGTTCTGCACCACATATATTGTGTTGTTAAAGTTCTTCTTTTGAGAGACCATCATAAAATGAAATTAGGACACAGGTCTGATGTATGATCAGAAATCTATAAATCTTTAAACTCAGTTTGGCAATTCTGTGACTAGAAACCATGGGGGATTCACAGGTGCCAAACCCCCTGTTTCTCAATAAAACAAAGATTGAAATTGTGTTGCAAGTACAGTTTCATGAAATGAAACTCTTTGTTTCAGTGCAAATAATAACAGTTTAGCCTATTCAAATAAACATATTGGAACACCGGATGAAAACTGAATCCCAAAAGTCAAATGTGCTAACTTTATGCCTTACCGAATCATTTGGATGATTAAATTATGTTGTCGTTCCAAAAACATTATTCATGTAGCAATACACTGAACCTGCAGCCATAGTGTTGATTACTGAAGGCCAATTCACAGGTGCTGCTATTGACAAACTGTTTGTGACAGAAGAAAATAAAAGAGCATAAAGACTACTACTACTTCTACTGTTGCAATAAAAATTACAAGCACAAATAATTAATTCTGATTGAAATCCCTCCATGATAGCATACATACTGAAGATTGTGAAATTGCATTGAAAACTTCCATTTCATTTCATCAAGCAAGCTCTGCATTAATTCTGCATTAACTGTTTAAAGGGATACTCCACTTTTTTGGAAATAGGCTCATTTTACAACTCCCCCAGAGTTAAACAGTTGAGTTTTACCGTTTTCGAATATTTAGAAGAATATCAGTAAGCAGACAGTTTCTGGTCTCATTGACTCCCATAGTATATATATTTTTTCCTACTATGGAAGTCAATGAGACCAGAAACTGTCTGGTTACTGATATTCTTCTAAATATTCGAAAATCGGCTGAATGGATTCGAAAACGGTAAAACTCAACTGTTTAACTCTGGGGGAGTTGTAAAATGAGCTTATTTCCAAAAAAAGTGGAGTATCCCTTTAAAACATTGATCAAATTAAGTCTTCACAACGAAAATAACAACATGGCAAATCAACATGACAAAGTGGCTTTAACCAAATAATTATATAACCATTATACAAAATACTATACACTTTTTTTAAATCTATTGGAAGCCAGTTTAATAGGGTAATTTGTGTAACAAGTGAGAAAACATTGTTCAAGGATTTGTCTGGGATGCCGTATCCGCCTTGCTAATTCAAACAGTGCATAGACTGTACCTTTTACCTCCTAATTATGATTAATTAATTTGTATTGCTTTCAAGGAGACAATAGGACAGGAAAAGAAAAAAAGTGTTGATAGACTGGGGGGCTGAATGAGCTTTATTGTTGATTCTCTCAAGGCTCAAAACTCAACATTAAGAAACCGTGTTGAAAGAAAACTCCCTTTGGCTAACATACTCCTCCACTTCCCCACTTCCGCTTCTCTCTATGTACATATTTTTCACTGTTTCTATCTTTTTCCTCCCTGTTTTTCTTTACCTCTTTCTGCCCCCATGCACCCCACTTATAGTTTGAGTTATGTTTTTTGGACAGAATTATTATCAGAGCTCCAGAATGCAGAAAAGCAACAAATCACTCAGGGACTATTCTGTTCCCCCTGCATCTCTGGGGAATGTGCTGGTAGCAATCAAATTAGTGCAATCCATTAAGAGATTTCACAGCTGTCAATGATGTATAGTGCAAAAAGTTCATTCTTTTCTCTCTGGACTCTTTCAGAAGAGTTATTGAGTGAGTTCAGTGTTATATTGGACTCAGTGTCTGTGTGTGTGTGTGTGTGTGTGTGTGTGTGTGTGTGTGTGTGTGTGTGTGTGTGTGTGTGTGTGTGTGTGTGTGTGTGTGTGTGTGTGTGTGTGTGTGTGTGTGTGTGTGTGTGTGTGTGTGTGTGTGTGTGTGTGTGTGTGCGTGTGCGTGTGCGTGTGTGTGTGTGTGTGTGTGTGTGTGTTAGAGTGTATATGTTTAGCTCTCTTTGGAGATGGTGTATCTTTATTTAGGGCTTACAAACCAAATATGTCAAATGTCCACACTACGTAGAATACTGTGTACTCAATACTAAAAGCAGGCTAGTCTCATCAAAACTGAGGTGCACATTTGGACGAAGTATATAAGCTGGAACAAGAAGTTAGATGGAATGACAAAAGCCATGGGTTTGCTAGAGGGCTAAAAGGCAGCTCCCCTTGAGGAAGTTGAGGTTTACAATTTCATTTTTTCCCCTAAGCTCCACTATTTTAATTTTTTCCTTAGCCATTAGGTTGTTGTTTTTTTACAATTGTTAATCATACTATTTCTGACCCTTAGATTTAAACAGGCTGCTTTTGATTTCTGTATTTTAAAGACTCGCGCACACACAAGTTACAATTCTTTGCTAATAATTGCTAATAGTCTAAAAAGTCACTGTCACATGTGCTACTAAATACTGGCTTCTAGAAAATATTTCTCATACAGTGTTAAGAGCCATTTCGATTTCAAATATAGTCAAGCTCTGTTCATCTGTTAAACCTAGCCATCATCCACTGACATGAATACATAAATAAACTACTTAGAATCATTTAATTTGAAAAGCAGTAAATAAATGAGTTTAAAATTGACAGTGTTTGTGTGGTGGGAGGAGTGTCTGTCTGCATGCATGGCTTGATTTTAACTTCGACCTGTTAAGAATGGAAAGTAGAAGTTCAGTTGATGGAAGGTTTTCTGTTTTGATGTCATCACTTCGGAGGGAGAATAACAGTAAGGAGAATAACGGGTCCTATTTCATCATTCTGAATTCAAGAAAAGAAAAAAAATATTTCTCTGTTACTCTGCTCTGACTTGTTTCTCCTGTTACATCACTAGCCTCTCTAGTACAATCCATCCATGCGCTACGGTTTAGTGTTATGCACTGAACCCGTTCCACTCACAGATGATAAACACTTCCCAAGACCACACACTCATCCACACCAGTTTACATCACTGATCACTGAACTTAATCCATCATCTGACTGTGCAGTTCTACATTTCTTTCGGTTTACTTATCAAATTCCATAAATCCCTTAAAATCAGGGTGGAAAAACTCAACAGCATTTTCATATAAAGGTAAAAAAAAAGTTGTGTAGTTTGTGCAACATCATCCATTAGTTCTTCAAGGAACGTTTGTCTTGGAAACACCAGCTGTAGCCCTTTTTTACCACCAGAATAAACAGAGAAGTGCTTTTTTTAAAAACACAAAAACGCATAAAGAAGAGAAATGGTTACAATTGAAAGTAACTGTTTTGCTAGGCTAGAAATGACTGTTCATAGACCAAAACCGCCAAAATAAGCATGCATAGACAAAATCTGTTCACACCACACATGTACACAAAACGTTTACAGTATACATATCAATTTTCTAATATTTTTAATATTGAAATGCAAATTATTCCTGTGATGGGAAAGTTGAATACTCCAGTCTTCAGTGTCAATATGCTGATTTGCTACTCAAGAAACATGTTTTATTATTATCTGTGCTAAATATTGTTTGTGTAATTCCATGATACAAAAAATTCCAGGATTATTTGATGAAAATGAAGTTTAAAAGAACTATTAAAATAAAGAAGCATTTCTATTTGAAATATAAATCTTTTGTAACATAATAAATGTCTTTTGAAAAATTGAAAATTATTTTCTTTCATAGAAATCTTTAAAAAGTATGTAAATATGCTTTATTTACACAGTGAAAAGAAGACAGATAAAACTATCATTTTGAAGTGTCATGCTTATCCGTCCAATATTTCAATATTTGTAACCAACTTCTGCCAAAGCATACAATGACTAAAATCAAACAGCAACCGAATGATAAAGAAATCTAGTCCTAAATTCTGAGCATGTCTCCACAGGGGGAAACAGAATAAAACCTGGAGATGGTTGTTGGCTCAGCTGGCTATTCTACACGTAAATTAGACATTTAACTGATAGAATTCAGTGTGTGTGTAAAATTGAAGATACATCTGAAAGATTTGTGCTGACAGGTACAGAGAGAGGAGTGATAGATGAAATATTAGTGTTGGCAGGTTAGAGCAGGGGTGCTGTGTACTGAACATCTCTCTTTCTTAAAGAAAAAAAAAAGAACAATGCATAGTTTTCACTCTTGCAGACAAGTTCAATAATTCAGCTTCAAATTCCGACAACTCTAAGAATTTAAGAATAACCATGTTTTTACAGTGTAAACAGATTTGTACAATAACCTGTTTAGAACTTTTAGATTATATTACTTGAGCTAAATATGCGCCATTTTTAAACTAGTCCTGAGCAATTCAAATCAGTTTTACTCAGTTTTATTCTTATTTTCATAGCACTTTCGATTCATATTGTTTCAAGGTATGCAGCTTTACAAGAATAGAGCTTTAAAACCATCCTGTTTTCTTTCATGTGACAGTAGCAAGGAAGAAGTCCTTAATATGTTTAAGTAGATGAGGAAGAACCTTGAGAGGAACCGAGACTGCTGAAAAGCCCACCTAAACTGTCACATATTTACAAGCATTCACAAATGTTCATTTTGAACTGATGAGATCCAGCTATAGTCTTAATTCAAATATTAGCCAATTTTTATTAAATTAAATGACTGAATAGAAAAAAATTATATATTTTTGCATATTTTTCTGCTAAAACTCTTTCCTGAAGCCCTTGATCTCAGCTTTATTCTTAGCTTCAAAATATGTGTTCGCACCACACGTATACATTAAAAGTTTACACTATGTTGCAACCCTTACATATTCAAATGACTTGTGATGGCAAAGCTGAATTACTCCAGTCTTCAGTGTCAATATGCTGATTTGATGTTCAAGAAACATTTCTTGTTATTATCAGTTCTCAATGGAATCCATGATAAAAAAAAGTTGTTTTTTTTTTTTACCAGGATTCTTTCTGTTGTTAGGTTTTGTAACATAATAAATGTCTTTTGAACAATTTAATGCATCCTTGCTAAATAAATTAATTTCTTTCATAAAAATCTTTAAACAGTATGTGAATATACTTTTTTTTACACAGTAACAGATAAAACAAATATCATTTTGAAGTGTCATGCTTATTCGTCCAATATTTGTAATCAACTTCTGCCAAAGCATACAATGACTAAAATCAAACAGTTCATTCTGTGCTGCAACCGAATGATAAAGAAATATATTCCTAAATCCTGTCTAAAAATAAATACTTTCCCAGAGAGCAGCGTTTATGTCTATTAACACCAAACAGCAATGAAAAGTAGAAAAAGTAGAAAAGAGCACCCAGATTTCCACACGTTGGACCTTTTGCTCCCCCTAAAGCACAATGCTGGCACACCTCAATGGCTCTTTACATTTGTGCATTTAACGCCTACATTGTTAAAGAGATTGATGTAAAATAATATTGACATTTGATACATTTACAGTAGTAAGCAGCACACAGTGGTCATTCTAGCATCTGTGATCCTTTTCAAATAACATACGAGAAATAAACACGTCAGTCTACAGCAGACGTCTTCTTTTTGACATGCATGTGCAATGACCAATTCTCAGACCACACAGTCAATCAAAAAACAAGCTCTTGATCAATAGCAAGCCGCTAGTATCACTTCAATCCAGAATAGAGACAGACAGAGAGATAGTAAATGTGTGTGTGTGTGTGTGTGTGTGTGTGTGTGTGTGTGTGTGTGTGTGTGTGTGTGTGTGTGTGTGTGTGTGTGTGTGTGTGTGTGTGTGTGTGTGTGTGTGTGTGTGTGTGTAGAGAAAGATGACTGCGAATGCAGATATGGGCTTTAACAAACAGGACGCAGTGACACTAGGTGCAAAGGTAGAGCTGAGTAAGATAAGGCCTGCTCTTAACATGCTGTTGAGATACTATTTGTCAGACAGAGGGCATTTTGATAAGCCGAGAGCACACACACACTTTGATAAGTCGGGTCATACACATAAAGACCCATATTGATTGGTAAGGTCACACACACATATACACAGACAGCCTTCAATAATTAACATCCCTGATAGGTGAGGTTGGCTTGTGAACTATTTAACTTATACTGAAATAATAACATCACTACACACAGGTGACTCATTTAATTATTGAGCTTTAAGAACTACAGTACATATTTTCAATGTTAGAAAGTTATACACATTATACATATACATTCTGGCCCAGCAAATTGAAATGATAGTAAACAACAAAATGTAAAGTCTTATCATTATAAGTTTAAAAACAAACAACAACAACAACAACAACAAAAAAGCCTGTACTTTTTTTCTTCTCTGGAACACAAAAAAAGATGTTTTTGTCCATACAAGTCATTTTCAATACATGGATCTTATTTTGTGTTCCAGGTTTTTGAACAACATGAGGGTGAGTAAATGATGACCCCTTTAAGGAATGGAAATAAATACTGTACCAAGCACACAGTATTGCATCATTCCTATTTTCAATCAAGCCAAAAGGAGAATTTATGATACATTGATAAAAAAAAAAAAAATCTGTGGTGAACTACAGAAAAAAGTTAATTCAGGCAAGAATTTAAAATAACAAAGTACATTTATATTAGTACTCTATTTAAGCTTGTAGAAATTAAAGCGTAAATATCAAAGTAATGAAATTAAGTAAAACCTACTCAACTTTGTTGGCATGAATAATTAATGAAGGTTGCATTATTCACCATTTTACACTGATTTATCATTGTTTTTGTTGTTAGGTGTAGTAACATGCTGTTTTGTGACAACTGGAGTACATTTTCTACTCAAAATGACACATTCATACTCAAAAATAATCCAATGAAGACTGATAAAAATTATTCTGTGGTGAAGTAAATACTAGAGAAAAAATGAATGTAATTTCTACACAAATAAGTAAGTTCTGGCAAGAATTCAAAAATCAAAGTAAAAAAAAGTAAATATAGAAGTACTCAGTTCAAATTTGTAGAAATGAAATGTAAATATCAACGTTATAAAAAGTAAAACTACTAAACTTTTCTGATACCGGTGTTCCCACCATGCACTGTGGGTTGAATATTTAATAAGGTTGATTTTTTTTTTTACGTTTTCCAGCTTTACTTGCACTGTTTTATTATTGCTTGTCTTGTTAGGTTTAGTATCTTGCCATTTTGTGACATTTAAAGTTTATTTTCTTCTCAAAATGCCACATTCATGCTCAAAAACCATCCATCGAATGTTACCATCATTGTATATTTAGTATTCAGGTCTCTGTTCAGGTGCCGATATTTCTACTGAGTAGATACTCAATATTTATAGTATTATTTACTTAGATGTTTATAGCATACACTTTAAAAGCATGGCTTAATTCAGTGTTATATTATTTGAGTAAAAAGCATTTGCAAAGGAAACTTCAACTAAGTAGACATTACTCGACAACCTTTTACTTGTGTAAAGTTAAATTTACTTATTTTCTTTGTTCGTTTTACTTAACTTAGTTTAGTAGATTTTATTTAATTCCATTTGTGAGATTTACTTTACAAAGCTGCGTGCAAAAACTTTTTTTTCAGTAACGCATGGTTCAAAAGACGCAAAATTGCAACTGCGGAAATTCCAAGTAGCATGAAAAATAATTCAGGCATTATCATTAAAGAGAAGATAACATACACTTAAACAGTATTTCACATTCCAGATTATACAAATCAGAGACAAACTGACATGATTCTCACTAATGTGAGTTAATCGATGTGCCCAAGAAGTAAATTAGAGGCACATTTAATGCCAGAATCTCTTTTTACATTTTATGAGAGTGAATGTCAAGCCAGAGGACAGCAGCCTACGGCAATGACGACTTTAATCTATCAGATCTCTGAGGGAAGAAGCTCTCACACAAACATGACCAAGCATGAGGTAGCAGAACACTCCCAAACCTCACACCAATACAACATGTGAACAATCCTACTCAACAGAATAACAAATTATGGGTCAACAACAAATAATAAACAAATAATTAACTTATGTTACATTTCAGTGCAAAACAATGACAGTTTGTCTGCAGATGTGCATACCGGTATAAAAAAAAATGCAATGTGAAGAATTCAATTGATTATAACAAGAACTGTCTTGTGTTCAGTGTGTAATGTTTCATGGCAAGCTGTCAGTTGAAGATATTTGCTCTGGAAATTCAAGCCATCTTTTTCCTAACTTGGCATACAAAATAATGCTAACAAACAAAAATTATAAACATGATTGTCTCTCTTTCTTTTCTTTGTCTACTCACACTCTCACTCCCCACCCATCCCACCCAACTTTAGTTCTCTCTCTAATCTGTCCTGTCATATCCGTCATCTTTAAAGATCACCATAAGACGTGTGGTTCATTTGTGCTATTCAAAGTTTGACCTTTGCTCCACACTAGTAGAGTGACCTCTACAAAAAGGTCAAGACACATATTTTCCTTTTTTTTCTTTTAGTCAACAGGGTGAGTCAGTTTGGTAAATCATTAGTGAACACAAAGCCATAATTCAACTAACCTGAACATTGAGCTGTTCAATTTTATGAAAAAGAGCTTCAAAGGTATTCATTGCCTGGGCAATTGAATACAGTGTTTCCGTCATTTCTGTTCTGTTCGTTCACCAGTCTTAAAGTAGGAACTGCTGGAAAGAGAAGGCCAAGTCTCAAATGGGTCTGCTGTTATAGTGACATAAAATGAACCTGACCCTATACTGTATATAAACAGACAGCAATCATCAAATAGAAAAATAATACTTACATAATTATACACATTTTCTTAATTAAGCTAACCATAAAATCATAATTGAGCTGGGTGTGAGTCACCATTGAGCCTCAACTTCTCAGAGTTTAAAAGTATTTTTTTTTATATTTGTTTGTATTTTTTATATTTGATCATTATTTATCTATATTCATTTAGGGTCCTCCAGTCTTTTAAATGGTTAAAATCACTGGTGTAAGGAGAAGAAATTATTTATTGCTGATGTTAATATTTACAGAGGCTACTACATTATTTATACAGTTAAATTAACTCAAAGCCTTAATCAAGATGCTGTTGCTGTAAACTATTGTGTTTCAATTATTATGGAGCTAATATTATCAGTAAATATTGCTTAAACATAAACATGCTGAACCATACATTGGAATAAACTAAACATCATGATTTAAATTAATATTTTTCATGGAGGAAAGCATACAGATCCATATGGATTAATTTCCCTCCACCAAGACCGAACGCAAGGGAATTAGAGTGGAAAGCTAGATATGCAAAGTAGCATTACTGGAGAAACCAATTTTACATTATTACTGATTTACTTCGGAACATTTGAACTGCTGCATGGCAGCCTTGCAATACATGCACACTCACACACAGACTTATGGATATATGTCTTAAGTGAACACACGCACATACAAACAAAAACGCACGCACACGCACACGCACACACACACACACAGAGAGAGAGAGAGAGAGAGTTAATAATTGTTATGGAATTTTCCAAATCTTAAAGTGAGCTCTACCCACATTCTCTCTCCTCTCTCTCTCTCTCTCTCTCTCTCTCTCTCTCCTCTCTCCACACTCTCTCTCTCTACTCTCTCTCTCTCTCACACACACACACACAGGCCTGACTATCTTAACCACATATCTCTGACTTTTAATAAAAAATCACAGACTTGTATAAAGCTAATTATTATTATCCGATTATAATAAACCCTATAGCACACGCACACGCACACACACACACACACACACACACGCACGCACGCACGCACGCACACACAGTACTCACTAACCTTCCGCTCAAGCCTTTACAAAAAAACACATGCACACATACATAATGTAACCACAGCTATACTGTGTTATTTATAATCATTTTTCTGGGTCGTAGTACATGTACCATGTTCCCCTTTTAACCGTATGTAGGAGGCTAAATAAAACCATGTTGGACGAATCTTCTGTCAAACATGTTCAAAGTATATACTGACGTTTACTGTTTTTATTTATTAATTATTTACTGATTACAAAATATGTCTGTTATTTGTTATCTGTTTCTGAAATTTTCTTTGTGCATTTATCTTACTTTGGTCATATTTTAGGTTAGGGTCCAATTCTCACTGACTATTAACTACAGTACAACTTTTGCCCTTAATAAACTTGTAATTACTGTTTATTAATAGTTAGCAAGGTAGTTGTTAGGTTAGGGTTAGGGTTAGGATTAAGGGATGTAGAATATGGTCATGTGGAATAAGGCTTTAATATGTGCTTTACAATAAACAGCTAATATCCTAGTGATATGCATGCTAATAAGCAACTAGTTAATAGTGAGAACTGGACCATAAACTAAAGTGTTACCCTTATTTTCTACAGCACTGGCTTTTAACTCTTTGAATAACTTTAACTTGAGAATAAATAAATAAATAAAAAAGATGGCAGTGGTGACAGGTAGCAGAAGAATTATCCACAAGGCGTGGCTAAAAAAAGGAGCTTTTGAATTCTTCCACTCATTTATTTAATAACTCTTCCATTTCATTATTCAAAGCTATAATATGTATATTCATACTGCTGCATTTCCTTTTGAATCCATCAGTCCCATTATGCTGTTTTAATTCCGAAAGAGAATGTAATTAAATTAAATTGTTTATATTATGTTCTAGACTAGTCCAGTTCTTTCTTTTCTTTTCTTTTTAAATAGAAACTATTTTCTTGTAAACTGTGGATTCATAATTTTTTTTACAGAGAACATCACCCACCAAATCTTCCAATGGATCTTAAAAGGTTTTTTTGAAACAAACACTTTTAAAAACAGCATTTCTTGGCAGATGCTGTAAAAAATGCATTCAAGCTTGCCCAGAACTGGGTTTGAATGCAGTCTTAGACTCAGCCTGCGAGTAAGAATTGTGAAACCGTTTCAGACATTTAACTTCACAGAGATTCAGTTCAGTTGACTCCTCAGGCTACTGTAACACTAACAGAAAACAAAAGTAATATCATATGTACACAGGCAATGTTTCAGTTTCTACACAACTTTGCTTACGAAATACTGAAAGAAAGTTTTGACAAGACTTTCATCATCACTAAGAATACCAAAATAATCAGTACAATCGCCTAGGAATCCAGTGAGAGGTTTATGCAGACCTGGATTCAGCATATGCAAGACATTTTGCTAGAGAAATGCTCATGGATTCAAACATTGATCCACACAAATATAAACTCCCACAGGGAGAGAAGCCTCCAGATTTCAGGATTGGCTACATCAGTATGAGCCAATATTTTTTATACAAACCTATAAGGTACATGTCAGCCAAGAAGTATGAGTTTTATAGTATAAGTCGGAGGCACATCGCTCTTGAGGATGCAGAAAAAAGGAGCAGCTCCTCTATGTTGGGGTTCATATGCAGAATTCTTATGAACTGCTTGATATAGAATTAATGTTGTACACTGAATGAGATTAAACATCTAAATCCAAGCTTTTTACTACAAAGGGACAAAAATAGAGTGGCCCATGACATTAATGAACTTCTTTGAGGGCCATGGGCCGAAGGTAAATGTTGCATTGTATCTAACTATATCATAACAAGATTATAAAAAAATTCTAATTCAATTCATTTCATTATGAGAAGAAAACTGTACAACATATAATTATAAAACAAATGTGTAAATAAGATGAAATACTAAGACCATTTTGTGAACTAAACTAAAAATGACTCTAAATGATTATTTATAAAAGCTTTACGAGAACCACAACCTGCTGCACATTGCACACCGCTTTTATTTCAGCTTTACTCTGTTTAACTGATTTTCACCTTTTTCTCAATATGACAAACTCCACCATTAAACCAGAGCATAAGAAAGGCAAAAGATTTTCTAACAACCCTTCCCTTTCCTAAATATGCTGAGCTAAATGTAAGCTAAAATCTTATATTTGCGTGCACACAGAAAGAAAAACTTCTTCACATAGACACACTGTCAGAAAAAAAAACAGAAGTTGGTCACGGTGTTGCTGAGGCGTTAGGACCATGTGATATATGTGGATGGATGGAGAGATTGGAGATGAGGAGAGAAGGACAGGCGTTCTCTCTCTTGTCCTTAAATTAAACCCAACAGGAAGACTGAAAAGAGGCCTGCAGCAGCCGTCAGCCCTTTTCGCTTCCCCTTTCTGCCTGATGGGAGAGGCAGTGTGGGGCTTCGCACTGCAGGCGCGGCTTCAAATCTGCTCTGACTCATCACAGATGGACAACTGACCATCTCTTCTCAATGTGGACAATACAAGTGTTCCTCTATTATCAATGTTCAAATGTTTCACTTGCATTTGCATGTATCTGGAGACAGATGTAGATTAGAAATAAGTCACATCTACATTTATGCATTTGGCTTTTTTTTTTTTAAGTGATTAACAGTACATTCAAGCATATACATTAATACATTTAGTGTTGATTAATTCTGTGAAATCTGTACACATGTATAGGTCTGGACACTTTGACGGGCCTCTTGAACTGGCTATTGACAGACAGACATACATACACTCTATCTCACACACACGCACACATTTACTGAGCAGTTATGTTTACTATGACTAAATTATATTCAATTATCATAGACTGCGTAACAAAATAACCATTTTGTGTACATCAGTACACCAAACTTCCAATATTTTGGGAATTATAATAAATGCCAGTGTGCATGTGGTAATGTTCCTGCAGTGCAGTTATGAGATTGCATACACTATCATTAATGCTTATCAGCCTAAACTGGCTCTCAGAGGGATCCTTCCTCATTTCAGATAAAGTTTTACAGATTTCGAAAGACATCAGTGAAATCCTGTTTTCTCCAGAACAAATGGCCAGCAGCCATATCACCCTGTAGCCCAAGACTGGTTGCCCACTGAAGCTAAGCAGGGCTGAGCCTGGTTAGTACCTGGATGGGAGACCTTCTGAGAAGACCAGGTTGCTGCTGGAAGAGGTGTTAGAGAGGCCAGCAGGGGGCGCTCACCCTGTGGTCTGTGTGGGTCCTAACGCCCCAGTATAGTGACGGGGACACTGTACTGTTAAAGAGCACCGTCCTTCGGATGAGACGTTAAACCGAGGTCCTGACTCTCTGTGGTCATTAAAAATCCCATGGCACTTCTCGTAAAGAGTAGGGGTTTAACCCCGGTGTCCTGGCCACATTCCACCCATTGGCCCCTGCCCATCATGGCCTCCTAATAATCCCCATCCACTGAATTGGCTCTATCACTCTCTCTCCTCTCCAACTATAGCTGGTGTGTGGTGAGCGCACTGGCGCCGTTGTACTGTGGCTGCCGTCGCATCATTCAAGTGGATGCTGCACACTGGTGCTGGTTGAGGAGAGAACCCCTGATATGATTGTAAAGCGCTTTGGGTGTACAGAAGTACATATGAAAGCGCTATATAAATGCCTCATTCATTCATTCATTCAAATGGTACAAGCAGGTCTCCATTCAATGATGTCAGATCCGTGTGTGTGTGATTGATAAAACATCGCAGAAACGTGTTGTCCTTCCCCTCTGCAGATGAACAGTATAGAAAATACATGATATGAGGGGAGAAAGAGGAAACTTACCAAGAAGGGAAGAGAGGGGTAAGACTGCCGGGAAGCTGAGTGTTTTGTGCGCATGTGTGTGTGTGTGTGTGTGTGTGTGTGTGTGTGTGTGTGTGTGTGTGTGTGTGTGTGTGTGTGTGTGTGTGTGTGTGTGTGTTGGGATGACAGGGTAACAGAGACCACAGACCCCCAGCGGTAGATGGCATCTAGTCTGGTTACCTCAACAGATATAAAAAACACACATACCGCTGACTTCCTTTAAGAGTCGGTGAAGTGCTTTGCCCTGTACTTTGCCAGATAGCAAAGCACACACTCAGTGTTTTTCATGTGCAAGTGTGCACACATATACCTGCAACAGAGGCACAACAGTATTACAGCGATTTGAATCACAGGGCTAGGATGTCAGTGATGCACATGTGATTTCTGAGGAAGACACCAAATTCATACCGTTCTTCTAATTTGAAGTGCTTTTGCTTTGTTTAGCAAGATCACGCATACATATCTGACATATATGTGATCATTTAACACATCTGCAAACTCTTCAGGAAATTACAGAAACATTTTGTCCGTTAATATAGGGAACTTCCCGCAGCTTCAACCAGGGCTGATGAGAAAGACGTGTAAAAAAGCCACCTTCACCCACACCCAATGGTACACAAGGTCACAGCACTGCCCACTTCTCATCCATTTACTGAAAAACCGTAATTACTCCAATTGCGTAATCTCCTCAATTCAACCACAATGCCGGATCCTATAAGCGTAATTTGTATTCTAGCAATGTAACAGATCCATCACTCTATTGTGACATCACTTGTGAGTTCTTTATTTGATGCTAATTTCATGAGAAAGGACTCAGCAGGACATGATGCAATGTGCACGTTCACCATAAGAATATCCTGACCTGAGCAATATGTCCATTCATACTGTATGACATGTAATGAAAAGAGCAAATTACACAATGTACACAACATGTAATGTCCCCAATCAAGTCTACATTATGTGTGCAACATGTCATGTTTCCCAATGTCCTGCAGTATATGCAGGTCATCACTCGCAGGAATTGATATTACTGGAAAGCATAGTATGTAGCAAGCACATCTTGGCTTGCATTTAAAGTTTTCATTAGATTACCAAATTGAGAGGATGTTTTTGACCTCTAAACTGCACATATTAACAAACACAGAGCCAAACGCTGGTGTTGAAATAGCTAGATATATAATGCAAAACTGACTTTCAGGTTCACATATTCATATATAATCATTGATTGAAAAGAAAGTAAACATGTAAAGATGAAGGTGAAGTACAAGAATTCCTAAATTCCTTTTGAAACACTTAATTTAGTATACAGTATAATAGAAATTACAAAGAAACAGAATAAAATGACATAGACTTACGTTAAAAAAGTTTGGGGTCAGTATTTAAAAAAAAAATTAATACTTATTTTCAGCAAGAATGCATTTAAATTTATCAAAAGTGACAGTAAAGACATTTACAATAAATTTCACAAAATATTTCAAATAATGCCTTTTTTCAATTTATATCTATTTTCAAAGAATCCTAAAAAACAAACAAAACATTAATTAATACATTAATTTACAAAAAATAAATTTTATTATTAAATAAACATTAATAAAAAAAATGTTTCTTAAGCATCAAATCAGAAAATTAGAACGATTTCTTAAGGATCATGTGACACTGAAGACTGGAGTAATGATGCTGAAAATACAGCTTTTCCATCACAGGAATAAATGGCATTTGAAAATATTAAAATAGAAAACAGTTATTACTTATCACTTAAGCCTAAACTTTAAAAGGTTAAAGTGACTGATAATTATGTTACAATTTAATTTTGAATTCATTTTCGTTTTTATTTTGTATGTCATTGGACATGTGAAGCTAAAAAAAAAGGTCCAACACAATATAATGATCAGTCTTCAGAAGCTGTATGGTAGCTCTGTAATGTAATTCTTTATGCTCAGATAATCCCCCTCATCCACAATCACACCCATGGGCGGTAGAGGGATGCTGGAAGAATTGTCATAATTGTGAGTGAGTTAAGCAGCAATTTATAAACCTCAATACAGGATTAGATGAAAATACAATTCAATTAAATGCTTTACAATTCCATTTATAATAAACCTTCGAGAGAGTAAAGTTTTCCTTGTCAGTAAAGTCAGTTCTGGAGAAGAAGCACAAAGGGTACGTTTATACTTTCCTCATCAAACATACTCTGTGGATTTTTATTTTTTTCAATTGGACCTTCTCAATTGAGGATTTCACTTCATCTGTACCATCCATAACTGCACGATAAGATCTGACTCATTTGCTGAGCAACATTTTTATTTGCAGCAACTAAAATGGTTTTAACCTCAAAACTCAGCTCCTCCTATAAGCCAATCAGATAACAGAGCCAAATCCAACCCTACTCAGCTCTTAAAATAAACCTTTCCAGGAACAAAGGCATAAGATGTTTATGAGGTTGTTACTCAAAACATAATTTGTTATTTGACAGTAAATTTGTTATTTGAATATAGATGTTAGCATCAAGTTGTAAGGAGCAAATACTTGATTGTATAGGACATTAAAAACATACTGCCACATTGTTTTCATAGACTGAGATGTAGAGAAAGGAAAAGAAACAAAGAAAGTTCAGAACAGCTGTATCAAGTCTCTTCTCAGCAGATATTTCAAACTGTATCTGCAAATAAACAAGAAAACAAATTCAAACCCCTCTCTTTCTTTGTCTTCAGCTCTCTCCCTCAAAGCCTGAGGTAACATCCATCTCATTGTCTCTATATTTCTCACGCACACAGACATAAGCAAATGAAAACATCACTTTATCATGAGACTATGTAAACTTAATTTGGAAAACACCATCACTCTCACTTGTGCTAAAGAAGAAATGCTTCCTCTGCCCCCTCTTTGCTCGTTCAAACATGAATGTTTTTTTAACGTCTTCAGAAAATACTGGCCACTGAAAGCAAGCAAACGCAGAATGAATGCGGCCAACTGCACATCAACCAATCATTTTAGGGGTAAACTTCTGTATACATTTATGTGTATCATTTATGGGAACCAAACTGCAAGAATTATGTTTTTCAAACAAGTTTCCCAAATACTTCCCTTTTTTCTGCCATTGGTCAAACAAACAAATAGTTCTTAAACTCACATCATTGGTTGAGTCACCTTTATTTATATATCGCTTTTTACAATAGAGATTGTATCAAAGCATCTTCACAGTGATAACACGAAAATAATACACCAAAGTTTGTTTCAGAAAAATTGCTTCATCGTCCAAGTAAGGTAGATCAATTGTTGAATATTACAGTTTTTCTCAATTGCTTAAACACTAAAACCAGGCTTTTGAACTAAAATTTCAAAACCATAATGCCATTTATCAAAAAGCACACCCAATTCACTAAACTATAAACACTATTCCCTGTTTTGACACATAAGTCAGAATTGTTGAACTGTCACTGCAAAACTCTACACACAAATCCCTTCATTTCTCATTGCCTAGACCATGTGCTCATTTAAAAAGCACTAGTATTCAATATTGTTCACACATATCAAGTCAGCACAGCTTCAGCTCAGTTAGCACACAATTACCCAGGTGAAAACACTAAGAGTCAAAATTTAACACACATCAATCAGATCTTTCAATAGAAAAAAGGGCCCGAATCAGTTTGGGTTTTGGAACAATGGATCCAGAAAGACATGAAGTAAGAGGTCGAGGAGGAGGAGGAGGAGGAGAGGAGGAGGAGGAGGAGGAGGAGGAGGGAGAGGAGAGGAGAGGAGGGAGGAGAGGAGGAGGGAGAGGAGGAGGAGGAGGAGGAGGAGAGGAGAGGAGGAGGGAGAGGAGAGAGGAGGAGGAGGAGGGAGAGGAGAGGAGGAGGAGGAGGAGAGGAGGGAGAGGAGGAGGAGGAGGAGGAGGAGGAGAGAGAAGGAGAGGAGGAGGAGGAGGAGGAGGAGGGAGAGGAGGAGGAGGAGGAGAGGAGGAGGAGGAGGAGGAGGAGGAGGAGGGAGGAGGAAGGAGGAGGAGGAGGAGGAGGAGGAGGAGAGGAGGAGGGAGGAGGAGGAGGAGAGGAGGAGGAGGAGGAGGAGGAGGAGAGGAGGAGGAGGAGGAGGAGGAGGGAGAGGAGGAGGAGCAGGAGGAGGAGGAGGAGGGAGGAGGAGGAGGAGGAGGAGGAGGAGGAGGAGGAGGAGGAGAGAGGAGAGAGGAGGAGGAGGAGGAGAGGAGAAGGGGGAGGAGGAGGAGGAGGAGGAGGGAGAGGAAGAGGAGGAGGAGGAGGAAGAGGAGGAGGAGTAGGAGGAGGAAGAGGAGGAGGAGGAGGAGGAGGAGGAGGAGAGGAAGAGGAGGAGGAGGAGGAGGAGGAGGAGAAGGAGAGGAGGAGGAGGAGGAGGAGGGAGAGGAGGAGGAGGAGGAGGAGGAGGAGGAGGAGGGAGAGGAGGAGGAGGGAGAGGAGGAGGAGGAGGAGGAGGAGGAGGGAGAGGAGGAGGAGGAGGAGGAGGAAGAGGAGGAGGAGGAGGAGGGAGAGGAAGAGGAATGGGAGGAGGAGGAGGAGGAGGAGGAGGAGGAGGGAGAGGAAGAGGAGGAGGAGGGAGAGGAAGAGGAGTAGGAGGAGGAGGAGGAGGAGGAGGAGGGAGAGGAAGAGGAGGATGAGGAGGAGAAGGAGAGGAGGAGGAGGAGGAGGAGGAGGAGGAGGAGGAGGAGGAAGGGCAAGGAGAAGGAGAAGGAGAAGGAGAAGGAGAAGGAGAAGGAGAAGGAGAAGGAGAAGGAGAAGGGCAAGGGCAAGGGGAAGGGGAAGGACAAGAAGACAAGCAGTCTCGGATAAAATAAGCCACTTTTGTTGACCATGTGTTTGTCAATGGTATGACTGAGGAAGGCCAGGCTACAAGTAAGGCCAGATTTGAGTGCTTCACTGTCGCCTCCATCATCAGAACCTTCAGGGAGGTGTGGTGGCAAAGAAAATTATTTCACTGAATAAGAGACAAACATTTCCAATAGTCTTTGATGAGGTTTATTTTCTTGCAGGAAAAGGCCAGCAGTTGTACAGTCACACAGAGTGGCTGCAGAGTGTGACAGTGAAGGAGGGCATCCTTTCTACTTCAGTGGAACTACTACAGTCTTGAGTCCCAGAATGTTATTTTTCTAGGCCAATGATGGTATTTCAACCATATGTGGAACATTCTTAGACTTGTTCATCATATTGCATCCTTGAGTAGAGGCCCTCCTGTCACGTACCAACACTCTTTACCATTCCAATACAACTCCATAGGTTTGTGTGTACTCTTTTACTGTCATATGATGGTCACACACATTTTACGCAAGTAAATATAAAACATTTTTTAGAGGAGAGAGTAAAAAAATCCATTGGTTATGTCTGTTCATCATGTGAAAAGGTTTGTGAAGGGGGGAACCACAAGCAACATAACTTACCAGTTTTGGAAATGTTGTTTTGAATTTATTGCGCCAGTGTGTTAGACTATGTTGTAGTGTGTGTGATTTTGAGGGCTTGTGTGTCCTGTCTGAGGGCAAAGTTTGGTTTTTCAGCAAGAGTGAATGGTTTTGAGTGTAGAGCTTCATTTTGACCCGAAAATAGGATGTTTGGGGAATTGGGTGAGACGTTATGGATTTGTGTTTACTGTTTTGAGAATACGAGGTATAGTTTCAAGAAATGTGTTTAAGCAATCGAGAAAAACTGTAAATGTCCCCAACTAAGCAAGCCAAAAGCCAAAGCAACAATGGGAAGGAACCAAAACTCGAGATGAGAGAACAGAGAAAAAAACCTTGGGATAAACCATGCTCAGTCGGGGGCCATTCTTCTCTGGCAAAACAAACGAACAGTGAACGATTATGATTCAGGAAGCATTACAGGTCAGAAGTCAGACTGGATAAGAACATTCAGAATTTTTATCCAGTTCCATCTGGTTGGATGTCATCACGCCGGTATATAGACGAGCTTGTTGAGGATCAGTTCCGATGGCAGTCGTGTCGATGAGGCCTTCACAGGGCTGATGAGTCAATGTTGCTGTCAGATTCACTGAAACACAGTATACTGTATTCACACATATACTCAACCATGCTGCACAAGTCACTGTATTTCATTAAAGTAAAACACAGTAAATAACTAAAAATAAATAACTAACCAGTAATCCCTTTCTCTCTTCGTTTGCTTGACACATAGTACCTCTCGAGAACAGATTCCTAAGCAATCACTTTGTCATGTTTGTTAATAGGCGTTTGATAATAGGCTAATGACAAGGTAGTGAGCCCTGGCTTGAGAGAGAGCATTGCTGAAGTGGGTAAATATATTTACAAGATATATCCCTAAAATGAATCTAAGTAACAGCTTAATTAAGTAGTACATTTAAAATTTAGACACTATCTCTCTATCAATGTAATTCAGTGCTTTGAAGGGGAACCTGACAGGTCACCGGAGTGTGTTTGTGCGATTTGCGGACCTCAGCAGTGTGTTGTGGCAACAATCTAACTTCTATCACGATTAGTCACACATAACAAAAGCTAGGCTTCCTTGAAATTCACTGAAGATACGGCATTTTGCTGACTTAAACACACACCCATGATCAAACATACGCATACTTTGTAGGTTGGTCAGATCATGCAGAGAATGTTTGCACTTAGAAAAACGTTTCTCTTTAGGATATGAACAAAGAGCAGCATACCCATCTCACTCAGGTAAATATGACCTTACCCTTACCCAGCCTCTGCTCATAGAGAAACAATGAGTGTCATAGCATGGACTATACGTGTCAGGGGGGGTCAGTAAATGAAATAAGTATCTTTGTGCATCATGACTGGTTGCTTTGCACAGTGAAAATCTACAAAGGCTTAGCTATAGAACACACCCATTAAGCCACGGGTGTAATATCTTTTTTTATATATATTTATATATAATTAGTTTAGAATATAATTGAAAATGTAAGAATCAGTGTCAAGCACTGCTATTTGTGTAAACTAACACATCTTATGAAAGCATGCTTCTGCCTCAGTGCAAAAGATAAGAAGGTGAATAGTGATATAAAGTATAAAATAAGTCTGGCAAGCACGGCGGGGCCAAAAGTCATGGGAAGTCAGTGAAGTGATAATGAATGTCACCTGAAAGACACACCGCCTCGAGTCTCACGGAGGAGCTAAAGAAGGATAAAAGGAGGAGTGATGACAGTTCGAGACAAGAGCGGACCAGGCCTGGATTTTATGTTGTTTTTTTATGTTCTTCTTCCCTGAACTTTATTACATTGGTGCCAAAACCCAGGAAAAAATGAGGCGGCTACAAGAGAATGATCTATAATATCTAAATAAACAAAAAAAAAATAAAAAAAATAAAGCAGCATCCTCTCACTGAAGACTGCCGCATAAATTAAAACATAAAATCCAGGCTCTCTGCCTCACCCTGTCAGGTTGTCACAGCAGTCTTATGGAGAAAGACGACCCAGATGCAGAATGACCAAGGGATGGAATTTTATTGACAAGGCACAATACGGATGGTTAAGGGTGAGGATGATCCAAACAATATGACAGGGCAGTCAACAGGAGAAAGGGAAAAAGGATGAGATCCGAAAAATCGAGGAGATGGAGAAGCGCCAGATAATGAAATGGAGATAAGGCATGCAGTACTTTGAGGAACCAGAGGCTGGAAACTTTGAGCTGCAACCAAAGCTGTATCAGCCGCACTGCCTGATCTTGAAAACAGCAGCCAGAATGGATCAGGATGGAGGACAGGAACAGACACAAGACAACAAGAGAGAACAACAAGAAAAAGCAAAACAGAAATAAAAACTAACAAGAAATAAACTACAGAAAAGAAATAAACTAATTTAACTGAAAATAGAAAATATATATTATATATTTAATATATAAATATTAGGAATAAATAACTGAAGCTACAAATAAGGCTTGAGAAACCTAGAGCAAAAGACTGGAACTAGACTAAAGCAAATTAAAATGAATAAAATTTAAAACCTAGACCTGGCAGGAAACACGGTCTAAGAGATCAGTAGACAAGCAAGAATCCCACCCACTACATATACATGCAACAAACCAGCAGAGACGTGAGGGAAAGGAGCACAATATAAAGGGACCAGAGCACATGAGGATCAGGTGATCACAATTAGTGAAAGGACCAGACAGGGCCGTTTCTCAATATGCGTTCTTGTCTGTACTTGTGTTCTTGTGGACTTGTGAAACGTCATCAGTCGCTGCCCAAGTACTGTCCCAATTCAAAGTTCACATCTAGCCAAGATCAGTTCAAATCCCCGGATGTGTTCTTGATCCGCCCCGTTTACCGAGGATGCATCGTGAGGTGACTTGTGCGGACTTGAGACAGCCATGTATCCCAGAATGCATCTCGCACCAACCAGCAAGCGTCAATAGCAGAGGAGAAAACCCACGTAATATTAAAATACTACTGTTATTGTGTCACGAAATGCAATTTTAAGAGTGTTTCAGTCGAGAATGTAGTTGTTTAAAGCTCAAATCTGTGGTTTGTTTATGAAGATAGCGCCTATTTGAAAAGTCTATCTGACGTTTTCGGAGTTGTGAGATCCAGGCAATCCCGACTGGAAGAGCTTTTCCTCGGCTTGCTTCGATGTTTGCCGCTGGCTCTGGTGTCTCTAGTCTAGTGGTTAAACAATTCATCTATATTATTATAGATTAATATATTGTTTGTAATCTATAGTTTGTTCCATGGTAATTCGTTTTGGCTGAGGGCAAAGTGAAGTTTCATAACTTTATATATTTAGGCTATTTAAATTTAACTTTGTAGCACTAGAGAGCTGGCTTTGACTGAATCGTTTGCTTTATTTCTCGTTATTTAGCTTCTTATTCCTTTTAGGCTACTTTTATACTGCATTGATCATTAAAACGGACATTTAACAAAAAGAGACAGGGTTGTGTAATTTTATTTAATATATTTTAAAATAATTTGAATATTATTAATATTTATTTTACATTGTCTTCACTGTATGAAAATGTATAATAAAATAAAATGAAACAACCCTGTCTGTTTTTTAAATGTCCGTTTTAATTATTCATTTTTTTTAATGAAAACAAAAAAAGAATTTTGTGTTTTATATTTCGTGTTATAAATGCAGTGAAGATATAAATGTACGCGTTGCCTGAACCAGAGTTGTGTGGCCATTAATATTTTTAATATTTTTTTCAAATGAATAGAGGCAGAGTGGTGTTTTAACATATTTAGTTTTATGGTTGCCTAAAATATACATAAAGAGATAACCGGAGTAGCCAGAGCGAGCTGAGTGACGTGATCAAGAATGCACTGTTCCATTTGCAGAATAACCGGACTCGCGTCCTCCCGTCCTCGGGAGTTCGTTCTCTCGAGTCGAACTTGCAAGTCCGAACTACCAAGGACGCAAGTCCGAAGTTTGCGTACTTGGTATTGAGAAACGGCCAAGGACTAAACAAGGGGGCGTGGTAAAGGGAAACAAGGAGGCGGTACAAGAGGAGCAAATGGCCAACACAAACAAAGACAAAGCCATGTGCTCAGGCACAAGACAAACAATGAAACATTGAACAGAGACAAGACTGACAAGACTGTCAGGGCAGAACCCTGACACACCCTGCTTGCCACAATCAGAAATAATTAAATCAGAGTCTGTTCCGCTCGCGTCATGGCGGATTCGCTATTTGCATGGCGGAATTTGCAAGCGGAAAAACTGAACGCCTCTCTAGCGAGGAAATGTACCCTATCTGCTCGTGCGGGAGGTTAAAGTGCGCGAGCATACCATCAAAGTGCACGCGTGTTGTGGATTCGCCTATAGGCGCACATTACTAACGTGCTTAACAAAAAAAAATATTGTGCTACTGACTTTAGACCAGGTTTCAGTTGGTTAATGGCGCAGTCTATTTCAGTTGCCTCAAAATAGCAACGTGCCTGCATACACCTCATTTTCAGACCAGCACACCCGGGCACACAAATGGGTGCAAATGCATTTGCTATTTAAACAACGTGGCACAGGACGCGAAAATGATAACTGCATCGGGCTGAAACTGACAAAAAACACTTGGTCGCGCCTGGCGCTGCATGATAGGACCGAAAGTCACAATTGCAAGAAACAAAATCAAAATATGACAAATGTCACAATGTGAGTAATAAAGACTATTGAGTGATATTTATATTGTGAAATCTAAAGTAGCAATTTGGAGACAAAATAATAAACAGAGATGCAAGAAGATCCAATAATGAAAAAAAAATCTTACATTTTTTTGTTATTATTCAAAGACAAAAACAGGCATCCATAAAACAAATAGAGCTAAACAGTTGAATCATAGACAATTGGAAAAGTTTTTGGGGCAGACCTGACCTGTTGAAAAGAGATGGCATTCATCCCTCCTGGGATGGTGCTGCTCTTCTCTCCAGTAATATGGCACATACAGTAGTCTTAGAGCTCAAACATAAATTGGGGCTCAGGTCAGGAAGCAGACAGACTGGCTAAACCGACCGCCTGCTAGCTGTCTCACGTCACCGAGGTCAGATAAATCCCATCACATAGAGACTCTTTCACCTAGATATCATCATATAGAGACTGTGTCTGTTCCCCGAATTAGGAAATACAGAAAACTTCCAAACCCATCTAAGGGTAAAAATTTAATTGATGTTCAACAAATATAAACAGATATAATACAGATGAACAAATGATAAAGCTTGGGTTGCTGAATATTCGATCCCTTACTTACAAAGCACTTATTGTTAATGATATGATTACAGACTATAACCTAGATGTGTTGTGTTTGACAGAAACCTGGCTAAAACCAAACAATTACATTACTTTAAATGAGTGCACCCCGCAAGATTACTGTTATAAACATGAGCCTCGTCTGAAGGGCAAAGGGGGAGGTGTTGCTGTAATTTATAGTAATATCTTCAGAGTTACTGAGAAGTCTAATTTCAAATATAATTATTTTGAAGAGTTGGTGCTTAATGTAACAATATCTAGTGTAAATGATAAATCACGTTTGAGATTTGTGCTGGCTACTGTATACCGGCCACCATACAGACTTTATCAAAGAATTTGCTGACTTTCAGAGTTAGTACTGACTGCAGATAAAGTCCTAATTGTTGATGATTTTAATATAGGCCTACATGTAGACAAAGAAAAAGATGCATTTGGATTGGCATTTCAAGATATTCTTATTGGAGTTAGACAAACAGTGTCAGGACCTACTCATTGTCGTAATCATACTCTAGATCTAATATTATCACATGGAATCAACGTTGATACCGTTGAAATTCTGCAGCAGAGCGACAACATCTCAGATCATTATCTAGTTTAGTGTATACTTCATTTAGCCAAGGCTGCGAAGCCGACTCCATGTTACAAATATGTTAGACCTATCACTTCTGCCACTAAAGATTGCTTTATTAATAATCTTCCTGGTCAGTTTCATCTCCTCAGCATCCCAGATAGCTTAGAAAAATACAATATTGGGACAGAAACTCACACATGAATTGTTTGAGTTTAACAACTCTTTTTCAGCACTTTAGACACAGTTGGTCCTTTACGCTTAAAGAAGATTAAAGAAAATAGTCCAACAGCATGATACAATGAGCACACTCGGGCCCTTAAGAGCGCGGCCAGAAAAATGGAGCGCAACTGGAAGAACTAGAGGTATTTCCATTTCATGGAAAGAGAGCACGATTGCATACAGAGATGCATTAAAAGCTGCTAGATCTGCTTATTTTTCACGGAGTTAGGGTTTTTCTGTTAGAATGGTGTTGTGTTAGCGGCCATTAATAACTAATGATCTTCGCAACGGAAGTGAATCAATCAAAACTAAAACCTTAGCTGGACAATAACTTTATCCTATCGCTTTATAAATGAAGGTGGGTTGACTTGACTAAACACATATAAAACGAAATAATAAATGACCGGAAACGATCGGGATGCACACGTCCAAACATGTTGATCAGTAGTGACATCCACTTCGGATGGAGGAAATGGCTGAGAAGAAACACATGCATTTCACACTCATGTAAATCTGAGTCAGAAATGAACTGAAATTGTTTGTACCAGAAGCAAAATAATGTTTCTGTGCAGAGTATTTGTGTTCTGTGTTTGTGCTTGCACAGTGTGTTTATTGGTCTCAGGCCACTTGTAAGATGCACAGTGACTGGAAACAGCTGTCATTGAGAACACCATGTGTCCACAGACTTATTCAAAGGAACAACGATGAGCCAGTAATAAAGCAAAAATCTCACCATTAACATCGTGAGAGCTTTGACAGATAAAGTTGGTGTGTGAGATCGCAACACATTACACCCATTCAGAGTGAGAAGGTACGCTGGGTTATCCTATAAGTCAATAAGCAAATGTTTTACAATACATGTATATTTTATTTAATCTTGTATTTACCATTATTATGTTTCACTTAAACTATAAAATGTTGTGCATTTATTAAGTTCAAATGTGTTTGCACCACTGTAAGTGTGTGTGTGTACGTGTGTGTGTGTACGTGCATGTTTGTACCTGCGGTGATAGTGTGCATGATTGTGTGTGCGGGTTATGTAAGACTGTACTCTGAGGAAGTTGCTGGTTAAGAAGATGTGGGGCAGAAAGAGGAAGTGCTGTGTGTTTATCAGTCTCCACACTTCCTGTGGCCGAGGGGGCAGGGCCTGGCCCCGGGGCTGTGGTTACCGAGCACCTATCTCTCTCAGCAACAGTGTGACTGAGTGACCAAGCGTCTGTTACCAAGCGCTGCAGTCTTATCAGACTCCAAATCTCACACAGCAGAGGTTAAATAACAGGAGCATAAGAGCGGAAATACACACACCTGGCTTCGCTTTCATACACACACATACATCCCCCATTATTTTCTCGATGACAGACACACCGTGAGATGGACGCACACATTTAAAGATCTGTTTCTTTCCTTGTCCTTGACGGCATCATGCTCAGAGCTTTAGCGCCAGTCTCTCATCAACACTGCTTACGGTCACATAAATGTTTTATAATAAATTATAAACAACATGGTCATATTGAGGAATATATCATGGAGGAAACTAAACTTGAAAGCACACGCAATCAAAAAATAAATATTTATGCCTAAAATTAAGATTTATGCATTTGAATTGCATATAAAGTTCCCATGCATTCGGATTGCAGTTTTAACATAAACAAACTAATACATAAAGTGCAATGCATATTTGTCAGTCATACATAATAAGACAGTTAAGAAATCAGTAAGATTTCAGCCTTTTAAAAAAAAAACATAGTTTATTATTAACTAATTGCTTCTATTTGAATTTATTTAAATTCATTAATTAAATTAAAATAGCTGGGAATCAACACACATCTTATATATATTAAAAAAAGTATAAACATATTTAAAATATGGCTACACTGTAAAAAATTATTTTCATGATTTGTTATCACAACTTTTTATATTTTGTCAAATCAACTTAGATAATGTAGTTCAGATAACATAATATTTTGAGTTTCTATTTATTAAACTAATCTCCTTTGTTGTATTAACTCAAAGTTTTAATTTCAATTAACTCAAAATTTTAAGGCAACCAGGTAACTTACTTTTTTAAGTTAATCCAACTTTTTTTTTTACAGTGTAGTTGTGAAACAATGTCTCTCAATATTCAGTTAGTAAAAATGTATTATATTGAAACAAATGTATGGCTGAAAAATATGCATCACGTTAAGTTTTTAATTGGTTTTAAAACTGTGCGATGCAAATAAGATGGAAATTTTAGATTCAATTAAAATACATAAATACCTAAAATTGATTTAAGTGCAAATAATAAATCAATAAAGATGAGTTAACCATGTTTATTGTCAGTGTTGGTATGACCGTTAGTAGTTAGGAAAGCAGTTTGTGCCCATGTTGCAGCATCTTCCGTTGGGACAGGGAAGAGAGACAGACCAAAGAGATATCTCCTCCCAAACAGGTCTTTATAATATATTTATAAAACACTTTCAGAATGATGTGCTGAAGTATTTTGAATTCTTTTAGAAAAATGTGCAAAAACTGTAACTTTAGGGCCACAACAGCTTATCACTGGGGCAGTAACCTTTAAGGGAAACTTTGTACCTTATCTACCCCTAAAAGGTGCATATTATCAGTACCTTATAGTAATATACGCTTACAGTAGTATTATGATTAGTGATTTAGTGGTAGATAAGCTACAAAATTGTCCATTTAAGGCCAGTGATAAGCTGTTGTGTAAAACGTTTTGCACATTTCTCTGAATAAAGTGTGGACGTGTTCAAGGTTTTTTGATCTCATCTAAAAACGTTTCTGATTAGTATTTAAATGTATCTTGACTACTAAAGAAAAACTGATCAATTATCCAAAGATACAAAACATCCCTAAGGCCCTGTTTACAACTGGTATTAAGATGCGTTTTGGTAAATCGGATCACAAGTGGACGACGCTAATACAGGGTCTAAACAGGGTCTAATTAGATCGAAAGATCTGAAAAAGTCCGAACATTTACCTGCCCATAGACCCTCCCCTCAAAGAAAGCAGGACAGAAGTGGTTGAAAGTGGACCAGGCCCGTCACCAATGTGTGCCCCCATTGAAAACAACATAACCACCCCACACCACTCTATATGTTCTGGCGACGGCCCTCAACTGGACAAAAGAGACTGATTAAAACAACAGGTGTAAACATGAATCTGCCTCGTCTTCTTGTGATCTGATCGACCAAAACGCATCTTAATAACAGGCCTATAAAGAGGGCTTATATACAGTAGTTAAAAAGAACACATCCAGAATCACGTGACACTGGATTCATTTACGGACTAACACAACACAGGCAACAGAATTAGACTAATTAATTGGCATAACTTCTACTCTGTCAATATAGTGCTATGAGCTCAAGTCAAGCATGACTATTCATCATTTAAGCAAGAATGATCAATGTTTTATTACATTTTATTACATAAATACATTTTACAGTGTTTATTTACGTTTATGCATAATTTTGTCTCGTTCCCCCAATACTTTGTCTACTCATTCTGAAGAAGAGAGGAAGCTTTGTACACTAAAAAATGCCGGGTTGTTTTAACCCAATTTTGGGTCAAATATGGACAAACCCAGCGGTTGTGTTAAATGTATCTATTGCATTTTTTAATCCAACATTTGGGTTTGTTCATATTTGACCCAAAATTGCGTTAAAACAACCCAGCATTTTTTAGAGTGTAACATTTAAAAATTATAGTGTCACTTAAACTACTGTGTGCAAAGAGGCATCGACTAAAGGGTTTCTAGTCTTCTAGAAAGACTGATAAATAGAGAAAAAAAGAGAGACTGGGGTGATTTCTGGTAAGCAAGTGCAACCAGACAAGCATTCGGCATGCAGATAATGAGAGATCTAAAGAGCAAAGCACATCTCTGAAGTATGTTAAACATCTCTGTAAGAATAATACTCAGGGCTGGTACTCTGCACGTTTCTACAGCTCAGATGGACCCTCTTTCTGTGTAGATTTTCTTTTTAGCCGAATCTGTATATTGATAGGGAAGCATCTTGATCACAAGAAACACTTGTGAATGCTGCCTACAGCAGACTCCCATCCAGAACAGTCAGTGCATGGTTAAATCCCTTTGAGTCACTTCCAACACACCTACACCTTCAGACGGAAAGCTCTAAAGATCTTCCATATCTCCTAGTTTATGCATGACTCAATGTTTACAACAGGCTTTGACAACCGATGACTTAAAAAGACCACTTATCCAATGCTTTTGCAAACACTAGGCAGGATCAAATCTAAACTAAACCTTAAGAGGCGTGGAATATTTTTTAGATTGGCTGTCATAAATAAAGCAGTCATCAAAGCTCTCTGACAATAATCCATTTATATCAGGCAATAAATAAAAATGACAATGTAAATGGATGCTTTCCATGACAATGTTTAACCAGGTTTAAATACCAATTAATATAACACCATATCAAGTGACGGAAACACCCAAACTCCAGTGGCTGAAAGCTACATCACAGTATTATAATCTCTAGCTGCCACATATAATAGATATCTGCAGGTGAAGTACACAAATGTTGTTCTATTTAGATTGATTCTGTAGTCTAGACACCTAATCCAGTCCGACCTGTCTCTCTGTTCGCAGTGGGAAGACAGAAAACTGAAGATCAGGGAGTGTTCATTTTGGCATGTTGCTTTGTTGTGTTCCTGTCACACTGGCTATGATAAAGTAGCGCGTTTTTTCTCTTGCACATTCTGCTTCACTAAGAGTGGAGAAGCCGTGTTGACACTTGTCTGATACTAACCAATGGTTTGACAAGAATGTATGCATTTAGAGAGAGATAAACACAGCAAAATTGTGTGTGTGTGTGTGTGTGTGTGTGTGTGTGTGTGTGTGTGTGTGTGTGTGTGTGTGTGTGTGTGTGTGTGTGTGTGTGTGTGTGTGTGTGTGTGTGTGTGTGTGTGTTGAAAGGTAATTAAGGGTACCTGTGATGAATTAGGTCCAGACCCTGATGACATCATTTAGCGGTGCTTTGAAAGCTCCGCTCTTTGTCACACTAAAATTACAAATACCACACATGCACACAGAAAAGGTCCTTTTTTACTATGATCTCTGTGCATTGCAGTGGTGACATTTCTTGACACTCAGTGATCCATCTTCACATACATCCAGAGTTGAGATTAAGCCATTTATGTTTAATTACAAAGCTTTTTAAATACAGACACTTATTGACTAAAACCTGGTTGCACAGACAATTGCAGCTCAAAGACAGAAATAACAAAATGACTAAATACAAGCAACTAATGAACAAACTAAATTGAATGAACACTGAATACTAAAAGAACACGGGTGACAACCAAACATCACAAAATCCTCTACAGACATCAAAAACTGTCCAAATGAAAATTATACCAATTAAAAAAGTGCAGTCTCTAGTTCAGTGGTTCACAACTAGGGGATCTCAGAAAAACGTCCAAGAAGGCCACAAAATGTTTTTAGACAAAACAAGTATTAAAATAAGATAAAACAGATAAAAATCAACATAAGTATATTGTTGTTTTTTTTTGGGGGGGGGGGGGGGGGGGGGGGGTGGGGGGGGGGGGGGGGTTGTCTTTGAAAAACCAGTGTTCACACAATCTTGGAAAGCCTAGATATATTAGGTGGTTTCTGGAAAAGTCATGTAAATTAATACAATATTAAAACACCGTAGGCATTTTTGAACGAATATACATTTTTCTAGTTATGCCAAGCTACAAAATATTTTATTAGGTACAAACTGTGAGTAAACCATATTTTTAAAAGTCCTTATCCTGGATCCTTAACCAGTAAATCACAAAACAGCTGGAAAAATCATTTTACTGAAGAAATAAAGTCATACAGTTTTGGAATGATTGAGAGGGAGCAAATGATGACAGAATTGACATTTTTGGCGTGAACTGTCCATGTAAGGTTTGCCAGTTAGGTACAGAGGGCTTTATTCATGAAACAAATGTAGAACAAATTTCTGTCTGTTTAAATGACTCATATATTCAATCTTAAGTATGCTGTCATGTTTCATGAATAATGCTTATGAATAATGCCCCGACCCCGTTTCCTTGAGCACATAAATATTAAACGTATTATTATGACACAGTAGGAGGAGAAAACGCCACGGCTTTGGGTCAGATAGATGCACTTGGGGTTTCCAACCATTTTCACCCCCATTGTGAGTTATAATACCCATGCCAAGAAGGTACATTTGGACAGTTATTCAGCATAGCTAATCTCCTAATCTGTGTCTGATGGCGGGTGATTCTTTAATGGTCGGCACACCTCTGAAAGAATGACTTGTTTGCCACTCTGTGGTTTTGAAGAACATATTTCATTACACAGGCTCAGCCGCCAACAATGGAGCGCTATTATACAGATTTACAGAATACAGGTAACAGTATGTGTGTGCATGTTTGTGTGTACGCGTAGGTTGGCAGCCAAGCCGTATCCTCAAACCACTAACACTCAAAGTACCATCACAGCTGCAGGTTAATGCAATAACAACAAACACTCCACCCTCAGAACCGCCACCGTCACACAACCTCTTTCTCTTCCAGATAACACAACACAAGCGACAGCTCTGAGAGCTTATGTCAGACTCTTGAGTACCAGTTTCTGTGTTCTCTATGTGCAGCATAACAATAATCATTGACATAAGAACAATAGAATATAGTGTGCATAAGTGTGCAGCAAAAGTGAGTTAGCGTGCCTTAACACAGAACGATCTACCGCATCAAAGTCCAAACCTCAGAACAGTAAGTACTTCAGAAACTGACGACCTGAGAGCACATGCAGGGGCATAGAGATGAATCTCAGATAGATCGTGTGGAACAGCTATTATCCTCACAAATATAACTAAAAGTTTTCGTAATTTAAGGGGTGTGTTGCAGCTTGGCCTTGGTCTTGACCAGATTCTGGAACAGCATTTTTAAAAGGAGGCAGGGACTTGCCGATATTGGCTTAAACATATTTCATATTTCTGTAACAAAACTACCAGTGTTTTTCCATAAATCTAATCAGGTGTAAAAACACATCTATCTTTCCCTCTCTCCACGCAGCTATCAAGTTACTACATAAAATGTTGTGTATTTTCTGCACTGCAGCCCATGAGGTCTGGAGGGTTTGGAACATGGAGTCGATTCATATTACATTCATCTAACTCATTGTTATTGGAGTGAGGGAGATAGAGGGGGCCATGCATATACCATATTTTGTATGTAAATGTATCCGATTTTTATTCTATTGTATTTTTTTATTTATACCTTGTCCTTTTATTTTATTTTCCCATCCTTTTCCATAATTCTTCATTCCGAATTAACAAAAGTAAATATTAAAAATAATTCAATTTAAATTTAAAAAGCAGTCACTGAGAAAAAAAATAAATAGAGTTAAATAAAAAGTACACATTGAAAATTATATACACATAAAAAATTAAATTGAAAAAGAAAACAGCTGATGTTGACTCAGAGAGAGAGAAAGAAAGGAGGGTGGGGATACGTGTCTATAATATCTCTTGTTAAGGACAATAATAGCATTACACACCTCAAACATACCTGGCATTGTTCCTGACACTGGGGACAAAGGAACTTTATACTCAGCTGTCTAGTAATTAGAAGTCTCTCTCTCTCTCTTTAAGAAATGCATTATGTGGCCAATTTGGCTCTGTAAAATCACATAAAAGAATTCAAACACACACACATTCTTATACCATATTGGAGAGTGCAACACTCAAGAAACCAATGCATGTGTGTGTTCAAAGATAAAGTTGTTTGAAGGCATACAGCACATATCTATGGTCTCGCCACACCTGGTTCGTGTATGTGTACGTCTGCTGTCTGTGCACATATGTGCTCTTTAACTATACAGAACTCTCAGCAGGACTCAGGCGGTTGCAAGTGTCAAAGAGAGTTTTCTCAAGTACTGGTGTCTGTCTCAGCAGAATGACAGCAGGCAGAAGCTCACTCACACACTGATGAGGAGATAAACTCACAATGACGAATACAACAGCCACAACCTCCAGATAAGGCGGTGGAGTCATGCTTCAGGGTTCGGGGGGGCGGTGGGGGTTTGGGGGGGTTGCAGTGTATGTTTACTAGTTACAGTTATGAACTTGCACCTTTGTAGAGACATACAATGGTTATCTCAGTTCTAAGATGGCCCTTCAGCAGAAATACAGATGTCAAAAGGATGTAACTAAAAGTCATGACCCCTAACCGTGGTTGACTCGTCACCAGACTGGTGGACACAGACGAGTAGGAGGCAGCAGTAACAAGCTAAATCATCACCATCTGGTGATATGTCAACCTCTCCCAGAAAAAAATATAGTAATGGTCGTGTTAAAGAGATAGTTCATCCAAAAATGAAGAATTTCTCATTATGTTGTTTCAAATCTGCAAGAACACAAGAGATGATATTTTAATGGATTTTTGTCCATTTAATGAAAGTCAACATTGGATCTCAGTGACTTTCAATGTATGGACATTTAAAAAAAATAAAAGTATTCATTTTTGTGCTTCAATGCTCCATGTTCATGATGCACATATGCGATCCACAGTCACATTGCCTCTGGACACTCAAAATATTATTTTGCCAATTTTAGTGTGCTTCTATTCAGTACTACCATGAAGTCAAAATGGACAATTCTTATTTTTTAATGGGACATTGCAGTATTTACTATAAATGATTTATCTGTGCTCATGATTTTTTTCTTTTTAATTTAAGAAACTGTTTCACTCGGATATACATCACAATAGGGAAGAAAAGACTAATCACAATTTCTGTTTTACGCCGATGTTAAAGCTAATTCTCAATAAATGTGCTATTGTTTCATAAAGTTAGATTTCAGAAGAAAATCAAAAAGTGAACAGCTGTTGTATTTTTCAGCCTAATTGATGTTTGTTTGTTTGTTTGTCTGTCTCAGTTAGCTGTTACAATTTAATCCACTGAACCACAAATTGCTGTAACTGCCTCTTGTACTTATTTAAACCGCCTCCTCCCTCCAAAACCCCGCTCTTAAAGACATGTCAACAAACACAGAGAAAACGACTGACAGGCAGACAGCACATCAAAGACCTCCAACTAGTAGCTATTGTGTTCTTGTCACGGTTCATGGATCAATGTGTTCATTTTGTGTATCTGTCTGGTGTGTTTGTAGGTGTTGGGTTTGTGTGTGTGATTATTTGTTGCTTAGTAACCAGCTGATCACTCAATCAGTCATCCAGCTGCAGCTAGTCACTGCAGCTAGCCTTTATCTAGCTGGAGAGAGATATGCTTGGTGTCGGTTTGTCACTCTTTTTGTCACACTTTTCTGCTTCTTCAGCCATACAGGTACTGATTCTCCGGCTGTCTCCGCTGGTAACGCATTATAACTATCTTCTGTCACGGGAGGTTGCAGGAATGCAAACAGAGGCGAGGATATAATTCCAACACAAAGGTTTAATGATAATTAAAAAGCAGAACAGGCAGCAGCACACACCTAATCTCTCACCTAATTCCTGTGTCTGAGTTCCTAGCTAGTTATTTCCTCCATCTCGTCTGTGCTTCCAAGCAACTAGGAGATCGTCTTGAGTTCTCTTCAACCAGCCATCGGTCTGAGCTCCACACTGTGTTGATTCCTGTCACTTCTTAACTCTCCTTGGATTGTGGAGATTGTGATTGTGTTTCAATGTACATTTTACTGATACTAGGGAGTTTTAGAAAATGGTCTACACACAATAAACCCTTACCGGTCCAACAAAAAAAGAATCAACAAAATCACAGCATTTTTCCTCCTCGTGCATGCTGTAGCAAAGTTTACACTCGTTTATTATCTTTGTCTTTCTGTATTCTGGCTTCAGATCTTTTCTGCTTCTTCAGCCATACAGGTACTGATTCTCCGGCTGTCTCCGCTGGTAAAGCATTATAACTATCTTCTGTCACGGGAGGTTGCAGGAATGCAAACAGAGGCGAGGGTATAATTCCAACACAAAGGTTTAATGATAATTAAATACAGGAAAGCAGAACAGGCAGCAGCACACACTAAATATAACGGATACCGGACAAAGACTGACGGAACTTAAATACAAACACAGATGACACTGATTAACAGAACACGGGTGATAGAAATGAACTTATAATGACAGTGAAGATGACACGTGACAGGTGATGACAGGCAGACAAGTCCAAATGAAAACAAACTAAACCAAATACCACTGTGACAGAAAGCCAGAGGAGTGCAGTCCAGAGTTGATGGAAGGTCGACAAGCGACCAAGGCGGATCCGGGGGGATGAGGGAGCCTGGTGGAATTTGTGAACTGATGGGGCACAGCGGAGGCGAAAGAGGGATCAGCCAAGGGTGAGCCAGTGTACTGGTGGGCCGATGGGGAATCCTGGACACGGTGGCTGGAGTTGGATCCCAGGGATCCACTGTCCAATATGGTGCTGAGGAATGGAAGCCCCTCAGCGAGCCCACCATCCCACTGGCGTGCAGAGGGCGAGTGATGGGGCTGACAGGAGGCAGAGGAGATGAGGATGACGGCTGATGAGAGGTGGCAGGGGAGAGAGGTTGGGTGGGAATTCAGGATCAGACTCAGGCTCAGGAACAGATACTGGCTTGGGGACAGACTCAGGTTTGGGAACAGGAACAGTTCTTGGGGCAAGAACAGATCCAGGGACAAGAACAGGCTCTGACATGGCGGCGGCCATCCAGGCTGAGGGCTCATGTGGTGTGGTGTGGTGTGGTGTCGGCGACCATCCTTGCCGAAGACACAGGCATGGCTGACCTGGCGTGAACAGTCGTGAACAAGTCGGCTCGGCAGGCTTGACGTGAAGTAGCTCTGGAAAGGTAGTCTTGGCAGGACGAGACTCGGGAAGGGTAATCTCTGCGGCTGCTGGTGATGGTGGTTCGCTGGATCAGGACGCGACGCTCACCAAACACCTTGGCAATGGCTTCCCTCCAGCTTAATCCATCTGTGTTTTGGAGGTCGATAGCCTGGTGGAAATTGGCCACGATCCAGAAAAGCAGCTTGAGGGTTTCATCATCGAGGGGGCTAGAGACAGCTCGATGAACAAAGTTCTCCACAAAGGAAAATAATTCTGTGCTCTCTTGAGCAATAGCGACAAATACAGCCCTGCCGTCCATTTGGGCTGGTCCGATCTTCTGTCACAGGAGGTTGCAGGAAGGCAGACGAAGGTGAGAATATAATTCCAAAATGAAGGTTCAATGATAATTAAATACAGGAAAGCAGAACAGGCAGCAACACAAACTAAATATAACGGAGATTAGACAAAGACTGAATGAACAGACGCAAACACAGATGACACCGATTAACAGAACACAGGTGATACAGATGAACTTATAACGACAGTGAAGATGACACGTGACATGTGATGATAGGCAGACAAGTCCAAATGAAAACAAACTAAACCAAATACCACTGTGACACTCCCATAGTCTAATTTTTGCTCTTCACATCGCCAAACTACACTATGCTACTAATGTAGATACAGAGGCGGCGGCCAATGAATGTGAGTCATTTCAGCACGACGAAGTACATTGAGAAGGATGACCCATACCAGACATTATTACAACAATTTCTAAAGAAAACTATGAGTACAGTTTTCATCACAAATGAGTGCACACCATTCAGATGTCTCTTTACAAAAAAAAACAACTTTTTTTTTTACAACTTTTCAAAATCGCTCCAAACTATTGCATGCACCTTTATTGTCACTTGAACAACCTGACTGCATTAGGTTACACCAACAAATGTACATTTTAAGGGTAAGATTAGGTAGAAATAGCTCCTTAAGTGAACTTCTTACACTATGGGACACAATAATAGCAAGCATTATATCAGTATACCCATGTTCATTTAAAATCTACAGCTTAAAGCACCCTCCACATAAACTTTCCTATGTGCCTGTCTAAATCGAACTACTTACACTCTTGACAGATAACCAAATTGAAGAAGTGTTACATGGCAAGAAAGTGTTTTTTGGCAGGCACTGAGTGACCTGACAGAAGGGATAGAATACAGAGGAGAGGAGCCAGAGAAATCGCATACTTGCAGGAAAGAGGAAGAGCAAAAAAGGAGGGATCAAATTCAGCCGTGGGAAAGCCCATCTCAAAACCTCAATACTAACTGCTCAAACATAAAAAGTGAAAGTCTGTTTCAGTTTCTCTAATGGTTCAAGCCTAAATATTTCTGGACACAGATTCAATTTCTAGAGGTTTTAATTGATCAGATCACCCTATTTACAAGAGGGAGCAAACAGAGAGAGGAGAAGAGCAGCATCACGGCATCTCCTGCTGAAAGAGACTAGTGTGAGAGAAGCTAGAGTTTCTTTTCTTTGGACGTTTAATGCACATCTTGCATCCAAACTGCACTCTCTCCCTCCCTTCTCTTTTTTTAGCTCTTATCTGCAGTAATTGCTCTCATAGGTGAGTGGACACAAGGTCCAGTGTTTAGCTGCGCTAGTGTGTGTGTGTGTGTGTGTGTGTGTGTGTGTGTGTGTGTGTGTGTGTGTGTGTGTGTGTGTGTGTGTGTGTGTGTGTGTGTGTGTGTGTGTGTGTGAGTGAGTGTGAGATGTTTTGGGATGGGGAGGACAGAGGTTGGAGCAGAAGGGTTCTTGTGCAGCTCTGGATCATGTGCATGTGCGTGTGCGTATGTGGGGGAGCAGCGTTATGGATTTGGTTGACTCTGGCCGATTACGGTTGCTTTGTTTTGGCTGAAGAGCAGCATTTTTGGAGGTTAACATGTGATTCCCCACGATAGTAGCTTTACTAGATGCCAACTATAGAGGTTCCATCAGCCATTATAGAAATATATAAAAACACAAAGTACTCTGGAATTAAAGGTTAACAGCATCCCCCACACTCACACTCTCCACACACACACACACACACACACACACACACACACACACACACACACACACACACACACACACACACACACACACACACACACACACACACACACACACACACACACACACACACACACACACACACACACACAATCCCTTGGGTGTAGTAAATGGACTAAAAACAGACTGAATGATGACAGAACTGTATTCCACAAACAATGAGTATTATTTCACCTGATAGCACTTGTCAGATTCATATATTTACTTACTATGACACACACTCACACACACATGCACACTCCTTGTGTTACTGCTTTACATCCAATATTTCCTGGAGGCTGGAAGACAAATGTTCTAAATGGAAGAGTAATATGAAGGTCTAGTGGAGTATTAATACAGCAGTCATTCATCATACAGGCGACCTGGTCCTGTCTTGGCTCAATGGGCCCTCACTAACTCATGCTGTTAACAACAGGCCTCAAGAGCTCAGTCCACTTGAACCACACACACACGCACGCACGCATGCATGCATGCCCGCACACACACACACACACACACAGTAATATATACTGTAGAATGGTAGAATTTAAATTATTTTTATGAATTTTAAGTCTCAAATAAACATTTAATAAACATCAGATTTTGCTATATGGTAGCAGTTAGGTAAACAAGTGAACACGGTTAAACCACACCAGCACATTCAGACAAAGGTCAACTACATAATGAGGGTACATTTTAACTAAGATATTGAACCCTGGTCCCAGGTCTAAATCAGCTCCTTCACGTCAGGTTAGGGGAAAATTGTCACATTCAATTTAAATGTTAAATAATATGTTAATTCATTAATTACAATATTTGTTTGCCAAAACAGTGATTTCTTTGATGTATGTTCAAATCACTGTTTGTATTGTATTGTATTGTAATGTATTGTTGATGTATGTCACCTTAACCATTCAAAAGTCAGTAAAGAGAGTAAAGATGGTAAAAGATTGTTGTTGTTGTTTTTGACAAAAATGAATACATCAAGGAAAATGCATTAAATTTGTGATAGTAAAGGCATTTATGTTACAAAATATTTGTTTCAAATGAATGCAATTCTTTTGAACTTTTTATTCATCAAAGAATCCAGAAATGAAATGTATCATGGTTTCCAATGTACCATGGTTTTCAACATTGATAATAATGAAATGCTTCCTGAGCACAAAGGATCATGTGACACTGAATACTAGAGTATATAAAATATATTTTAAAAATGAAACTAATTATTTTAAGTTGCCTTGATGAGCATAAGAGACTTTTTCAAAAACATTAAATAATCTTACTGACCCCAAACTTTTGTTGGTGTATATTTGCTGTTTCATGAATTGCTTCTCATTTTATTGAAAAGCCTATAACGGACAAGTTCCATTATGACAAAATACCTCATCTAATGTGACAACATGCCCCACTATTCAATTTCCTTAAAATTTGTACAAAAAAAAAAATAATTCTTCTAACAAATCAAGAACATAAATAGCTTGTTAATAAGCATTTAAGGAATGCTGCTGGTCTTAGCTCAGTTTCCTTTAAATGAACCATACTAATGTATGCTAGCCTAAGATTTAGCATTAAGTGTAACTTAACGATGGAGAATAACCTATCCACAAGTGCCATGTTTTGATGGTAGGGTCCCATGACTGAACGTCATACGCTATCACAGTGTGGTGTGTGTGTGTGTGTGTGTGTGTGTGTGTGTGTGTGTGTGTGTGTGTGTGTGTGTGTGTGTGTGTGTGTATACAGGCAGGAATGTGAGGGATTTGAGGGGGTGGAGTGTTTTAAGAGGTTTTAGGGGAGTGGCATGAGACCCACACACCCTGAGATGAGCCAACCAACAGGGTTAGCTAAGGAGAACCAACCGACTCTATCAATCACACAAATGCTCAAATACTCACACGGACATGAACATACAATCACTGTCAGGGAGAAAATACACATGGAAAAGAGAGATGATGAGAGAGAACGAGTGTAAATGAGATGTTCTTTAGCATGTGTTTGTGTTTGCTGTGTGTTTGTGGTATTATGGTATTGACAATGAGAGATGGGGGATTATGGGAGTTTTCCTTCTCAACTATCATAAATCAAGGAGAATAAGACATGGCACCACACTGCCAACCAAAGCCCTAAACCGTAATCTCACACATGCACGCACATAAACACACACACACCACAGGGAGAATGAGTGCTAACTGATGGAGCGATCAGACTCACTACTGCTCTCTCTCACACATGAACATTCAAACAGCCACAAATACTCCCACTCGTATCCTATTTTTCCAGAAATACACAAACATCCAAGACGTGATCTCACAGCGATAACAGACCAGCTTCAGAAGGTCTGAGCCTATTGTCTTCATAATCCACTAAATCTGCCGTGCAGCAGCCAGTCAGACCTGATCTTGGTGTCAGCTTCAGACATTAACTGGAAACTCCATATGAATCAGCAAATTACATGACAATATTACATCAATAAGCAGTAATATACAGAGCAAGCACTGATTGGACAGAGAGCCAGTCGGCAGCTCTCGTGTGTTGACGTGGATTCCGGTTTGTGTGACGGTGACAACAGCAATATTTTCTGGGAATATATTACCTGTAAATGTATCGGACTAAAACCTATTGAAACAAAAAGGGCAATTTTTACAATACTTGTGTTATATACTATGCTTTTATAGCTTCCAAAATAGCAAACATTCCTTTTAAATGATAAATTCATTACAACCTTTATGTAAAATGAAAAAGAAAAAAAAAGCTAAAAGAAAGAGATTGATCTTACTGGTCAAAAACTCATACAGTAATCAGAATGCAAGCCTGCTTGAGGAGCAAATCAGAGACAGAAGCAGAAGTATATCGATTTCAAAAAAATTAAAACAGACATTAAAAAAAATATATAATTTTTAAAAAGCCATTATTCACACTTTTCCAAATAAGTTATTAGCTTCAGGCACATCCCTACAGGAAATTGTTTTCTCTGTGCATGAGTGTGTGTGTGTGCTCACCACTGAGAATTCATCGCATGTCATGTTACTTGTATGACAGACTGGCTGTGAGCCTAGATTGCCCTTTTGAAGAATTATGATCTGTTGCCTGTCTTTTATTCCATTAACCACCCCCCAAAACCCAAAACCCACGACTGTTTCTTTCTCTTTCTGTCTCTGTTTGTTTCTGTTCTGGTTTCCGCTCTGGTCTCAGCTGGTTGGTAGTGATAGCATCTCCCAGGCTCTGGACTTCCTCCTCTTAAGCCAACGCACTCAGAGAGTCTCTGTCTGGACGGTTGGTGGCTGGTGACCAGAGCCTCATCTCAGCACTCCAGACATGCATTGATGAAGAAGGGAAAGTGGATTGGGGGAATGGTCTTATAATAAAAAATAAAAAAAAGTGTGTTTTTGACTAAATGCAATGGTTAGTATGAGAAATGTGTTTGAGTATGTGCATGGGTAAATATGTCTTATTAGCTACGTCAAAGGATGCACAAGGTCAGCTGCCTCAGACATTTCCCCTCTCCTCCACTTTAATCTCTGTCGTTCTGTCTGTCTATTTGTCAAAAAGTCTGAGCTCTGTTGGCTTTTACAGAAGCAAGACTGTACTCTGGCTTCAGTGGTAAGTCAGCTTCTGATTCAACAAGTTTCAGTTTGATTTGAAGATGAGTTCAGTTTCCTCTGTGGAGTAAAATAAAGCAGCCTGATCTCACTGTTAATACGTAGGTATAAATACGTAATATTTTCAGGTGCAAAACGTAGATGCTGAAACCGTACAATATTATTACATATTTACAACTAAAGAAACACAAATCCAAATCTTTTATATCATAAAGATATTTGTATAACAACCACTTTTATAGATAAATAGTATATATTGCTTACCTCTATACCCCAAACCCATTGTAAAGATGTGGATTAGAGCTCACACATTTTTATTTATTTTGTGAATTTATGACGCGTTTTTTGTGTGCACGTAATTTATGGTTCTATAGTCAGTCACAGTATAGGACTATACGGAGAAAACGCAAACAAAATAAATTTTGCATGATAAACAAGGCTTATATGATTGCAGATTCATTTTAAGGGTTTAATGTAGTCTAGTCTTTCAAAACGAGTCTGCAGAAGTCACAGAACAGAGCGAAATGTTATGATGATTTCATATAAAGTACATGAATAAACCACATTTAACAAATGCGACTGAAAACAATGTGATATGACATATTAATAATTTAATATGACAATTGAATACAATAGAATCAAAATATTAAGACCATGATTTTAAATTTGTCAAAACGTCAATATTGTGAAAACGTAAGTAAATGTACGTGTGGTAGAACCACACTTTATGTATAAATACACACGATTACTTGTGAAGAATACAGTATGTACTACACCATCTAGGTTTAGATAGCTGAAATAATCTGAATTTAAAAATTTTAAATGTTTCCATAACATTTTAAAATCTTATAATAAATAGGCAACAATTGGTAAAAATAGGAATCAGAATTTTGAGTGTGTGAGAGAGAGAGAGTGTGTGTGTGTGTGTGTGTGTGTGTGTGTGTGTGTGTGTGTGTGTGTGTGTCTACTGGCATGCAGCAGAATTCCTCAGCATGCTTTCCTGGCTGGCTGGATGGACATTGACCACGGCTGCTAAGGATAAACTCCCACTCGACAGCAGAAGGACAAACACATTCTATTTTTCTTGGTTAGAATTAAACACTGTGTATAATGCTTCTTGTGTTAATGATTGAAAACATGAGCTCTCTTGGTCCTCTCTGAGGTTGACCAGTACTGAAAAGTACACACAGAAAGTCACACTTCCAGGCATGTACTCATATTGTCATTCACACATGCAAAGTCCAACAGTATAAGCAGGACTGCCTTAATACGATAAAGCAGAAAAAAACATTATGTGTGTGTGTGTCTGTGTTTATATAAACACACACACACACACACACACACACACACACACACACACACACACACACACAACACACACACACACACACACACACACACACACACACACACACACACACACACACACACACACACACACACACACACACACACACACACACACACACACACACACACACACACACACACACACACACACACCTTGTTCCTGAGATACAAGACATGCATTATAATGTTATAATGGCAATGTTATAATGGCAATGATAGAGTACAGAGTTATTCTGAAAACTAAACAGGCTCCATGTGAAATCACAGGTTTGGAGTGGTATGTCATCACATTGAAAAATTGACTGACTCACTAGAGAGTCTCATATTCTGGTCTTTTATTTTGCTGTGTTCACTTCAGCTCCACTGAGGGCCTTGCCTGGCTCACGTCTCCAACCTGAGATGTGCGAAAGTCTACTCGGAGCATAATCGATGTGTGAACAGAGGACTAAGCCTCAGCCAGCGTTGATCAAACAACTTGGCTGTGGAGGAATTGTCCTCACAAACAAAGGTTTTAAAGTCTGTTTTGATATTTGCAGCTCGGGACTTAATGTTTGGACTTTGGACCCCGTTGTTCCAAGCCCCCTTTCAATTGTTATATAAACTAAGTTTGAAGTACACCGAAATGAGCAGTCTGTTCTTGGACTGAATAGTGTCTTTATGCACTTATGTAATGACTGGACAGCTTGAACAGCACATACTTGGAAAAAAAAGAATGGGTTGTGGTGGAAGTTGGGTCACAGGCTGACACCAGTTCAGCTAAGGATGACCTTGTGAGCAGGTGAGGTCTATATGGCTCTGAAGGCACACACTACCTTATCTGTGAACTTTGCACAGCACAGTGGAAGGAGTTTATGGAAAAGAGAAGGGACAGAAAAAAATAGACAATGAATGAGAAAATTAATGAGTGTATGCATGAGAGAGAGAGAAAGAAAGAGAGGAATGTGAAAGAATAATAGTTGCATGTGAAAGTATTGTCTGCACTAAGGGTGATCTTCAAAGGGGAAGCCAATGGTTTGGGTGGTTATATGAACTTATGTTGCGTTTGTTCATCATTAGTGATGTTTGCTCTGAAGGCGGTCCAGTAATGGGTATTAAAAGGTTGTTTGAAACATCCTGGAGCAGAAGGAAAGTGTCTATATGCTGGGTTGAACTCACACAATGGACACAGTGACGGAGGCTCACCTTCACCCAAACACCTGCGTGAAAACATGCCACCACATCCTAGAGACAGAAGACAGGTAAACACTGAACATGGCCGAAACTGCTAGCAGTGGGTTTGTCACCTTGGAGAAACTATCTTTGTAATTCGTTTAAGCAAAAATCTTAAGAACAAATAAATAAAAAAAGTGAGGTCGTCTAGTTTAATACACATATTTTTTAGGAGATTTTATATTTTAGCAATGGTGCTGTAAACAGAGTTTCTGAATGCATTCCCTTTAGCGCCTCAGTTATACTACCATTCTACCAAGTTTGGGGTCTTTTTATTATTATTATTTAGTAAGGAAACATTGAATTGATCATTATTGACAGTAAAAACATTTATAATGTTATAAAATATTTATATAAAAAAAAATGCTGTTCTATAACTTTGTTTTCATCAAAGAATCCAGAAGCAAAATGTATCAGTTTCCAAAAAAACATGAAGCAGCACAACTGTTTTCAATATTGATAATAATAAGAAATGTTACTTGAGCAGCAAATCAGTATTAGAATGATTTCTAAAGGATCATGTGGTTCTAAAATGCATTCAAGTAATGTTGTAATTACCACAATTACGTGATTTAAACTTGTAAAAAGCGTTCACGTCCTCGTAGAAGTCGTAATTACAGCATGTAAGATAGGAATTGTCTGAGAGCTCCTACTTTGTACCATGTGACCGCTGTACCACCTGACTACTGCAGATTAATTTAGCCGTTGATAGTGGTGCCATAGAAACACAGAATTTAAGACGGCTCCGAATAGAACGTCACGTGTTGTCATCATGAATGCAGCATAATGACTGCTGAAAATACATATTTGACGTCACAGTAATAAATTACATTTTAAAGTTTCAAATATTTAAATTTAATTAGGATAAATTTTGATCAAATAAATGTAGCCCTTCTGACATTGAAACATAAAAAGATATCGCCCCGACCTCTACATTTTGAACGTAGTGTAAATCCAAACACATGCAGGAGATCATTTTGGCCACTGAATTACTGTTTTAGCACTGTGCACATGTCAAGTAAAAAACTTGTTTTAAAAACGCATCCCAAGACCTCATGCATTCTGGTCCATTATGCTAGATGTTTATGTTTCTTATATAAATGGCCCCCAGAGAAACGCATGTGATGGGTGTGAAGAGAACCTGAAACAGCTTAATTACACAGGGCTTTATATTAAAATAATATAAAATTATTAGGTAACTAGTCGTTTTCAATGTTTTTTTACACATCCCTAAAAAGATATCACAACTACACCGGATGTCTTTTGAAGGTGTCTGTGTGTGTGGTCATCTTTGACTAATGATCTGTTAGTCGCACACTCACAGATGCACTTCCTGAGATTTTTGAAAATGTATCATGTAAAAGTGTGTAAGATATAAATCGAGATCTGTGAAGATTTTCTAGTAGATATATCTCAGAAGAAGTGGCTCTAAAGTCTGGGTTTCGAATGAGCACTACACTACACAGGTTCCAAAATGGAGGCTTTTTTCACTATAAAAGAACTTTTGTGCAATGCAAAGCTTCCATGAATGTCAAAGGTTCCTAATGGAAGCATTAATGCCAATAAAGCACCTTTATTTTTAAAGCTGTATGGCAATTGTTAGAACATACAGTGATTTACTACCTGCCTTTTAAATGCTGCACAAAGTCAGCATAAATGCATTTACATGGGAATCAGAACTGCAGAAAACAATTTATCAAGCATTTTGCATTTGTTGAATGCTGTCCTGTCATCAGAACTTACTAGAATCGTGTAATCACTTCCCTCTCGCTTATGTCATGATATAATCATTAAAATGTTAAAACACCCGGGGCTATAAAAATCCTTCATTTTCTGTAAATGACAAATCCAGAAAATAATATTTCAGCAATGAAAATTATAAATAAAGAAAGCAGTATTTAAGAGAGGACTAAGTTTCCCAAAATAACATCACTGTCCATCAACAATAATAGGGGCTACTATTTGTGGGCGGGACCCTGGCTCATGCTCAGCAGGGGGCATCTGGGATTTGCGGTACGCCACTAAGTACAAGTTGTCAAATCAAATGATCACACGTTTAGCTATCATCCATCCTGCAGTGAAGAGTTTCTATGCTGTAGTTCTCTATCTTAGTGACAGCTGCTTGGCTACTATAGACGTGCCCTTTAGTGGCCCTCTTGAAAAACAAGATCTCTGACGGCATAATAAGATCCTTCCTTGCCATGTTGCTTGTAAATACAGTCTGCCTCTCAACGGAGTGTCCCAGACAGCGGAAAATAGGAGATCTGAAACAGGAACAGAGTTACACAAGATACACGCACACATCCATCTTGTAGCTCAAATAAAAAGATCCCAATTACCAGACACACTTTGAAGAGCACAGGCTCTTCAGCAGAAAAACGAATAAGACATATAGAATCATGGCAGTCATTTATGCAGTATGCCTGCATGCTCAGCCAATCTTGCGTTTGCAGAGCATATTAATTCAGTAATTCAGTTCCATTTTATTTTAATTTTATTATTTTATTTATTTATCCATTCAGTTCTAGAATATTCAATATTAATGCAATAAAAGATTTATAATATAAGCTTTATGAAGCTAAATAAAATAATGTTAATATGTTAATATAATGTTAACAGTGGAATAATGCTAACTATTAACCAAAGTCTTGGCAAAATTATTCAAGGCTTACAATACCTTTCAAAAGTTTGGTGCCAGTACGATTTTTTTTTTTCTTTAAAAGAAATGAACACTTTTATTCAGCACTGATGCATTCAATTGCATTAACAGTGACAATAAAGACATTATAACTTTACAAAACATTACTATTTCAAATAAATGCTGTTCTTTATGTTAATTACACAATCCTGAAAACAGTTCCACAACAGGTGTCAACATGTATAGTAATAAGTAATGTTTCTTGCGCAGCATATTAGAAATTCTGAAGGATCATGTGACACTGAAGACTGGAGTAATGATGCTGAAATAGTTTTACCATCACAGGAATAAATTATATTTTAAAATATATTAAAACAGAAAACAGTTACTGTTTTTATGTATTTATAAAATAAATAACGTGCAGTCTTTGTGAGAAAAAGTGACTTCTGTCAAAAACATTTTTAAACAAATCTTACTGACCCCAAACTACACTGTAAAAACTAAAGGTGCCTCAAATATCCTGTCGGATACTCAATGAACTTAAAAATGTAATTTAAGTGCCGTCAAGCTCTTTCTCCTAGTACGGTTACTGGTGGAGCATTAACAATCTTTGTGGTTCTTGCTGGAACCAGTTCAGAGGTTCTGGAGTCACCTTTTCATTACCATGATACCTCGAATTGCTTTGGGGGGAATTAGAGGAACTTGAATTCTATAAAAGGGTTATTGTAAGATATTTTAACATTTAAGTGGTTCCTGGAAGATCTCTTATGTTAAAGCCAGCATCTGGAGGAACCCAATGGTTCTGTGAGGCCACGATAAGATTTTATTATCCTATTATTATTATTAGGCTTACATTTACATTGTGAGATTGTGGTTAGGTCTCGGTAGCAGGAGGGATGTAGAGGTCAGTAAGCTGGGCTGAGTTGAGTGGGGGACGGAGGGGGTGACTCTGGGACGCCAGAGTCACTGTCGAGCCCTCTTGAGGTGTCGTGGGCTAGTCGACGAAACACTGAGGATGGAAGGTGTCCACTTGAAGACCCTAGAGATGTCCCCTACTCGGCTCAATCCAGACGGTTGTTGTGCTGGTCCTGTAGTTGTAGACGTCGTGTGTGCTGACGCGCCAAGTACACTGCAGCCGTTAATGCCGGACAGAAGGGGAGTCACACCACCACATGGAAAGCGAAAATAGATGGAGAAGCATAGTACTGTAAAGCTACGTCTTAGTTTTGCTTATCTTGGCGAAAGTCGAGTACAAATCAGCATGAAGTTTTAACATCTACTCTCGTGTAATGGAAATCATGAAGATCTGGATACATCCAGTGACTGCGGTGAATAGTGCTGCTGGCAACAAGGGAAAGACCTTGTGACAGCCTGGAGAGACAGCTGACAGGAGGAAAGAGACCCCAATGGGGCTGGTAAGGGTTAGCTACCCTTGTCGGCAGTATCCAGCTCCGTGTTTCCAGGATGCTGGAGACACCCGCCCAAGGCTTCTGAGAAACTAAAGAGAAAAATACCCCTAAAGTCTGTGAGAGCGGGGGCGGAAGATGACTCAATGGTGGACAACATGGTTAACGACTTAGGAATGGAAACAGATATGAGAATGGAGAGTAAGACTAGCTCAAGATCTGCAGTTAGTAAAGTCATTGAACTCCAAGTTTTTGTCTGTGGCTGGAGCAAGGCGACAACGGTCAAGGGTTTGAAGGTTCATCAAGAGAGAATGAAATGCTTGAGGGAGAAGGGACAAGGGCCTTGCATTGATCAGTACTTCTTACGAAGTTAGTCAAGTCAGTCGAATGAAATCCAGCGACAGGAAGCAAACCACAGCTCGCAGGATATCAGCACCCCTGTCATAGAGGAGAGGAGGGCTTGCACAGTTAGTGATGAACATATTCATACTTGCGAACCCGGTCAGATTAACCAGCAAAAGAGAGAAAAGAACCTCAACGGGCATAGGCCTGGAGTTAAGATGGCCAAGAGCTTGTGAGAAAACTGCATGGGACACGGTAAACACAGTTCTATGCTTTGCATTGGAAAGATTAACTGGCACAGTTGAAAAGAAGCTGGATAAATTTGGGGACATCATTTACGCATATGGAAGTGAGAGGTTTGGTGTGGAAAAAAGGAAAGAAAAAGTACAAACTACTCCTAGAATGTCTAGACGGCAGCAGACAATTGAAGGGTTAGTTAGAGAAAGCACCATTTCCCCACTGGCTTTTACCATGGCAATGGAAGTAATCATTAGGTCATCAAGATGGGTAGTAGGAGGTGAGCGCTTGGCTTCTGGGATGCGACTACCACCAATCAGAGCATACATGGATGACATGACAACCATGACTACAACAGTAGCCTGCACTAATCGGTTATTGGGGAAGTTAACAGATAATATTGAATGGGCACGAATGCAATTTAAGCCCTCTAAATCAAGGACCATCTCGATAGTTAAAGGAAAGGTAGTAGATAAAACATTCTTCATTAATGTTGAGGCAATACCAACAGTTTCTGAGAAGCCAGTGAAGAGTCTTGGGAGATGGTACGATGGGGATCTAAAGGACACAGTTCGGGTGGGAGAAGTTAGGCGACAAGCAGTGGAAGGGTTGAAGAGCATAAACAGCTGTGCTCTACCTGGCAAACTAAAACTCTGGTGCTTTCAGTTTGGTCTACTGCCGAGGTTGCTGTGGCCACTGACTGTGTACGACGTTTCTTTGACAACAGTGGATAAGCTGGAAGCGTTGATAAGTTCATACATCAGGAAATGGTTGGGAGTTCCACACTGCCTCAGAAGAGTGGCACTTTATAGTAAAGGAATATTGCAGCTGCCAGTCTCTGCTTTAACCGAGGAGTTTAAGTGTGCCAAGGTCAGACTGGAAATGACCTTAGTAGAGTCACGTGACAAATGTGTAAGGGAGGCAGCCTCTGTGGTAAAAACTGGTAGAAAGTGGTCAGCAAAGAAATCTGTAGCAGAGGCCAAGGCTGCCCTTCAAATTGGGGATATCGTGGGACAGGTATAGCATGGAAGAGGGGGTTTTGGGCTCAGTTTAGCTCCGCCTAAATGGCACAAGGCAGGCATAGCTCAAAGGAGGAAGCTGGTAGTCAACGAGGTGCGAAAGCAGGAGGAGAGGATGAGGTCTATAAAAGGCCATTTCCCAGGCCAAGCAGGGAGAGTGGATGAGATGGGAGAGTGTGGAACAACGCAAGATGGGCTGGAAAGACCTTTGGTCAATGAAAGAGAGTAGGATCAGTTTCCTTATTAGGTCAACATATGATGTTCTCCCATCACCGCAGAACTTAAACCTCAGGGTAGGAGAGGATCCGTCTTGTCCTTTGTGTTCATCACCTGCCACATTAAGGCACATTTTGACAGGATGTAAGGTGGCTCTTAGCCAAGGTCGGTTTACTTGGCGCCATGACCAAGTACTGCTCTAGTAAAGCTCAATGTTTGGCTTTAGCATTGGAAGGCAAGCGTAGTATGACCAATAAGTTGCCGCCTGTTCTAGCAAAGCATTACACGCAGAAGACCATATTCCTCCGCCCAGGCGAGCAACCACCAAGAAAAGGTGTTAACACCAATTCTCGCCCAGGACAACTGGAAGCTGCTAGGGACTGGAAGATGCTGGCTGATCTTGATCAACTGCTTATTTTTCCACCTGAGATTGCCACCACTAACCTACGACCAGATATTGTTTTGTGGTCTGGATCAGCTTGCATTGTTCAACTGATAGAGTTAACAGTGCCATGGGAGGATGCGGTAGATGAGGCATATGAGAGGAAGAAACTGCGGTATGCTCATCTGGCCACTGAAGCAGAACAGCGAGGGTAGAGAGTCCAGGTTTATCCAGTGGAAGTCGGTTGTCGAGGTTTTGTGGCACACTCTACAACCCGGTTCCTCAGAGACGTCGGATTCGGCGGCCAAGAGTTGCGTCGCACAGTAAAGAACTTATCTGAAGCAGCAGAAAGGAGCAGCAACTGGCTGTGGTTGAGACGGAAAGATTCTAGCTGGCTGTGTACAGGCCGTCACGTTATGGTTTCGTAGAGTCTGTTGGTTTATTTGTATACGTTCCTGTGGATATTGCGTGAATGAAGGGTGGTTGGGCAGATATTGTGTTTAGCGGTAGGTGGTATGCCATACGGAACCGTTGCCACTGAAACTGCTTTATAACGCACCAGTGGGGCTCGACAGCCTTAGTCAAACGGGTTGGCGCGTATGGTTGGGTTGCGGCGAGATCGTGAGATTGTGGTTATGTCTCGGCAGCAGGAGGGATGTAGAGGTCAGAAAGCTGGGCTGAGTTGAGTGGGGGACGGAGGGGGGTGACTCTGGGACGCCAGAGTCACTGTCGAGCCCTCTTGAGATGTCGTGGGCTAGTCGACGAAACACTGAGGACGGACGGTGCCCACTTGAAGACCCTAGAGATGTCCCCTACTCGGCTCAATCCAGACGGTTGTTGTGCTGGTCCTGTAGTTGTAGTCGTTGTGTGTGCTGACGCGCCAAGTACACTGCAGCCTAGGGCTGGGCGATAAATCGATTTTATCGATTAACTCGAATGTGTAGCTTACGCGAGTTTACGCCGATTTTATTGAATGAAAATCGGTTTTCTCTTTAACAACCGCCGACGCGCCCATATGGGCTCCCGTAGTTCCGACCGCGCTCAGCGCTTGCCATGATAGAGATACACAAACAACATGGCAAATGAACAAAACCGCGGCAGCAGAAGCACACCCGCCGAAAACATTTACAAACTGAATCTGCAGGGCCGCCAACTCTCACGAGTTCACTGAGAGACACGCAATTGTCACTTTTTACACGCTCTCACACACACATCCATTTCCTCACGCAGAGAAACATCGCGAAGCAAAGAGGACACTGACACCGACATACAAGACAGAGCAGGTTACTGTTGATATGAAACAGATTCTCGGCTCTTCAGATTCTGTTAATTTTATTACGAAATTCAAACAATAAACACCGTTTTGGCGCTTGTAAATGTGACGTAAAAGATCGCTGACAGATCTCAGTTCAAGCGGCACATGAACCGATCATCTGTTACTCTTCACTACTAACTTACCCAAATGTAGCTAATACAATCAATCCATCAGTGTTTTTCAACCGCGGAAAGATGTCCATAAAACAGCTGGAGAACAACATGTGTCACGTAACGTTACATTTACCTCAGGATGCCTTTTAATGACCCATAGCACGCATGCTGGACTTAAAATAATTGCTATAGAGAGGAGTATTTGGCTAAATAGGATAACTATATTACACATTTATTATATTTTACCTATATCATTAAAATATTATAACATTGTTTGTTATTATAAAAAACGCATTGTTTGAGTTAGTTTTAACCTTTAATAATACCAGCTGGGGCTCTCTGTTTACAGCATTAGGTGATTTATTTTTGGAGAACAATTAACATAACACATTAACATATCTACTGTACTTAATATTTATCCAAAGGAATTGATATTGAATCAATATCAGAATCAAAATCACATGAATTGAATTGAAATTGTGAAATTTGTGTTAAGCAATAATAAAAACATTAGCATACCAGTCTTTATGCATGTAAACATCGTGTTTACATAGTTAATAAACTTGATAAAATGATGTTTAGTTACCAAATAATTTGACAATCACAATAAACTTCTTGTGATGCAAGTTTTTTTTTTCTTTACACATCCCCCCAATCCACCCATTTTATGTTATGTTACATTTACACTAGGCTATTTACAATGACAGGACCCTCTGGTCTTTTTGGCTTGTTGTTTCTGATTGCATTTTAATCCAGATAATATCCCAGAAGGGAATATCAAAACAAAATAAAGTAAAAACTTGTTTTGAACAATTTCTTTGTCATCTGAGGATTGATTTTAAGTAGGGAGAGAAAAAAATCGATTTAAATCGTAAATCGGATTTTTTGTCAAAAAATCGGGGATTTTTTTTTTAGGCCATATCGCCCAGCCCTACTGCAGCCATTAATGCCGGACAGAAGGGGAGTCACACCACCACATGGAAAGCGTAAATAGATGGAGAAGCATAGTACTGTAAAGCTAAGTCTTAGTTTTGCTTATCTTGGCGAAAGCCGAGTACAAATCAGCATGAAGTTTTAACATCTACTCTCGTGTAATGGAAATCATTAATCATTTAGCAGACGCTTTTATCCAAAGCGACTTACAAATGAGGAGTGCAATAGAAGCAGGTAAACTAACAGTAGGACAACAAAAATGCTGTGACCCTTCCCAGTTTAGTCTGACGCAGTATACGTTTTTATTTTTTAAACGGATATAAAGTAGCTAGATATAAAGTAGAAGAGAAGAGGAAAGAAAGTGTTAGTATTAATGGATCCAGTGTTTATATTTAAGTTACATACATAGGCTTACATTTATTTAGCATATTTTATTGATTAATTTAAACCTAAACAACAACAACAATAAATAATAATAATAATAATAATAATAATAATAATAATAATGTGAAGAAGAAGAAAAAGAAGAAGCACGAGGAGAAAAGTTTTATTCTGTCACGAAACTGCTGCTATTCCTCTGCTGTCATCACTTCAGTGATCCTCAGCTGATCATCATCAGATTTGAAAGTAACGGCTCCTCTCATCAAAGCTTTAGCCTTTTGTTTGGCTCTCCGTTACAAGGTTTGTAAACTTGCCAAAAAATATATATATACAGTCTACTCACTATATATTCAAACATACATATATAAACTAAATGTAGTATACATGAATATGTATTTACAGTCTTTACCACTTGTTTGTTGCACAGTATGTGGTATAAAGGTTTTAGCCGTGCTGCTAACTAATATAATAAACTTTATGCCACAAATGGAACTCAATGGGTCTCAAATACCCTTTTAAAGTCCATACTATGAACTCTGAATTATAACTTAAGTTTAGTCTTTTTACACACACAAAAAAAACTATTATATGGCATCAGAAGACTTACAGCACAACCCATAACACATGAGTTGTGGACGCATTTAATTATTTTTAGGATGTTTTCTAGGACATTTTTGGAGCTTAAAGGGATACTCCACTTTTTTTGGAAATAGGCTCATTTTACAACTCCCCAGAGTTAAACAGTTGAGTTTTACCATTTTCGAATCCATTCAGCCGATATTCCGATATTTAGAAGAATATCAGTAAGCAGACAGTTTCTGGTCTCATTGACTCCCATAGTATATTTTTTTCCTACTATGGAAGTCAATGAGACCAGAAACTGTCTGGTGACTGATATTCTTCTAAATATCAGAAAATCGGCTGAATGGATTCGAAAACCGTAAAACTCAACTGTTTAACTCTGGGGGAGTTGTAAAATGAGCCTATTTCCCAAAAAAGTGGAGTATCCCTTTAACATAATATTTATCCATTTTACATAAAGTGTTGCATTGAATTGAACTAGACAAGTGTACATAAGAATGGTTTCATGAATGATGTACGAACGAGGGCACCCGTCCTTTTGATGAGACGTTAAACTGAGGTCCTGACTTTCTGTGGTCATTAAAAATCCCAGGATGTCCTTCAAAAAAAGAGTAGGGGTTTAACCCTGGCATCCTGGCCAAATTTGCCCCTTGGCCTCTGTCCATCATTGCCTCCTAATCATCCCCATACTGATTGGCTTCATCACTGTCTACTCTCCATTAGCTGGTGTGTGGTGGCGTTCTGGCGCAATATGGCTGCCGTCGCATCATCCAGGTGGGTATTACGGTAGTATTATGCCTGTGATCTGCTTTTGGGTTCCACAGACAGAAAGTCAAACAGGTTTGGAATGTCACAAGGCTAAACTATCACTTTAATAACATTACTAACAGTAATTTTTGTATACTTTGCAGGGATCTCGGTAAGCTGAAGTACAAGTTTGAACAAGAATAAATATCCTCCTGTAGACCTGAAAATCATTGAAGTGCCTGGACCATCCAGCAGAAAAGAGGAGAAAAAAAACGGACAACGAAGCTGCTGCACCTTTTCACTTTTCTAGCTCCTTAAGTTCCTCACATGTCCTTTGTAAAGATTTTATTATTGATTGCATTTTATGTTGCAGTGAGTAAAGGTGTGACTACATTTGTGAATTTCATGAAATTACACAGGCAAAAATAGGTCTATTGATCATTATCAGCAGTGTGGCGACGTAATGTATGAAGCACAAGCAATCCAGCGAATTCCAGTGACCAACTTGGTCCCATAGTGAAAGTTTTGACCACACACGAAATTGCAGATCATGTGGATTCTTATGGAAATGACTGGAATTCATGAGTGAAAATTCACAGAACAACAGATAATTTTACTGCACCTTAATTCTGTTATAATGGTCATTTCCTGCTTGTTGTGACATAAGGAATACTGTTTCCAGGTAGAATAGCCGTATATAGCCTATTGTGTAGCCTATTCTATATACATGGTTGATTATTCATGCTGCCTATGTATTATACATTTTTTGTGTATTCTATTAATTGATATTAAAGGGGGGGTGAAACACTCAGTTTCAGTCAATCTCATGTTAATCTTGAGTACCTATAGAGTAATATTGCATCCATCATATCTCCAAAAAGTCTTTAGTTTTATTATATTTATAAAAGAAAGATAGGCTGTACCGAGTCTTTCCGGAAAAAGCAGAGTGGGTGGAGGCGTGCGGAGCTAAATAATCACGAACACCAACGGCTCTGACCATGTTATGCACGAGTTTTAGAACATTTGTGTCTACTCGTGGTTTATGAAGACATGATTTGGTTTTACAATAAACAAACAGACACCTACAGTAGCCACCTAAACAAATGTATTTAAACAAACACACACCATACATCGCATGCTCCATAGATACATTAACTATACGTGATCATGTTGTTTAGCCTACTTGCTGTGCTTAAGTTACACGCGCGCCGATAGACACACACAGATATTTGAAGCAGTTCTACTCACCACCTGCGGTTCCAACGCAGGACCGTTAACCTTTGGTGTTGGGACTGCTCCATCCTTGAGAACTAAACGATTAGCAAATCCGGCTTCGAACTGGGCCTTGTTTATTAAAAAATCATCCTCGAAATCACTTTTACAACTGTGTTGATGTTCTGGAAAAACAAACTCCATCCACTGGTCCCTTAACGCTTGATTCTTTGGGAATCTGCGCAGTGTTGTCTTGCCTTGGCAACCGAAAACACACTTCTTTGGTGACATATTGCAGCGCAGCCGATGCACAGCGCTTTGATGGGCATAGGTTACGGCTATCGCTCTACAGCCGCGCGCGCCCTTCCGAGAGAAGTGCCCTTAGGACCCTATAAGGAAATTCCAGCGCAGCTGACGTCAGACGCGCCCATACTCGAAAAAACTTTCCGAAACTTGTGACAACCAGGAAGGAGTATTTTGAGAACAGAAATACTCAATCAAACGTACAACTTAATTTTTGAAACTTTGTCCATGTTTAGCATGGGAATCCAACTCTCTAACAGTGTACAAAACTCACTATGCATGAAATAGCATTTCACCCCCCCTTTAAAGCTGCAGCCCGTAGCGTCCCTTTTTGTCGCCATCTCTGTTCGAAATCTGTAACTGCAGTGATTCGCGGAATTATCATCTTTACGTGGGTTGTTAATCGGCATGAAACAGCGCAGATGAACACAGTGTTTTGAGGCGAGTGCTGCTGTCAATCGCGCTGTGTGGATACTGTCATTCAGAATCACATATTCACTTTTTGAAAGCTTGGCCAACATAAGGATTTTCACGGGAAAATGTCTTCTGAACAAGTAAGTAACATCCATTTTTGTTCTGATCAACTAAGGGTGAAAAAGCATTCGACATGACAAGCTATCGTTAGATTTAATCAGCGCGATTTACAGCAACCGTGCAAATCATAGCCTACTTTGTTCTCAAATTGTTCATGTTAACAACATCAGCATTGCGTGACTAACGTTATTTAATGTGTTTTATGATTACCTGTGTATTTCAGAATTCATATTCTCCATAATAGCTAAACGAGAAAGGCACAACAAAGGAAACTCCATAACTGTGTGAATTAAGAAAACGTACCGTTACACGATTGAACTATTGAAATGTCTTACTTGTTCAGCAGAAAAAAGCTGTCTCTTCTTCCATTTCGAACCCCGGGAGTTCACGCACCTTTCAAAAGCCCCACCGATGTGTATCCTTGTGTTCGCATGAGACGGTTTCTTTCGCTTTCCACCTTAAATCCGAAGTACGAAGTCCTTTGGGTTTTATAACTGGTTAATCTCCAGTTGACACTGATGATTGTTGTTTGGATCTTTCTGGATCTGCCATAAGTTTAATCATGTAAAGTGCTGCGAGAAAAGCCCATCTCTACATCTCCTCACGCGCAGTATAGCTGGCTAGCCGAAACTCCTTCTTTATGTATACGGATGTGACGTAATGACGCAAAGACATGCTCGAATTTCCCGTGAAAACCCACCAGTACCACTGGAATTAAAATCATTATTACAAGCTAACCATTTTGAATCTAGCTATGGCAAACAGATAGTTTTGAACACTGGCTGAAGATGTTTTTTTAAAATAATTAATTTGGATTATCTTTAACTTAAAAAAGTTACAGACAGCAGCTTTAATCTATTACTAGCTTTTTTCCCCAAGTGCATGGAAGTGTATGTAATAAAATGGATCTAAATATCTAATAATTCTTATTTTGCATTTGGTTCAGTTTGTTTATTATAATAGAAGTTAATAGTAACCATATTAACAACGTTCCTGGAGGCACCCAAAGCGGTTCCACACAGTGCCTTATATCTTATGGAATAATTGTTCCTCAGGAAAACTGTGTGGTTCCTCAGAGAACCGCCCCTTTTTAAAGGTTGCCTATACTATAGGATCTACAGAAGGTTCCGCCGGTGTGGCAAAGTGAAGAACCCCAAAAGGTTCCTCCAGGCACCTTTCATTTGTACAGTGTGTATGTTAGACAATTTTAGCAGTTATGCTGCAATTATAACAAAAAAGAAAATGCAATGCTTGATCCAACATTACTACCACCACTGACATGTCGTATAGCTCTTTACATTTGGGGGGAGGGGGCAGGAGTGAGCTCTATTCTTTAATTAAAACTGAGATGTGTCTATAAAAAACTATGCCTGTCTGTGGCATCAACAGTGTGAATCTGCAGGGCCGCCAACTCTCACGAGTTCACTGAGAGACACGCAATTGTCACTTTTTACACGCTCTCACACACACATCCATTTCCTCACGCAGAGAAACATCGCGAAGCAAAGAGGACACTGACACCGACATACAAGACAGAGCAGGTTACTGTTGATATGAAACAGATTCTCGGCTCTCAGATTCTGTTAATTTTATTACGAAATTCAAACAATAAACACCGTTTTGGCGCTTGTAAATGTGACGTAAAAGATCGCTGACAGATCTCAGTTCAAGCGGCACATGAACCGATCATCTGTTACTCTTCACTACTAACTTACCCAAATGTAGCTAATACAATCAATCCATCAGTGTTTTTCAACCGCGGAAAGATGTCCATAAAACAGCTGGAGAACAACATGTGTCACGTAACGTTACATTTACCTCAGGATGCCTTTTAATGACCCATAGCACGCATGCTGGACTTAAAATAATTGCTATAGAGAGGAGTATTTGGCTAAATAGGATAACTATATTACACATTTATTATATTTTACCTATATCATTAAAATATTATAACATTGTTTGTTATTATAAAAAACGCATTGTTTGAGTTAGTTTTAACCTTTAATAATACCAGCTGGGGCTCTCTGTTTACAGCATTAGGTGATTTATTTTTGGAGAACAATTAACATAACACATTAACATATCTACTGTACTTAATATTTATCCAAAGGAATTGATATTGAATCAATATCAGAATCAAAATCACATGAATTGAATTGAAATTGTGAAATTTGTGTTAAGCAATAATAAAAACATTAGCATACCAGTCTTTATGCATGTAAACATCGTGTTTACATAGTTAATAAACTTGATAAAATGATGTTTAGTTACCAAATAATTTGACAATCACAATAAACTTCTTGTGATGCAAGTTTTTTTTTTCTTTACACATCCCCCCAATCCACCCATTTTATGTTATGTTACATTTACACTAGGCTATTTACAATGACAGGACCCTCTGGTCTTTTTGGCTTGTTGTTTCTGATTGCATTTTAATCCAGATAATATCCCAGAAGGGAATATCAAAACAAAATAAAGTAAAAACTTGTTTTGAACAATTTCTTTGTCATCTGAGGATTGATTTTAAGTAGGGAGAGAAAAAAATCGATTTAAATCGTAAATCGGATTTTTTGTCAAAAAATCGGGGATTTTTTTTTTAGGCCATATCGCCCAGCCCTACTGCAGCCATTAATGCCGGACAGAAGGGGAGTCACACCACCACATGGAAAGCGTAAATAGATGGAGAAGCATAGTACTGTAAAGCTAAGTCTTAGTTTTGCTTATCTTGGCGAAAGCCGAGTACAAATCAGCATGAAGTTTTAACATCTACTCTCGTGTAATGGAAATCATTAATCATTTAGCAGACGCTTTTATCCAAAGCGACTTACAAATGAGGAGTGCAATAGAAGCAGGTAAACTAACAGTAGGACAACAAAAATGCTGTGACCCTTCCCAGTTTAGTCTGACGCAGTATACGTTTTTATTTTTTAAACGGATATAAAGTAGCTAGATATAAAGTAGAAGAGAAGAGGAAAGAAAGTGTTAGTATTAATGGATCCAGTGTTTATATTTAAGTTACATACATAGGCTTACATTTATTTAGCATATTTTATTGATTAATTTAAACCTAAACAACAACAACAATAAATAATAATAATAATAATAATAATAATAATAATAATAATGTGAAGAAGAAGAAAAAGAAGAAGCACGAGGAGAAAAGTTTTATTCTGTCACGAAACTGCTGCTATTCCTCTGCTGTCATCACTTCAGTGATCCTCAGCTGATCATCATCAGATTTGAAAGTAACGGCTCCTCTCATCAAAGCTTTAGCCTTTTGTTTGGCTCTCCGTTACAAGGTTTGTAAACTTGCCAAAAAATATATATATACAGTCTACTCACTATATATTCAAACATACATATATAAACTAAATGTAGTATACATGAATATGTATTTACAGTCTTTACCACTTGTTTGTTGCACAGTATGTGGTATAAAGGTTTTAGCCGTGCTGCTAACTAATATAATAAACTTTATGCCACAAATGGAACTCAATGGGTCTCAAATACCCTTTTAAAGTCCATACTATGAACTCTGAATTATAACTTAAGTTTAGTCTTTTTACACACACAAAAAAAAACTATTATATGGCATCAGAAGACTTACAGCACAACCCATAACACATGAGTTGTGGACGCATTTAATTATTTTTAGGATGTTTTCTAGGACATTTTTGGAGCTTAAAGGGATACTCCACTTTTTTTGGAAATAGGCTCATTTTACAACTCCCCAGAGTTAAACAGTTGAGTTTTACCATTTTCGAATCCATTCAGCCGATATTCCGATATTTAGAAGAATATCAGTAAGCAGACAGTTTCTGGTCTCATTGACTCCCATAGTATATTTTTTTCCTACTATGGAAGTCAATGAGACCAGAAACTGTCTGGTGACTGATATTCTTCTAAATATCAGAAAATCGGCTGAATGGATTCGAAAACCGTAAAACTCAACTGTTTAACTCTGGGGGAGTTGTAAAATGAGCCTATTTCCCAAAAAAGTGGAGTATCCCTTTAACATAATATTTATCCATTTTACATAAAGTGTTGCATTGAATTGAACTAGACAAGTGTACATAAGAATGGTTTCATGAATGATGTACGAACGAGGGCACCCGTCCTTTTGATGAGACGTTAAACTGAGGTCCTGACTTTCTGTGGTCATTAAAAATCCCAGGATGTCCTTCAAAAAAAGAGTAGGGGTTTAACCCTGGCATCCTGGCCAAATTTGCCCCTTGGCCTCTGTCCATCATTGCCTCCTAATCATCCCCATACTGATTGGCTTCATCACTGTCTACTCTCCATTAGCTGGTGTGTGGTGGCGTTCTGGCGCAATATGGCTGCCGTCGCATCATCCAGGTGGGTATTACGGTAGTATTATGCCTGTGATCTGCTTTTGGGTTCCACAGACAGAAAGTCAAACAGGTTTGGAATGTCACAAGGCTAAACTATCACTTTAATAACATTACTAACAGTAATTTTTGTATACTTTGCAGGGATCTCGGTAAGCTGAAGTACAAGTTTGAACAAGAATAAATATCCTCCTGTAGACCTGAAAATCATTGAAGTGCCTGGACCATCCAGCAGAAAAGAGGAGAAAAAAAACGGACAACGAAGCTGCTGCACCTTTTCACTTTTCTAGCTCCTTAAGTTCCTCACATGTCCTTTGTAAAGATTTTATTATTGATTGCATTTTATGTTGCAGTGAGTAAAGGTGTGACTACATTTGTGAATTTCATGAAATTACACAGGCAAAAATAGGTCTATTGATCATTATCAGCAGTGTGGCGACGTAATGTATGAAGCACAAGCAATCCAGCGAATTCCAGTGACCAACTTGGTCCCATAGTGAAAGTTTTGACCACACACGAAATTGCAGATCATGTGGATTCTTATGGAAATGACTGGAATTCATGAGTGAAAATTCACAGAACAACAGATAATTTTACTGCACCTTAATTCTGTTATAATGGTCATTTCCTGCTTGTTGTGACATAAGGAATACTGTTTCCAGGTAGAATAGCCGTATATAGCCTATTGTGTAGCCTATTCTATATACATGGTTGATTATTCATGCTGCCTATGTATTATACATTTTTTGTGTATTCTATTAATTGATATTAAAGGGGGGGTGAAACACTCAGTTTCAGTCAATCTCATGTTAATCTTGAGTACCTATAGAGTAATATTGCATCCATCATATCTCCAAAAAGTCTTTAGTTTTATTATATTTATAAAAGAAAGATAGGCTGTACCGAGTCTTTCCGGAAAAAGCAGAGTGGGTGGAGGCGTGCGGAGCTAAATAATCACGAACACCAACGGCTCTGACCATGTTATGCACGAGTTTTAGAACATTTGTGTCTACTCGTGGTTTATGAAGACATGATTTGGTTTTACAATAAACAAACAGACACCTACAGTAGCCACCTAAACAAATGTATTTAAACAAACACACACCATACATCGCATGCTCCATAGATACATTAACTATACGTGATCATGTTGTTTAGCCTACTTGCTGTGCTTAAGTTACACGCGCGCCGATAGACACACACAGATATTTGAAGCAGTTCTACTCACCACCTGCGGTTCCAACGCAGGACCGTTAACCTTTGGTGTTGGGACTGCTCCATCCTTGAGAACTAAACGATTAGCAAATCCGGCTTCGAACTGGGCCTTGTTTATTAAAAAATCATCCTCGAAATCACTTTTACAACTGTGTTGATGTTCTGGAAAAACAAACTCCATCCACTGGTCCCTTAACGCTTGATTCTTTGGGAATCTGCGCAGTGTTGTCTTGCCTTGGCAACCGAAAACACACTTCTTTGGTGACATATTGCAGCGCAGCCGATGCACAGCGCTTTGATGGGCATAGGTTACGGCTATCGCTCTACAGCCGCGCGCGCCCTTCCGAGGAGAAGTGCCCTTAGGACCCTATAAGGAAATTCCAGCGCAGCTGACGTCAGACGCGCCCATACTCGAAAAAACTTTCCGAAACTTGTGACAACCAGGAAGGAGTATTTTGAGAACAGAAATACTCAATCAAACGTACAACTTAATTTTTGAAACTTTGTCCATGTTTAGCATGGGAATCCAACTCTCTAACAGTGTACAAAACTCACTATGCATGAAATAGCATTTCACCCCCCCTTTAAAGCTGCAGCCCGTAGCGTCCCTTTTTGTCGCCATCTCTGTTCGAAATCTGTAACTGCAGTGATTCGCGGAATTATCATCTTTACGTGGGTTGTTAATCGGCATGAAACAGCGCAGATGAACACAGTGTTTTGAGGCGAGTGCTGCTGTCAATCGCGCTGTGTGGATACTGTCATTCAGAATCACATATTCACTTTTTGAAAGCTTGGCCAACATAAGGATTTTCACGGGAAAATGTCTTCTGAACAAGTAAGTAACATCCATTTTTGTTCTGATCAACTAAGGGTGAAAAAGCATTCGACATGACAAGCTATCGTTAGATTTAATCAGCGCGATTTACAGCAACCGTGCAAATCATAGCCTACTTTGTTCTCAAATTGTTCATGTTAACAACATCAGCATTGCGTGACTAACGTTATTTAATGTGTTTTATGATTACCTGTGTATTTCAGAATTCATATTCTCCATAATAGCTAAACGAGAAAGGCACAACAAAGGAAACTCCATAACTGTGTGAATTAAGAAAACGTACCGTTACACGATTGAACTATTGAAATGTCTTACTTGTTCAGCAGAAAAAAGCTGTCTCTTCTTCCATTTCGAACCCCGGGAGTTCACGCACCTTTCAAAAGCCCCACCGATGTGTATCCTTGTGTTCGCATGAGACGGTTTCTTTCGCTTTCCACCTTAAATCCGAAGTACGAAGTCCTTTGGGTTTTATAACTGGTTAATCTCCAGTTGACACTGATGATTGTTGTTTGGATCTTTCTGGATCTGCCATAAGTTTAATCATGTAAAGTGCTGCGAGAAAAGCCCATCTCTACATCTCCTCACGCGCAGTATAGCTGGCTAGCCGAAACTCCTTCTTTATGTATACGGATGTGACGTAATGACGCAAAGACATGCTCGAATTTCCCGTGAAAACCCACCAGTACCACTGGAATTAAAATCATTATTACAAGCTAACCATTTTGAATCTAGCTATGGCAAACAGATAGTTTTGAACACTGGCTGAAGATGTTTTTTTTAAAATAATTAATTTGGATTATCTTTAACTTAAAAAAGTTACAGACAGCAGCTTTAATCTATTACTAGCTTTTTTCCCCAAGTGCATGGAAGTGTATGTAATAAAATGGATCTAAATATCTAATAATTCTTATTTTGCATTTGGTTCAGTTTGTTTATTATAATAGAAGTTAATAGTAACCATATTAACAACGTTCCTGGAGGCACCCAAAGCGGTTCCACACAGTGCCTTATATCTTATGGAATAATTGTTCCTCAGGAAAACTGTGTGGTTCCTCAGAGAACCGCCCCTTTTTAAAGGTTGCCTATACTATAGGATCTACAGAAGGTTCCGCCGGTGTGGCAAAGTGAAGAACCCCAAAAGGTTCCTCCAGGCACCTTTCATTTGTACAGTGTGTATGTTAGACAATTTTAGCAGTTATGCTGCAATTATAACAAAAAAGAAAATGCAATGCTTGATCCAACATTACTACCACCACTGACATGTCGTATAGCTCTTTACATTTGGGGGGAGGGGGCAGGAGTGAGCTCTATTCTTTAATTAAAACTGAGATGTGTCTATAAAAACTATGCCTGTCTGTGGCATCAACAGTGTATATACCTGCCATTCGGCCACAGATGCCTGAAGCAGTAAACAAATGAAGACACTCTTTAGCTTTTGAAATGACACACAATGATACAACAAAAAAAAACTGCAAATTGAATGGCCTTAGTATCCTGCATCCAGAGGTTGACCCCACATTCCCAACATCACAGACCTCCACCGTCTCTCGCTTGCATGCATGTAGAGAAGTGAGATCCTAAATCATAAACCTGTGGGCGTTATCATATGAGATCATCTCTCATATCTGCTGGTCTGTGGAGAGCAACAGTAAATCATCCGAAACAGAAAAGCTCAGGACTGAGGCAAAATATCTTTTATATAAAGATCTGTGAGAACAAATGTGTGCACACACGCACATCACAAACACAGGTGTGCTTTAACACGTGCCTGCTTTCAGACCCATAATTACACAAACAATATGTTAGCATGCCGGTGCTCTACATATCGCCTTCTCATCTCTCTCATCTTTTTACTACACAAATATAAATCAATAAATATATGGCAGTTGTTTTAAGTTCTTGAACCCTGTGGCTTTGGTCTGAAAGCATGTGTTTCTTTGTTTTTTTTATTTATTAAAGTTTCAAAAGATTTGGCTCAACAATTCTAATTAGCAACAATTACAGTGATATAATCCAAATTTTTTCCCAAACGTTTGCTAGCAATTTCCTTTCTCTCCACTATAAACAGGGCCTCTCGTATATCGGATATGCAAAGGTCTTGCATTACAGACACTCTTGATTAAAGGTTATAAGGTTACAGAGATGCAGAATGGGGGCGTGATGACACAAAGCGTGCTAGTGATGTCAGCTCTGGTTCAACCTGAGTGTCCCATCATCCTCCGGGATGCTTTTTGGCAGGAAGTTGTACACGCACAAGCATTGTAAGTTCAAGCAGAGTTTATATGAGAGAATAAAACTCCCAGCATGCATGTCTCACATCCCACCTTTCTCTACACACTGGCGAACGTCATACACAGGGAAACGTCATTTTATATGAGTTATCAGAGGCTAAATCACTGGCATTAACACAATAATAGCATCTAATTAGAACTCTACAATCTAATCCTAGCAATGAACAAACCGCATGAAAAAAACACACACACACACACACCCTACATCCAGGCCACAGTGATCCTGTCCTCATATGCACCACAAGACTGTTAGACTCCCACAACACAGAATTTCATGCATTAATCTTTTCTCTGAGGTGTGAGGTCAGTTTTGTGTGTGTCAGATTTGAAGAGGCCAGGAGTACTGAGCATGCTAATAAAACACCAAGAAAGTGGTCACAGTCAAAAACTATATTTCAATATTTCAAAGTCCAAGTTGTTAGTCAGCAGTGCAAAGAGCAGTGAACTGGTTTTAACTGAGGGTTATAATTTTGTGAAATTTATCCTCTAATTGAATTAATAAAAAAATGAGCGTATAAAAAACACCACACTGGGATGTATTAAAGTCTACATGTCACGATTTGGTCTTGTCTCTGTCACGTTTTGGTTTGTTCATGTCCTGTCCCCCTGCACGGGCCTGGCCCATGATCCCTCCCCCAAGACCTCCTCCGCTCCACCACCCTCCTGGAATTATGTTTTGTTTTGGTTTTGCCAGGTACCTTAGAGGGGGGGATCTGTCACGATTTGGTCTTTTCTCTGTCACGTTTTTGTTTGTTCATGACATGTTCCATGTCTGTCATGTGATTCCATGTTTGCCATGTGTCCTGATCAAGTTTTGTTTCAATGTCATGGTTTTTGTTTTATGCTTTTGTTTCATGCTTCATGACATGCCAATTTTTTGTTTTGTTTAATTGATAAAAAAAACTGCACTTGGGTTCTCTATACAACTTGCCTGAAATATACTTGAAATATGACAGAATATTGAATGAGGAAAAAAATGGAGGGTGGGCTTGACTGAATTCAGAGAAAGAATGTCATTTCAAATTCCGAGAAGAGAATTTGAAATGCTATGGCCATTTCAATTTCTGTTGGCCAAAACAATAATTTGTTGTTGTTGTATGTTAACTTTTAAATTTTTGCTGTTTCATGAATTATCAAATCTAAATAATACATGGTAAAATGTTTAAAATGTTGGCGTTGATACCTTTGGTAGGAAAAAAGCCTCACTATTAGGTTATGTTGTCATATCTTTTTCTAAAACAATAGCAATGCAATTTAAGTTGTTTAAGGTATGTAGGGTTGTGGGGATTCTGGAGCCTATCCCAGTGTCTTGGCCAAAGGCAGGGAAACACTGGATGGATGGCCGGTCCATTGGAGCAACCGGAGGAAACCAACGGCAACATGAGGAGAATATGCAAAATTCACACAGAAAAGCCTCCTGGCTCAGTTAAAACTCAAACCTGGGAACTTACCTTCAAAATTAAACAGAGTGATAAATACTTACTGAAGTAAACAGAAAGTATTTTAACCTGGCGGTCTCCCCTTTATCTTTACTCTTATCACATCAGACACAAGAATGAAGAAACACTTTTCTGTTGCACTCACTTATAATCATATAGTAATTAGTAACTCAAAATCTTCTTAATGACTTTCAGCAATTATTTAGTGCACATCTTAACACAACTTGAAATTTTGCCAGATAAGTATCAATTAACTTGTTTAAGATCCTGATGCTGGCTTTTTCTCCTCTGTTCTAGACAAGCTGTAGGCAAAACTCACATGGCAATTGAGAGCTTTACAACACAACACCGTTCTCTTCAAATATTCGATTGAGAGGTTTTAACGAAGAGCGAGTTAAATCACTAGCACAAAGAGGCTCCGTCTTGTCGGGAGGTCACTGTTTTTTTTTAACGTGGCAGGCTTGGCATAAATGGCCATCAATACAGGCACCAGGTCTATTCAACAGGATCTATCTTTAGTTTTACCACACGTCTAATTGGACAGAATAATATCTAAATGGCACCAAAGTGACCGCTGATTGGTCAGCGCTGGTTGTGGAGGCAGTGAGCACTGTAAATAGGGCTGAATAGAGAGGAAGGGAGGGAAAATGGGAGATTGTGTTAGTCAGACCGGCACCAGAGGGCCACAGAGAATGAGCACAGACACACAATGTTTATACTGTAAATTACACATGGCAAAAGAGAGAGAGAGCGAGAGTGAGAAAGAAAGCGGGAGAGAGAGTGTTGCGGATGCTCTCAGGGGAAAGTGGTCCCCCGTGCTGTGTTATTATTTAGCCATTGCGGTTTTTCTTCCTGCTGAATGTTTCTCTTCTAGCGGTCCATAAAATCACAGAACCCCAAAAGCTCTTCTTTGTGTCTACAGGGGTGATTATATTCATAAACCTTAAAACCAAAAAACCCCAAACTCTTTTCGCTCTCTCTATCTGATGCATTTTCCAGTTATAGCAAGTCTCTCTAACACCGTTATACTGCCTATAGTCCTTCATCACTAACACTGAATCAACATCGTCAAAAGGATCACCATGTACGCGCACAAGCGAAAATCTGATTCTCAGAGAACCAGGCCTGTAACTTTGTGAAAATACACACACATACATCATTACACAAACTGACAGACCTTGACACAGTAGTCACATCCAAGCAAAATACTAATTTCCAGAAGAACTCGAAGTTTCTTTGAGAAATGAAACAATAATTAGGGTATGCAGATCTGCACTATATATAAGCACGAGTCCTGTTATATCTGCAGCTAAATTCAGTGCTATAGAGTCTTTCAACAAGCAAAAGTAAAAGACAAAGAAAGAGCGAGCTAAAGAGAGAAAGAGAACAGTGTTGTAACTGAGGCAGTTTGTGGACTGATGATGACAGGTTGTGGCTTAAGCATTACAGGAATTCATGTTTTTTGTCTCTGGGACAGTAGGTTGTCTGAATGTGTGTATGTATGCATGGTCATGCCCAAACACGCATACATGTATTTGTTTGCATGCATGTATCTGTATGACACTAAATAACAGGCTGAGGACTGTTACCACACTGCCAGACAGTCCTCATTTAAACAGTGGTTTAATCCGTTGAACGGAGGCTGCATCAACATCTACCAAATGAGACAAAGTAAGACCATAAGGAAGTGGCAAAGAAAAAGGGAGAGCAAGACAATTGTATACATTTAATGAAGGGGTTCTCAACTCTGGCCCTTTGATTAGGGTTGGAGCAAAACTCTGCAGGAAAGAGCAGCTTAGGGCCAGAGTTGAGAACCCCTGGTTTAATCTTTTATTCACGCAAGCAAAACTTGAGGACTGAAACTAAATTTAGTATTAAATAAGTTAAACGACAACACTTATGCACATGAATAGAACAGAAAATGGATCAAAACTAAAAATCAATTTCACTATTATAATATAACATTTTTAAAAGTGAAATATGAAGTTCATAAAGGAATGTTTTTTTTCACAATGTTTGTGTGTTGCAAAAAAACCCTGATGTAGAATGACAAATCAAATTATCAGATCAGATACTTCAATGAAATCAACATATAAACTGTGTTTCATTGTCATTCTTAGAAAATGTTTCCTTTGTAGTATGGCTGAATAATATGTTGACAAATGTTAAAAGAAAATGCAAGTGGGGAAAAAAACCTAAAAAAGAGTGTTATTCACATTTACCATATTTATTTGCTTAACATGATGGGATCTAAAAATAAAAAATCAGGTTCTAAAAATAAATGAAGAGGGCCAATAAAAAATGTAGAAGAAGTATAACAGCAGGACTATCAGTAGATCAAAACCAGCTCAGGATTGAGTAACACGTCACTGACACAGCCGCACTGGCAGCTCATGACTTGGAATGTTGAGACCGAGAAAGATTTTGTACACCGACTCCATAACGTCTTTATGACATCATTTCCTCCTGCCCCCTCTTTTGGCAATGAGTGAGCTGTTTAAGAGGGGTGTGGTGCAGGATGAAAAGGAGCACAGGTATACAGGACACATGCCCTTGATACTGTAGTTATCATCTCAACAGAACAAATGATAAAGAGACATTGACGTCGTGTAAACATCTCAGTGATTTGCAAACTACGTATGAACGCAAGAGCAGTGGAAAAAGAGAACAATTAATCCAGTCCATTTCAAATGTCTTAATCCTATTACGGTCTACCACAATGCACTTGACTTCTTTATACTGTTTATCCCATAAAAAAAGTCAAAAGGTAAAACAAAATCAGTACTGGTGTAAATACACATTATTTACCCTTTATTTTATGGATATGACAGGGCTACAGTTTAAATCTCTTTAAAACATATATCTGGTTATAACAGACAAGGCTTAAACTACCAGACTAAAATGCATGTTTGAGCTTTTTTAACTGAAAGCAACTTGCACTGGCATATTTTAAAATATGTCACTGCCATTGTTTTGTCTCAAGATGCATGTTTATTACAGCTACTTAAATGTCCTAATTTAACGAAGGTCTACTCCTGGCGAAATCTAAGCCATGTCTCTGAAACCAGGCCATAAAGCTGATTTACATGAACATTCATGAATGACCAGCAAGAGATTGTGTAGAGACATGTATCTTTATAAGTATGAGGCATTGCCTAAATGAAATTTGTGGCAATTTATCAACACTCAAAGATATAATCTCAGTCTCCAGAGTTCTGTGGTTATCTGGAAAAATAATCATGTTCTGCACTGAAACTTCCCCAGCTGAATCTTTGTGTTAATGACAAAAATCTGTTCACAATACATAAGTCTCATGATATAAACTAGCTCTAAGCTCTTTTGAGAGAACCTGTCAACTAGAAATCTCAATCTATCTGTCCATCTGTCTAGATAGCTATCCACTTATATGTCTGTCTGTCTATCAGTCTGTTTGTCTATCTATCCATCTATCATCTGTCTGTCTGTCTGTCTGTCTGTCTGTCTGTCTGTCTGTCTCTGTCTGTCTATCTGTCTGTCTGTCTCTGTCTGTCTGTCTATCTGTCTGTCTGTCTGTCTGTCTGTCTGTCTATCTAGCTATCCATTTGTCTGTCTGTCCATTTGACTGTATTTTTGTCTGTCTGTCTGCCTGTTTATCAACCGTATGTCTGTCTGTCTAGCTATACATATGCCTCTTTGTCTATCTATATCTATCTATCCCTATCAATCTGTCTGTCTAGATATCCGTATGTCTGTCTGTCTGTCTGTCTGTCTGTCTAGATAACCATATGTCTGTCTGTCTGTCTCTCAAGGGGCTTATCTACAGTACTTGATAGATGATACGTCATAGATGTGAATGCATGCATGAACATGTAAACACACTGTGTGCACTAAAACAAACAACATTAATATCTAATCTTTAAGGGCATGTCTACCAAATTGTATACAAATGTATGAGTGTCATAAAGCACATTAATGGCTGAGACTGGATGTATGTGTAAATCTGGAGAGAACCAGGCCTAGGACAGATATCCGCAGCAGTGTACTGAAGCACAGTGACTGGTTCGACTCTCAACATCTGGCAGCTATCAAAGCTACAGGACCGTGTGTGTGTGTGTGTGTGTGTGTGTGTGTGTGTGTGTGTGTGTGTGTGTGTGTGTGTGTGTGTGTGTGTGTGTGTGTGTGTGTGTGTGTGTGTGTGTGTGTGTGTGATCAGCAGCGTGTTGTGGAGGCGTTTGAGGGTCTGCAGAGAGCACTGTGAACTCCAAGTGTGTGAGTTTACTGGCATTTGGATATGGCTGATAGCATCTCACTAAGATAACTACAGCAAAACACAGCCCAACACTAATGTTCATTAATGAAGGTGTGTGTGTGATCCAAAGAGCTCTGTGCATGATTGTGAGTGTGTGCACTTGTGTACGTGTGATTAATCAAAGACTATAGGTTCCAAAGAGTGCTTTACTTACATCAGATTGAGACTAAATGGTTCAATCAACAAAACTATTAGCACTAAGGCTGTTTGAGGTGAGAGACACAAATGCAACAAATACAGATTAACGCAACAGGGTGTGTGTTGGTGGGTTTTTATGCATCTCAATAGTCATGCTAAGCTCATGTTTGTGTGCATCCAAAAGTGTGGATGAGTCGACACTGGATGTTAAGGTGTGTCCTCCTCTCTCTCTATCCTCATCCCACCACACACACACACACAAACACACACACACACACACACACCTGAAACCAGTGAATACCAGTGCTGTGAAAGGAGCGTTTACCCCTTCAGAACTGTTAAACTCAACCGTACCTGAAATATGTGTGTTGGTGAACAACCGGTCGGTCCAAAGGCACATTTAGTACTCTTCTAAAACACCTAGGCTATACTATCTCTTCCACACTCCAACAGTCAGCATGACCTTGCATTTAAATGTTTTAAGACAAAACTGGGCCAGGATGGATTTTACTGCATACTCTGACTCTTAACTGGGTATTAAGACTTAGCTGGGAATTAAATCTCTGGCAGGATTTAGTCCTGAATCAGTTCCTTAACTTCCATTAGGTGAGAAATTATGTAATGTCTAGAAATATTCAGAAATAAGTTAATAGGACAGCTGGGTGGCTCAAGACCCTCTGAATCACTTACCATTGCACATAATAGCCAAACCAATAATACCACAACTTGTCCATGAGATTGACTTATGTTTGTCTGTAATTACCACACTTGTAATAAGATGTACAAAAACCCAAATATGAAGTCACAGTACATCTAAATCTCTTGACAACTAGATTAGAGAAATGCAGAAAATAAATAGAAGGATTTTTTTCAGTACAGAAGAGAAAAACGTTCAAACACGGTCAAACACAGAGGGTCAAGAGCACAAGGGAGTCACAGAGAAAGTCTTGGCTACAGTACAGATCAAGTGTTATTGATGCTTTTACTAAGTCTTAAAACAGCAGAACACCAGGGCAGAACAGGTATCAAGCAAACATGGTGTTGAGAAAAAAAGGAGGAAGGATAAAGGTTTTAACTAACTAAACATACTCTCAAACAAGATATGTAGAGAGCTACATTGAGATCAAGCTGTTGGTAAGGGGTGGTGTTTAAGAAGTGCAAATAATTGCTTGATGATCCAAACAAGTTATATGATCCATACACCTCTTCCTGTCATCTCTCTTTGTTTGGAGATGCTAGTCACCCATAGAGTTTAAAGCCTAAAGCCCAGTTTTATAGGCTAAACATAGCAACATCTTTAATGCGCGTGTGTGTGTGTGTGTGTGTGTGTGTGTGTGTGTGTGTGTGTGTGTGTGTGTGTGTGTGTGTGTGTGTGTGTGTGTGTGTGTGTGTGTGTGTGTGTGTGTGTGTGTGTGTGTGTGTGTGTGTGTGTGTGTGTGTGTGTGTCAATCATATGTGTATATGTATGAGCGAGTGGATGGAGCAAACACAAGTTAGATATATCAAGACTGAGACAAAAAACAAAACAAAATAGATAATCAGAGTGAGATAAAGAGAGCTTTCAAGAATATTAAGAGGTCTCAAGACAGTCCTAAGTTTCAGTGTTAGCATTTTTTTTTTATCACTGTGTTGGCTCGACAAAGATTATTTTGAAAGTTGTAAAAAATCATTTTTAAAAATATATTTTATAATATTCAATGTTTATATTAAATGCATTACATCATAGTTAATAAACTAACTTTTGTGGACCAGGGTGGTAGAAACCAGAATCCATTACCCGTGTTGAATTTGAGTAGGCCTATGTCAGTAAATTCAACGTCCTGTGGGGTGTGACCATTTAGATTCAAATTGATCTGAACTGGAAAGGAACCAATTCTTAAAGGGGGGGTGAAACACTCAGTTTCACCAGAGACAATTTATATGAGACATGTCACTTCCTCAATCCTCAATAGAACTATATAGGGAAAACCTGTAACGCCAAAGATGGCGGTTGTATGCACATGTCCCGCCCCTCCCGCTTGACAGCCAATCGTCTGCTTTTAACAGTCAAGCCGGGAAACAATTAAGCCTATCGTCTGGTTCCTCTGACGCATGTGCACAGTTGAGGTTTGCGATAGCGGAGAATACGTTACTGTTTGAAAAGGCGGCAGATTTGAAATGTACTGTATGTGTGCGTTGTGTAAATATCAGACATCCCAAGTATCCCGCATATTGATAGTGGCTCCCTGATGCCCGCAAATTAGTTAAAATCTCCCCGAATCTAGAGCGAGTGTGCTTCAAACCGTGTACCGCGCGCACCATACGGAAGAGAGCGAGAGACCTGCATGTTGGTGTTTGAACTCTTGCGCATGCGCAGTAAAAGTATAACCGGTGGGGGAAAAGGCGTTTTAAACCTTATTTTGGGGCAAAGTCGTCCAACTTTTTCAGCGATTTTTATCATATTTTACTGCTGTTTCTATACATGCAGTTTTTATGTCCCGGTGACCAGTGAAACTGCAGTTCTGACTCTCTGCCCATTCATTTAGATCGGAGCCTGGTCTTGTTATTCAGAAATAGCTGCCCGGAGGCGTTGCCAAGATGGCGGCCGAGTGGCAGGACTTGCCTAGAAGGACTTTGATTTCACTCAATCTCATGTTAATCTTGAGTACCTATAGAGTAGTATTGCATCCTTCATATCTCCAAAAAGTCTTTAGTTTTATTATATTTATAAAAGAAATATAGGCTGTACCGAGTCTTTCCGGAAAAACCCGAGCGGGTGGAGGCGTGCCGTGTGGGCGGGAGCGCGCAAAGCTTTTGCGTGTGTTGTAAACAGACAGACTCGTGGTTTATGAGGACATGATTTTACAATAAACAAACTGACACCTACAGTGACCAGCTAAACAAATGTATTTAAACACACACACACCATACATCGCATGCTCCATCGATACATTAACTGTACGTGATCATGTTGTTTACTTGCTGTGCTTAAAGTTACACGCCGATAGTTAACAACACACAGACATTTGAAGCAGTTTTACTCACCGCCTGCGGTTCTGTGAACCTTTATCGTTGGGACTGCTCCATCTTTAAGTATTAGGCGATCTGCAAATCCGGCGTCGAACTGGGCTTTGTTTATACAACTATTACCGTCGAAATGAAGGGAACAAACAAGAACACAGTTTGCACAACTCCGTTGCTGCTCTGAAAAAACAAAATCCATCCACAGGTCCCTTAACGCTGGGTTCTTTGGAAATGTGTGCAGTGTTGTCTTGCCCTGGCAACCAAAAACACACTTTTTTGGAACCATTTTTTTTATTGCAGCGCAGCCGATGCACAGCGCTCTGATCTCTCTCACGCTCTAGACTACAGCTGCGCGCGCGCCCTTCCGGGAGAAGTGCTCTTAAGACCCGTATAAGGAAATTCCGCCCCACCTGACGTCACACAGAACCATACTCGAAAAAAACTTTCCGAAACTTGTGACAAACCGGAAGGAGTATTTTTGGAACAGAAATACTCCATCAAACTTACAACTTCAGTTTTGAAACTTTGTCCATGTTTAGCATGGGAACCCAACTCTTTAACAGTGTAAAAAACTCACTATGCATGAAACAGCATTTCACCCCCCATTTAAATTCGGAAGTTTTGTTATATTCGATTCAACAGAATTCGAATTTTTTTTTTTAAAGAAGTCTCTTATCCACAACAAGGCTGCATTTATCAGCCTTGTATCACTGTATCACAAAAACAGTAAAAACAGAAAGATAGTTTTGAAATCTAATTTTTTCTGAAACAGTATAAATGTCTTTCTTACTGATCAGTCAGTACTAGTGACCTTGATCAACACATTATGAACTTTCAACCCTTCAACCCAGAGCTTGTCTCAGCCCAAAGACTGCGTGTTGATAGCATGTCCATGTCTGGGGTATGTCAGCACTTGGTTTTGTTTCTTTTTGTTTTGTTGCTCTCTTGAATATTTATGCCCTTCAGAAGGGGACAAAGGGACAGAACCTAAAACAGCTGAACAGCCCGCCACAGGCACACACACATTACAAATAAAAAAAGACAAAAAAATAACACAGGAAAATACACAAAGCAGCTAGACATTCTGTGGTCAGGCTGGAGTTATTTGTCTCTAGTCAGGCTTTGAAATATTTCATGTGTCATTTTATGAACAGTTCTTCAGAGATTAAGTAAACAGCGTGGACAGGGAATGTTGCTGTTTCTCTCTCTCCATTTCCTTTTGTTTGATTAGACAAACATAAAAACAGTGGGGTATGTAAACATGCGCTACACTCATCCAGAGGATGAGTTTACAAGACTCGAGAGGTGGGAAATGATGCTGATCAACTCTTTTCTGTAGGGATGAAGAGAGAGAGAGTGGGGGAGAGAACACACACACATTGTCTCAGACATTGCTGTAAAGAAATGACACCTACAGATGGTCTGTATGGACTGTGGTGACCTGTGTGAAACCACTTTCTGAGTGAGATACATGAGGTTTCTCACACAGAACCTCTGCAGAACTTGTGACTCAGTGTGAAAGCTCCTCTGAACCACATGTGAAGCAATGAGATTGTTCCAACACCACAAGATTGGACTTTTTGAAGAGACCGTTATCATTGACTGTAACTGTAACAGTACTCCAGGTTTTTTTCTACTAGGAAAAACACAACAATATCAGCTTGCAAATATCAGATATGACCCACAATGCACTTATACACTATGTACATATGCACTATGTACTCATCCATGTAGAGTATGAATTTTATTTTGTCATTCAACAATGGAGTCTGATGCCCCTCTCCCTCCTCTACGTAATTAAAGTTGAGACAACTGAGTGCAAGTGTCAAACATAGTGTGAACACACTACTCGCACTATTTATATTTAAAAAAGTCAAAGAATGGTGCACAAGTACACAAGTTGGGACGTACCTTGGCACTTCGTAAGGAGTGTTGAGTAGCAGTTTTCCATGAGTAAGAATAGGAAAGGATCTCTGTTCAATAAGTGACATGTTAACTCACCAAGTCCAACAATAACAAACAATGTTACTAGGGATGTGATTATCGATAAAATATATTTACAATTCAATAAGATATTACAATTCACTACTAATAAATTGTTCTTTTTGTGGGCTTTTATTCACATTTGTAAGCTGCTTTGGATAAAAGTATCTGCTAAATGAATAAATGTAAATGCAGCATGTTGAGAGGACAGAGAATTGCAGAGCTGAATCCCCAAAGCAATAAAAGATTGATGAGGTCATTAGAAAGAGAGGGTGGGAGAAAGAGAAAAACCAAATCATAATTCTATATATCCATCATATAAAATGGACATTTCCTAAAATAACATACCTAGCTCCACAGAGAGTTATTTTCAGTATGTTCTTGGTGGCTAACACCCTGGACAAGCCTAACTGAAACAGACCACCATCAGAGCTCCGTTGCATTCTGTTTTCCCAAAACATTCCAAGCATTGAAAAAAAAGAGAAGAGGAAAGAAAAGAATAATCAGAAGTACTGTGGTTTGTGTCAGCAAGGATGACCAGAACCTAAAACATCTTGTAAGAATAATAGTCGTAAACTAAAAAAAGGGAATGAAAAAGTGTTGGAATGGCTTTTGTTAGAACACTGTAAATTCCATACCCGGTTCTGAGCCACGGTGGTGAGATGCTATTCCCCTCTCTGTCGTCCTGGGGGTCTGACATGCACTTACACATACGAGAGACTGTAGGGAAAAGCAGAATCCAGATTGTACACGGCTATGTGGTTGTGGTCAGTATATGCTTGGACAGGATAATTCATAATTCCTTCACCTCTCTTTCTCCTATCTTTATCTGTTTCTTGCTCACGCACACACACACACACACACACACACACACACACACGCACGCACGCACGCACGCACGCACGCACACACACACACACACACACACACACACACACACACACCACGCACGCACGCACGCACGCACGCACGCACGCACGCACGCACGCACGCACGCACGCACGCACGCACGCACGCACGCACGCACACACACGCACACGCACGCACACACACACACACACACACACACACACACACCACACACACACACACACACCACACACACACGCACACACACGCACACACACACACACACACACACACACACACACACACACACACACGCACGTCCAGAGTACACACACACCAGCCTCATACCAAAGGCAAACTGTGAAACACCAGTACCCGCAAAACCTTTCAGAGCAGGAAAAATCTGCATACCAGATTTCAACAGCTTTAATACTGAGTGAATAAACAAGATGAATGCTACATTTTGTCTTTTTTAATTTCTCTCTCACCCCCCCCCCCATTTTATTCTCCCTCGCTCTTTCCTTTAGAGACAGAGAGGGGGAAAAATAGGGAAAAAAAGAGCTGAAACAATGGTGAAGCGGTCCAAAACCTCCCTGGCTTAAAACAATACCATCAATCAAAGTAAGCAGAGAGAACAAACACACAAATTTATTAAGAGGAGCTCTCATGCGCTTGAGCGCTTTAACTCCTTATGGTCAGACACACACACAGGAAGTACCTAATTACTTTATCTGCACATGCAGCAGGGAGAGAGCAGACACATGATGTCTCACAACAGAGGAGATTAACATGAAGAACTGTGTTTAGTTTTCACCCAAGGCTCTGTTTATATCAGATCTTAGCCCAGGGCTCATCTTCATCTCAGCTCAAGGCAATGAGTGTCTCCAGCCTAGAGAAAAGAGAGACTTCATGCATAAATTAACCTAAATGGGCCTGCAGTGAGTTTAGCCCCGTCTGTGCTCCATGGCTGAGTATATGGCAACTTCATGTGCTCAGAATTTCACAAAATAAGAGTAATAATAGACTACAGTGATCAATATGAATAGTTGCAGACATGCTCAGATAATGTCATATCTTTCAGTCTATTATTGAAATCTATTGCAAATTTGTACCTGGCTACAAACATGCAGCTTTTTTAACTACATCCTGTTAAGACAAAAAAATGATTATTTATTTATTTCATTTTAATAAACAGATTTTTGGTTATTTCAGTTTTAAAAGTCAACTTTTATACATTTTGTAAACATCTGTTCCAGTATGGTTTCCATAAAAACTGTAAACTGGACAGGGTCCCAACAAGGCAATAAACCAGTAAGAGAAATCCTCAGATCCTCAGATGTCTGTTATTGGCAGTTCACCATGGTGCATACTGATAAGAAGGACAATGCAAGGGCCAGAATCAACTTTAGTCAACAGTTCATCACTTTTATCATCAAGTAATCATCACGTTTGACTTAACTTAAATAAACAAAAACTGGAAAGAGAGAGAAAATATATACTGTTATATATATATATATATATATATATATATATATATATATATATATATATTATATATATATGTGTGTGTGTGTGTGTGTGTGTGTGTGTGTGTATGAATTATAATTAACTAAATAAAAATTTAATATGAATTAATTAGATAATAATAATCATGTGAACATTAAATTGCTTAAATATATTTTTTTAAATTATGTATTTAATAAACATTATTTTTCATTACTTTTTAATTAGTGTTTCAACAGCGATTAAAAAACAATTGCCCACCCTGGTAAATGCTCTACTACAAGATCACATACTAAAGGTATTCATCATACAGCCCACCTGGGTGGTTCTAGAAATTTGATTGTATCAAAATGCAAAAGTATTTTAACATCTGGTATGTTCCAGTCACATACAGTCTTTTCAAAGCAAAACTGCTGAAGTGATTTATCTTGATGATCTTTTCTCATTATTCCCTTTATTTTTTATGCCAAACAACTGTAAGTGTGTGGGTGGGTGCTAGTGTGTGTGTATGTGTATGTGTTTTCAATTAACAACAAAAAAATACTCCAAAAATCAATGAACACAGTATCGCCACTGTGAACACGTAGAGGTTACGGAGGTGAATTGGAAACATCCATGGTTAAGTGTTATAAAGTGCCCACAACTTTAAACTCCAGATATCAGAGCAAGAGCAGAAAATCCCTGACCGCCTCGTTCTGCCTTTCCTCATAAATGAGAGTGAACCATGTAAGAGTACTGGGATGCAGTCCTTAACAGCATTCAGCATTCCCCTGCTCAAATTGAGCATGGCTTCTCTCTCTCCCCGCTTCCCTCTATCCATGCGGAGCTAAGCATGAGCAGGCATCCCGCTGCCCCCCCTGCTGTGTACAGAGCACAGGGAACGGAGTACTCCAAACATCCACAACCCACGTGCTTCAGTTAGGATCCTGTTCAGATTATTAGTCCATAGTCCAAAACCCCTGAAATCCCATAGGCTAAGTGCACAAAGCTACATGCAACCAAGGGCAGAATGTGGTCAGAAACGGGGCTTGCTAGGTTCGTTAAAAGCGATTATGTGTGAGGGGGCTCTGACACCTCTGTGTGCCTAAGAGGGGACCCTCTGGATGTATAGGAAAGGTGGTGGGTTACGGTACAGTTTGATTTCTGAAAGTGAGGAGGCTTACCCACAGAGAAAGAAATGCTCTGTGCCTGCCAGGCACAAAAAAAAAGCTCAGGCTTAAAGAGCTACATGGCTTTGAAATAAGTCTCAATCCTCACAAATGCGAAATCCGAGCTCTCTGGATCTGAAGGCAACAGTTGGAAACGGCTACGTTGGCGCCATATGTGAAACTGTGTGCAGTTCATGTCATGATTGACAACTTATATCTTTTAATGATAAGTTCTCAAGCTATTGTCCAAATTGATCATTTAAACAGCCTCGATTGAGGTATGCTACAAAAGGCCCGATCTGAAATACAACAAGTGATTCTCAGAAATCCCTGCAATAAAGTCTTCACTTTAATGTCTGATCTGGTTGTATAAATTTACATTGAACTGATTTCTCAGGAAAGCATGATAATATGAAACGGTTCTCTGGAAAAGTGAGAGAAAAGACACTGGAAATTACCTAAAGTACTTTGTGTCTCTGATGGTCATAAATGTTATTATGAAAATAAAGAAAGGGTTGTGTTTGTGTCTGTGCCGTTGTTCATCCGGAGCACATGGCTGTCTTGTTTGTCCGACCATGTGTTTCGGCGTGTCGTGTTTGTGTTTGTTTGCCATGTTCTTCGGCACGTGTGGTTCTGTTGTGTTTGCCTGTCAGTTGTCGTCTGTTTTGATTCTGCTTTTGCTGTGTCTAGAGCTCCCGCTTGTTTTATCCAGTTAATTACTCTTTCCTTTCTCAACATATTTCACGTGGCATAGTTAATAGTTTTTTTCCCCATTTATTTATTTTCCGTTTTGTTTTATTTTATCTCCTGTGGCTCGCCTTCAGATCAGTTTTGTCTTGTCTTTTACTTTTTTTCCTGCAGTTTCCCCATCTCCCTGGCTGCTGGACTGTGCTTATCATCCTGCCATCTCCGGCTTCCCAGCTGCTATCTCCTTTAGCCTTCTCCCCGCCTCACCTGCCACCACTGCTCGTTGCTTCCTCGGTCTCATTCGCCGGCATCCTAACCTCCCACTTGCTGGTTGGGCGTTAAGGCCGGATTAAACTGATGTAACGTCATTCCGAACAAATCCGGGAGTTCGAAACAGCTTGCCAAAGCAAACCTTCTGGAAAAGTTTGAAAATTAAAGTTGTACTACTGATGAAACGAGACATTGTTCATGCAAATTCATGCAACCATATTCACGTTGCTATGATCAGATGTTTTTTTTTTAATGCCTTCTGTTTTCTTAATTATGTAGAGTGTTTATTTTGTTATTGAGAGGAAAGCGCACATATGCAGCACATATTTGTATATTCATCTAAACTTCGCTCTCAGCAGTGTGGGTGGCATCGGATGTTCGCTAATAGTAGATCACTGCTCTCGTATTTCAAACTTAATTTTACCATCAGCAAAGAACGAAAAAAGCACTTCCCTTTACCGTTCCATGGACTTTGTATGCTACCTGAGGCCATCATTGACTGTGGACCCTATCCAGTCTAGTCCTTGCTTTTGTTTGTTACCCCTTGAACTTGATTTCCCAATAAACTGTGTATTACCCAAATTGAATCCTCTTCTTTCTGAACCCTGAAAAATTCACACATACAGTGACTTGAATAGACATCATCTATGATTAGTGTTTTTAATTTCTGCCCCTGCTGTGACTCTAAAAAAAAACTTATGAAAAAAGTGAAATTATGTTTATTTAAAATTTTCATGAATACCATTCAAAAGTTTGGGGTAATATATATAGTAATATATATTATATATAATATATATAATTACTGACCCCAATCTTTTGAATGTTATTGTATCTAAAAATCATATATATTGTATATGATTGTGATTATTATGATTGTGAAGACAGATTTCTATTTCAAATTACTGCTTTCTATTCATTCCCCAAAAAATATTAAGCATTACTATTAACATTAATAATAATAAGAAATGTTTCTTGAGCAGCAAATCATCATATTAGAATGATTTCTAAAGGATCATGTGACACTGAAGACTGGAGTAATGATGCTGAAAATTCAGCTTTTCCATCACAGGAATACATTACATTTTAAAATATAAAAAATAGAAAACCGTTATTTTGAATTGCAAAAATATTTCACAATAAAGCCTTTCAGCCTCCAAACTTGAGTACACTCATGAACACATGTATTCAAGGACAGGTTTCAGGAAAATATGTCACCACCATATGAAATTTTATTTTCATGAAGAAGAATTGTATTCTTCATTAAATTGAAACTTGAAAATGGTACAAAACCAGATGAAACCAACATGTTTTAAACTAGAAGAAAGATGTAAAATATTTTCCTTTTCTTTCCTTTTGAACACTCTTATACATCATTGACCTTATGTGAAGGCAGATCACCCTTTCGAACCAAAATGGAAGAGAAAAAATTAAGATAGCTGCCACTTTAAGCTAATACATTTCAGAAAGTCACATTAAGCTACTAAATCTCTTTTGCAAGTGAACTGAAGTCACTCTATTGACCTCATTCAGATGAAATTCTAATTTGTATCTGATTATAACGGGCTGCCATGAGGGACAGCTCTGTTTTCAGTCCAAAACAGCAGAATCCACAATGACCGCAAAAATCTCATCAGATCATTTCACTCAGAAAAGACATGTGGAACTCCTCAGCCATCATCCTCAATCCTCAAGACCCCCCAGGTACACTCGCACAAAAAAACACACATATAACACATAGACAGAGAGCGGGTGAGAGAGAAAGAGTGCGGGAATCCAAACCACATGTCAATTTAGTGCAACTGTGAAAAGACCTATAATTCATGTACGAGTAACACCGTGGAACCACTCAAATACGCAAATCCTGGGAGGAACAATGATTCATATCATATGTCCGTCCAACACTTGACAACACTTTGAGTTCAGTAATAATAAACTATCGTAAAAAATCTCGAATTCTTCAGTCAGTCACACATATTGAAGGCAGGAGAACTGCATGGCAGCAATGATTCAATAAACTGTAACGGCATTTTGGCATCAGAAACGCCACTATAGATTAGAACTTTACCGATCAGAAAAAGCAGTCAGCCATTGGAAACTACCCTCATATCCAAACAAGTATGTGACTTCGGCAGTCTTTTATCTTTTGGCTCCTGCCAGCTAACCCACACATATTAAATGCTTGTGCTATAGTTCAAATAATTAACACCATTAAGCCTTTCGTTATTCATTTTTTGTATGGTCTTTGAAACTCCCCAGACAAAACCTATAGTGCAACTGAGATAAGTACCACTCAAACCATGCACATGACTGTGAGAGAAAAAGAGACAAATGTTGGGTTAACTTTTATATGAATCAGATAAAATGTTTCAAAGTATTAGAAAAAAGCCAGTGAAAAGAAAACCACTCACAGACACACACACCAGCAGTACCACAAGAGCCCCAGTGCGTATCTTTCTATCGGGCTACAGACCTGAACAACAGGGCAGGACATGAAAGCAGTTCCACAAAGCCGTGATACATGTCACAGCCAAGAGAATGCGTTTAAAAAGCCGTCCACTGAAAAACAAAATAGACGCTATCACGCCTGCACACAGCACTTTACCGTGAAAGGAACAAAAGTTACAAAACAAAAATCACTCTGCATTTTACTGTGGCATTCAGCACTATCAGGCATATGCATATCAACAATATCCAATATGTAATTTTGAAATACACACTGAGATTAAAGCGACCATATTTAATTCACTATTTTACACCAGTAGACTTATGTCTAGTCTAAACAGGATGCTGGTAAACTTAGATTGTATGCACTTATATTAAAATTCTGGCATATACTTATGAACTTAAAGGGTACCTATTATGGCATTTAAAATGTTCCTAATATTGTTCTGCGAGTCCCCAACAACAGTTTTACGTGCATGCAATGACAAAAAACACTTTTGTTGTCTTATAATATGCATTTATTTTTACCTGATTTGCTCACCGACTCCCTAATGATTCGTTCGACGACTCATTTTTTCATTTTTGCATTGTAGAACACAGCGTCTTCTCGACATGATGCTATTCAGCTGAAGTATTTGAATGTGTTCTAGACTTCAAGTTTACACTTCCGTCTGCGCGCGCAGTAACTGGGTGCGGCCAATATGCTAATGTTTCGTATCTACGTAACTACAAACCAGCTAATGACTCGTTTCAAAAACAATTCATTTCATAGACTCAAGAGTCGACTCTCACTTTTGAAAGACAATAACTTTATATACGGTGCACCTTCAGATATAAATCTTTGCAGAATGTTTTCATTCCCTTAGAGCTATATTCCACACTACATGAACAGTCATTTTCAAAAAGCCATGATAGGGGCTCTTTAAGATTATGGCCAATAACAAAAAAAAACTGTTATTAAAATTGTATACAATCAAAAAAAACTTTTTAATCTACAAGTGAATTTAGGCATTATAAAATTATAATCAAAAGCATGAAAGACAAATTCGATCTGCTAAAGAACTTGACAAAAGATTACATTTAACAGTGTTATTAAATTATGGGTGTTATTATTAATTAGCTTTAAATGAGTGTTACATAATGGCCAAAGTAATCTAAATCAGGATTTCTGAAGTTTGTATGAAGGTAAATGTATGACTTTAAATCATTTTAAGACCAAGTAGAGGACAGTTAAGGAATAAATTGAAGGGAACACAATACGTCAGTACGTTCTCTAAATTTAAGTGTCTAGGGAGAAACAAAAGGATTTTATAAAGTTTGAAAATACAACTTCTGACAGATATTCATTACTTTGTAAATAATTTTTACAAAAAAGTACCGGTAGCTTGAATACTGCTCTTGCTCCCAACCACTAAATAACTTTTACTCTACCAGCACAAAAGTGATGTTCTTCCTCAGTATTTTTTCTTTTTTTCCAATGCAATTCTTAAATCAATACATTTACTTGCAAACATACATTGCAAAATATGAAGTATTGTTATATGTGAAATATCTGTGAAAAAGTGAGTTTATGATTACAACAAGAACAAATATCTGCAATGGGCTCAGAACAATTCAAAGGGAGGTTTTCATAACTCATTAACAGATATTTGTTCTTATTTTAGGTATAAACTCACTTAATTTCTTCCAGTCTTCAAGACACATTGTACATTTGCATCTCAAGTAAATGTATCTTGATTTAAAGATGCTTAGATATTTGTTTTGGCAAACAGGACAAGCAATGCATGCAACATTTAATGCCATAATGTTATTAATTTAAGACTTTTTTAAGGCCTTAATTTGTGTAATTTTTAAAACCTGCAGAAAAAACATAAAATTACTACAATCACACATCAGCTTAAAAAACATTCAATAGTTGAAATACTATTAAAAACCTTTAAGAAATAAAATTGTATTCAGCAAGGATGCACTAAATCAGTAAATGTAAAAATCTGTAAAAAAAATATATATATTTTTTTATTTCATACAGAATCTTGCGAATCAAGGTTTCCACAAAATATTAAGCACAAATATATTCAACATCATAATATTATTAGTGATGTTTGTTTTCACTGTATTTTTGATTCAATAAATGCAGCCTTGTGCAGAGACTTCTTTCCCCCCCCCAAAATGGCAATTGCTGACAAATCTGTGCATTTGTTTTTTTTTTAACTCGCAAACATATTTAACATTTTATACAGTCTCTGCCACCAATCTAAAGTGCATTTGAAGTGCTTCAAAAGAAATGATTGGTGATATTTTGTTCTGCTCTTGATAATCACATCACCAGTATTGGAGGCATCAGAAGACAATCTAATCTGAACCCAGTTCAAAAGATCCCTCAATTTCAGCTGTTGTTGTGGAAAATTACACTGTTCTAACAAGTCTGTATGCTTAGGGGGTAAGTGATGGTCTGATGCAGATGAGATGCCATATGAATGGAGAAGAGAGGGCAGAGGCTGGCAAAATATAATAAGCCAAACGCACAGGTGGAAAATAAACAGCAAATTTTCATTTTGTGATATGAGAGAAAGTAAAAGAGAAACCGAGGGAGACAGAAGCAGTGAGACAGGCAAAGATAAGCAGGTCCTGAGAGAAGCACAAAGAGTGAAGTGGTGTCTTGATTTAAATAATATGCTGCAGTCATGCACTGCAACTTAAAATGTATAACGCCCTTCTGAAACCATTAAAAACACAAATATTTCCTCAGTTGAAAAACAAGCGCACACAATATTATATTATATGTAAAGTAAAAAGTATTTTAATACATATAAATGCATTGCAACAAAAAAGAATTACACCAGGCAACACAATTTTTCTAAAAAAGGTTTTGTTCTGGCCAATTTAATGTTTTCTTTAAACCCAAACTATTAAGTTGATTATAGGATTCGTTAAAGAGCATTTATAGTACTTAAGGGTTTAGGCTGATGAAATGTAAAATATTATTCATAAAAACATATCATCTAAAATAAACACTAAACTGAATTTGTTTTACACTTAAAATTGTTTTGACAGCAATTTCTAATAATGTGACCAGCTAAAACATAAGCAAAAATGGATGTAATGATTGAGTAATGACTAGTAGGATAAAGATACTTATTCATAATGGGGATCTCTAGCGCTGGATCACAGTCCCACAAGAGCCCTGGCCATCTGCATGCCAAATTACAGAAATCTGTCCTTGTCCTCAAACTGCCAGTTTTATTTAGTTATGCACTGTATTGGAAGCCAAATGCTCAATGTGACAAAGCTGTTCTACCCATTGGCTTAGAGCAGATCATTATACATGCACAACCCCAAAAGTGAAGCCCAGACCAGTTTCTATACCATGCAACAAAAATCAGTTGTTCAAAACATCACTTTTATTGGGTCATATGCCCTCTGTGACATCCAATGTGTTGCAATGTGTTGTCAGCTGGGACAGTACTATTTTAGACTGCTTATAATATAATATAATATAATATAATATAATAATGAACTTGGCACCAAGGGGTCAGTTCACACTATATGCTTCCAATAGCAGTCTGAGAGATCACGTAAACTACTGGCAGTGAGAGATTGATAGAGAGTGATAGAGGTATGGATCAAAAAAAAGAGTTGGTGGAGCTCCTGAACAGGGCAAGAAAACAAGCCAGGCGTAAATGAGACCTAAAGCAAAACAGCAAATGAGAGCTTGCTGAAAAATGTTACCCGATTAACTTAAGAATGCATCAATCCCTGTTTCTCTGCAATCAGTCTTCATTTTTAGTAAAAATAAAAATGCTAAAGCATTTACTTACTTCACAGAGACAAAGATATAGGGCGGTGTGTGATTTTTCTGTGCGGTTTAACATCTTCTTGGTTGTCTTGGCAATTGTCAAGTCCAGGTTCCAGCCTTCTAACGACCATCCCTAAGCAAACAAACAGTGATATACTTCCTTCTATTGCACTGGGCTTAGGTTTTTGTAGGGTATATTTATTATTGGGCCCAAAGTGAAATTTCTGGGCCTGCTGGCAGTTGGTGAAAGCACTTGACAGGGAATTTTAAATCATATTGATACTGAAGGGATTTGTACTATACCAGAACTTCAAACTCAAATGTGAATATACGCATACCAGTATCTCACTTGAAGGAGAGAGTCTGGAGTGTGGAGAGAAGTTTTACTCAAAGGTCAGGTTAAACATTTGTCAGACGAAAAATAAGAAAGAGTTTATTATCAAATAATGTGGTTAAACACACTGACTTGAATGCACACTTACGCACACATATTCATTTGTATTGGAGGTATGCTTATTGTTGGTTTTTACGAATTTCTTTAGCAAATGATAAGATACTGAATTTGTTTTGTGGAATACTAAGCTTTTGGTAAAATAACTTTTATGTTAGCATTTATCTAGCCTGACAAGCCAGACCCACATCAAGATGTTGGGTCTGGGAAAACACCATTGGCAGGGCTCAATCCGAAGGACGGGATAAACGGTTGTCTTTCAAATTCCCTTTGCACGTAATAGAATAGCGCTACAACCAACCAGAGCAATGAAGGAGGTGACTTAGAGCGACGGACTTCAGTGTCGTTCTTTGTTCTTTGCTCAAAAAAGAAAGCTACAGCAGAGATCTTCTTTGTTTTCAAATATAGCAGGGAATTGACGCTGAACAGTCGCAACTCTGCCGTCATTATATTAAGCCCGCCCACCGACTCTATACATGATGTGATTGGCCTGACTAGAGTTTGGTTTTTCCAGCATATTTTAAAAAATAAAACTTGCTGCTGCTAGGGTGCGTCTAGATTTAGGCTATCATTTATCCACATGAGAAAACAATGAACACAGAATGCTAAATGTTTAGATAACAATTTTTTTGTTTTAAAGTAATTGTCCTGAATTTGTACAGGTTTTTTTTTGTGAATGCCTTTTCTTAGATTAATAATTTTTAAAAAAAAACTTCTAATTTACACTTGATATCATCTCAGACATTCTCAAGGTGTTTGACCAAAGTTAAAAACAACACACCCCAGCAAAGGAATTTGCAATAACGAAACAAAGCGAACATGAAACACAGCTGCACACAACTACACATTAAGTTCACATCAAGTCAAGTTAGATTTGGCTTTTCTCAAACATGTCAAATGTTGGACAGAGAGAAGACAAAATCCAATCATTGGAGAATTCTCGCAGCTATACAGGAAATAAAATGGCAAAGGAAGCATCCAGGTTTTAGCTTGATGCTTTAATATATTCCATTCAGGGAGGAGAGAAGCCATCTACTCGCCCTATGAACATTTTTCCCACACATTTCCTAGAACTAGCTTCTGTTGCACAATAGCTTTTTTATCCAGTAATGGGATTTCATAGATTAAATATACAATATATGGATCTTGATATGACTGGTAAGAGAAAAAATGTATGCAATCAGAAAGCACTTATATTCAATGTAAAGGAGGTCCTGCAGCAATGGACTCTAACGGCCTGTTCACACTGAGAAAGATAACTATTGGCATCTACAATAAAAGGATGATAATGTTCTGTTTATCATAAACAAACATTGCAGTTATGTCATCTGCCAATTTAAATGCTCAAGCTCTTTAAAATTGGGTTGAATCTGATTGGCTCTCAATGTTTTTAGCATTCATCAGCTGGAAAAGAAAATTCTGAAAGTGATTCCTACAATAATGAATCCTCTGTGTCGTTATCGTTTTAAATATGGTATAGAGTACCCTATTCTCGCAGAATTGGATTATTAAATCTATATAGTTATCATTATTGTAATCGTCATAATGGCAGGCTAATTTATAATTATCTAATACAGAAAGTTACATTAGCAAAATGGATGATAATCTTTTTTTATCAAAAAATGATTAAAATCATAACTAAAAACAATGATGTAAAACTGTGCTTTTTATTCTTGAATAATTCATTATTCTACAATTAACTTGTCGCTCAGACTGCATTATGGTGTATTTTTTCTGGTCGTGCTATTTTGCCATAAAGTTTGGAAAAGTCTCAGAAACATCAGCACATTACCAGGACTTTCCCCATTTAAGTTTCATTCAATTTAAAATTAATATTATTAAGCAGATTCAATTGGTGTTGATGATTTGTCTTTGGCTACAACGTGGCATAATCTACAATAATGGAAGTGTACAGAAACTTCTCTCTGACTTATGATAGAAACAGAGTGAGACAAAGCAGATCATTCACAGGTGAAGCTGAATGAGGAAAAAGCTGGCCACAGAACAGAGCTGGCAGGCAAGTACAAGTGAGACTTAAAAGGTTGGCTTAACAACTATGCTTGAACCTGGCTGAGACAGATTCTGTGTGTGCCCTCGTTCTATCTGCAACAGAGGTTTGGAAAGGGGCTTGATTTATTGATTCAATCATTCCACAGCTGATAATGTAAAAAACATGTCAATTGACAACAATGGAGTGGAACACGTCTCCACAGGTAAGAGAGCCTATCTCGCTTCTCTATGAAAAGTATACTAAAGAGAAATAAAGACATCACTCTACATTATCTCATTAAGGATAATTTGATCAATTCAGAGCTGAGGGCTGGGGCATTAATCAATGAAAGTGGTACTCACAAGTCGTTATCAGTGACCCTGATCTTTTACTGACAATGTGTTCAATGTGAACTCTATTAAAAGTGCAACAACTCACTGTAAATATTTAGCGATGTGAATGACTGTTGAGTGAAAGTTAACAGTGAAGCTCAAAAACCCTGCATGAGCTGAAGGGATCCTTATGGAAAAGCCTTCTCGTATTCACGTAAAAGACAAATGATGTGGAAGCTATAATTTAAACTATAAACAAAGTTATTTTACTATTCTTATTCCAGTTAGTTCTGGTTTCCAGTTTTACTCACACGTGTTTCAAAAATATGTATGTGCATGTTGGACTTAAACGATTTTCGAGCGCCACCTATCGGTGTCAAGCGAATTGTATGTGTCAACTAAACACTCTTGGGCTGATGCTGCACATTAACTAAAGAAATCACACAACAGTGGGGGAATTATACTAGACACGAGCGCGACAAACTAAGAAACGAAGTAAGGTGAATTACAAATACACATAGCTACAAACAAACAAAGATTAAGTTGCAAAACTGCTCAAAATGAGAAGGCAATGGATGAGACAATATGTAAGACAATGTTTTAATTCATCATTTTAGCATATATATATATTTATATTTATATATAATGTTCATTTTAAAACTGAAACATATTAAACATTCGTATAACATTTGCAATATGCCGTTTGTAAAAAAAGAAGAAAAAAACAGAAAAAGTGCTTCCTTTTCCTTGTTGTATATTTCTGTCCAAGTTCAGTCAGTGATGACGATAAAGACAGCAAAACTCAAAAGGCACTGAAACCGGTCTCTGCTCGAGTGTTGATGTACAAAAAAAGAAAGAAAAAGTTCACATGAAATGCACACACTTACAGAGCAAGACAGGACTTCACTGCAAAACCAGTGAGAAAGCACACGGTGATCGTCCACCGGAATTATTCTCATGACAGCAACAGACATTGCATAGAGATATGCACCCTTTCACATTTTTGTCAATCATATTGCATAAATACAAAGCGTTTACTCTAAAAGCGTATACTGACAGGCGTTTTACAGATCAGTACCCGAATCATGGAAAAATGTTCACAATGCGCTTCAACAGGTCGTGCTTGGACGACATAGTGCATACAGTCTGCGTTATGAATGACAGATAGTCTACCACAGAAAAAAACAATGAGTTCCAGTCCTATGCTTTGGCATTTTGTCTATTGCCGTCCATGAAACAAACCCACCCCCTGCAAAAAAATATTAAATCAACAATATCATACAGTGAATGTTGTGCAGCAACAGGTGTCTGGAAAAACAGCCTGCTATGGCAGGAACGTTTTTTTGTCGCTTTAGGTTTGTACGTAACCCAAGGAGGCAAGGGGGGGTAGGAAAGCTGGTAACTTAACATAAAAGGTAGATTGACAGGGTGAAATCATGCCCATTAGCTGCACTGATATATTTCGCGTAGCTAACACATTCTAACAAGACTACACCTACAACAAGCTAGTCCAAATGTATGAAGAGATGAGCTTATCGTTTGTTTGTTTTTGTCTCTTTTTTGTACAAAAGGCACATGTATACCGCAGCTGCCTGGCTCCTATAGAAACACTTTCAGAATGTGTCAGCGTTTATCCAGCAGACGTAAAAATCACGCAAAAGTTACTTCAAAAGTTCAGCCCGCTCCGTTAGGCGCAGTTACCCATGGCTTTGACAAACGAGCCGTCTGGGAGCTGCCTGAAGATGCCCCGTAACGTCTCCAGTTCTCGCGTGAGGTGTTCAACCCTCTTGCGCAGTCTTTCGTTATCCGTCGACAACTCGATCACTTTTTGTTGCGTCTCCACATTGCGCATTTTCGCCTTGTCCCGGCTCTTGCGCACGGCTACGTTGTTGCGCTCCCTCCTCATGCGATACTCGACGCTGCTCTTGTCGATCTGTTTCTTGGATTTCCCTCGATCGCCCATCTTCATGGAGCCCCCCGGCAGGTGGCTGTGTTGGTGGTGCGGACTGGGTACGGGCGTCGGGGGAGGTGTGGGATGGCCAGGCTGGAGGTGCATGGTGGTTTGCGCGCAGTGCGCGATCTGGTGCTGAAGGTAGGATAAATGCGGCGCGTGGTGGTGCTGAGAGTGGTGGTATGTGGGTGGCATCGAGTGGCTGAGCTCATCTTCCTCCCGGGGCTCTTGTTTGATGGCCACGGGTCTCATTCGTGCATGGCTGTCGTAGATGGGTTCCAGTTTGGAGGAATCCATGTAGCTGTTCAGACAGCCGTACATCTGCGGGGCCCCCGGTGTGCCATTGGCGCCGTGGGGGTACTCGTAGTCTCCGCTCGCCAGTTTGAGCTTTTCTTGCTTGGAGCTGTTGTGGAATAAATCAGCCAGGAACTCGTCGTTGAAGGCAGAGGGGTCAATGTAGGCGCTGAGTGTCGATGGAGTTTTCGTTCTCGCAGATCTCGCTCAGGTCTCCAGCTGTGTCTTTGTAGATATAAGGGTTTTGCTGACTCTGTACAAGGCTGGTCATCAGTGGCCGTGGGGCGACCTCGTAGAGGTTTGCTTGCTCCATGGGGTATCTAAAACCTGCCAGACATGGTGAAGAGCTCCGGGAATCCAGCTTGTTCGCAGTACTGGAGAAAGCCGTGCTGGCTCCAAGTTCTCGAGACAGGCGAGCGCGCAGCCTGTCGTGGCTGTGTACTTAGCCGTAAAGTGAATGAAAGCTTAAAGGCTGAAACGCCACTCGGGATCTCCTTTTATATGACACTTACACCATCAGCGTGTGAGATTCACATCTGTCAAATACTTTCTCAGTGCACTTATATACGCTTTGGAGTTTGGAGGGCGGGCGTGCTCTGGGTCCTAATGCTTCACTGCGTGATCTCTGCGCGAGAGCTCAACGCACGCACTGATATCGACCTGGTCCTTCAGAAATGTCATTATTATTGAATTATAGGTAAAATAATATGCGATCGTTTCAGATAATAAATAATCATTCATAAAATTAAATAATGCATCTTTATGGGTTTTTTACATTGTAAATTTAAATTGATTTTGATGCTCGATAGTAGCAGCCTTTGGAGGCGTGTTGTGAATTGAAATGCATGCTTAATGGGGGGAAAAATATTTTCATAAAGAGAAGTGGAGGTAAGTGCAGACCAAACATGAGACAAATTACAATGGCAAAGCGGTTACAAATAGGACTGTCGCTCAGAACGAATATGTTGAATGTAATACAAATTACTAAAGTAAAAAAAATGAAAACAGAGAGAAAGAAAAAATCTATATAAAAGGGTAAAACGAAAAAGAAAACATTGCGGTTGCCTTAAGTCGCTTCTTGAAAAATATTAAACGCAACATGTTTATAGCTATACAGTTAGGCTATATACCAAATATACCAGGCCTATTATGGCATATAAAATTGTTTTGATAAATTGAAAAGTTAAATGAATCGCCTCCACATTAAATCTCACCAAAAAATAATAATAATAACACCAGCCACCCCATTGAATAATTGATTTTTTATTTGTTTATTTGTTGTGTTTATTCTTATATTTTCCGCTGGCCGGAAAATGTGCTATCCATTATTTTCTTAGCGCTTGGGAGAATCGTTGCGAACAATAATAACTACGTAGGATATAGGCTACTTTGCCAAAACTAACAGTGCAGCAGAACAGTCTCACCTATATGAACGAGAGAAGCCAGAGAGCACACAGCAACTTGACAATTGCATGCGCTGAAGGTGAGCAGTCTGGGAGCTCCCTCTATTGTTACAGCGCGAGCCTGGCACATAATTAAAAGAATGAGACGAGAGGCCAGCAACAGATGTGTTATAATAACGTTTTTCTGTTGATTTATTTTGTTCTGCTTTAATTTACCTTATGTCAGATATAGAAATGACCATGCTGTATTGCATCCATGTAGCCTATATTGCATGTCCTGCATTGAAAAAAAAACTCCTCTCGGTAGATTCAAAAGGATTTTTTTTTTCTAAACAATACGGAGTCAAACAAATATGAAAGGGGGGGTTAAATAAATTAAAGATGGAACTGAAATAGCCTATTTTGGAGGGCAAGATGATCTGGGGAAATTTTGCGAGACATCCATACTACATTAACATGCCAATATTTTATCCGACTTGATATGTTTCATGTGTTGTTAGTGGAGTGTCAACAGCGCCGCCGCTCCCACCACGCGCATCACGCGCTGTGCGTAGGGCACCAAGTGCTGAGGGGGCACCAAAAATAGCCTAATGAAAAATCAATCATCAAACTTCTTGTTATAATCATATTCAGCGCGTTCTTCATCTTCAATCCGCACACCGGCGCCGAGCAGAGAGCACGTCAGAAACAGAGGACAGGGTGTGTGTGTTCATCTGAGCCTCATTGGTCTGTCACTGCTCGTCAATGTCAGAATATTTGAGATGACCAATCAAATCAAAGTAGGCGGGCTTTATGTTCACAGACGCTGCTGAGCGCGAATTTCAACAGTGCAACTCGACGCTTCAGTGTACGGTCAAATGCGAGATAAGATGTAAGTAGCTAAACTTAACTTTATATATTTGACAGTTTTTTTAGGTCATAAATGTTAAACGAATGACAAAAAATAATTTGGCAAACTAATATAGTTTTGTCTAATTTCGCCATTTTGAACTGAAATAGGCCTATGTAACATACCTAACGTTAGTGTAATTGTTTAGGCTACTGTCATTGTGAGGGGACAAGAAACATGAACAAAGCCATTTTCATCATGTTAGGCACAGGGTTAATAAGAATGTGTACATATTGAGAATAAAATACAAATTTTAGCCTTTAGTAAATTAAAAAAGCCAACTTTAGGAGGGGAAGAGACAGGGCAAGATAAAAACAAAGAGAAAAAGAGTGTGATGCTGATGAGGAGAGAAAAATAATCAGCTGCCCACTGACATGATTTTAAAGCTGTTGTTAACGAATTTTTTTTTGCCTTCACAACATCTTAAAATGCACATCTGTAGTTCAGAGAAATCCAAAATTTTCTCGGGGAAACCCCGAACCCCCTAACTGACCTGCCTCTAATTCGGAACCACAGTGATTATAAAACCATGCCATTGCATGGTAATGAAACTAGTTAATAGTAAGCATTAGACCCTAAACTAAAGTGTTACTTTTTAATTTTTGAATTTTTCAAAAATTAAATGAAAAATCCTAAATGATAAATGAAAATGTATCATTTAAATGAAAATCCTAAATGAAAATACCCCCCTAAATGAAAATCCTAAATGATAAAAAAAATAGGGGGGGGGGGGGGGGGAGGGCATCATAAAGTAATTATGCTTAGGGCACCAAAATGGCTAGCAGCGGCACTGAGTGTCAATCAAGTGAAAGAATTAACCAGACTATCATATGTCCAAGATAGTCAGCCTATTACCAATAATAACTTTGTTTAGCTTGGCTCTCGCTTCTATGAATCTTTAAAGATACTTCCTATTAATACTTCTAATTTTCACCAGCTTTATGAAACGAGAGCTATAATAGTCTAGGCTACTGTTAACTTGTTTAGTATTCTTGACAGATCTAATGTTTTACCGCATGAAAACTCCCCAAACCGAGAAATGCAGTCTGATTGGTTTAGGGACATGTCAATCAAAGAGTACATTTCGTCGTCTCCCAACCCTCTGATTTGATTGGTTGCGAGAGCAGATTTCCCTACATGGTCACAAGATTTCGCAATACTCCCAAGCGCCGCTTTACCAAACAATAACACCTCAACCTGTGCTTATTTTTCCGTGAACAAAGAGGACATTATTCTTTATTAACTCAAGTGGGTGACTTGCAAGCCTGGGGCGTTTTCAAGGTAAGTTTTTGCGGGGATATTGTAAGATAGCAATACAGACTGTCGAATGTATTTTTTTTATGAATTAACCGATGGCTCGCTGTCAGGATCCGTGCCGCTCACTCGATTGCAAAATAGCTTCAACACCCGGATCTTGAGGCCAGCTAGAGCTTCATAACCAACGATTAAATAAATTCACGATCGACTGCGAATCGTTATTCTTCGTTCACTTAACTTTTTATGTATAAAGCAGCCCGTATGAGCTCTATGTTCATTGTTAGAGGCCTGACGTCATGGTTAGGAATGTGCCAACTATTAGCCAACCTGCTAACCTGCAGTTGATCCACTGGCTACGGACGCTCGTAGCCCTAAAGTGACACTTGTGTCAACACTTGTGTTGTACGTGGTTCAAAGCTATAGGATACAATACCGATTTCCTGGATATGCTGCCATTTTTTAATGTAAGTTAGGCATACTGTTGTTGAAAGCTAGTCAGCGGTATTCCCCTTCATTCCCACAGTTCCGTGTATGATGTAACCAGCCTGTCATGACTCAAAACAACATACAAAACACGGTCTGGCTTTAAAATGTTCACTAATAAACTTTAATTTCTTTACTGTATCGTCACTACTCTGATGTTTGTTTAAAGTTTTAACTTTAGCTCGGCATAGTTCTGCATGACTACGGAGTTTCCTTTCTCCCGTGTAAAAAGGAGCGGTGGAGCGCGAGCGATGATGCAACCGCGGGCAACACTTGAGCTCGCGCTCATATGAGAGAAAGAAAATTTGCCACATATGCACATTGACATGGCACGGTCGGATTACAACAACATAATACTAACGGATAAGCACAAGCGGTTGACCCTACTTTCAGGTGTTGCAGCATTTTGCTGAAATAATGTTTTTTGCGAAAAGCATCTGTTCAGGTGGGAATTGTGTGCCAACAAAATGTTAAAGTGTGATGGAGAATGATGCTGATGTGTGCAGAGTACCTTGTATAACTTCTTTCTCTCCATTCTGTCTGGTTTTCAGGCACACGGCTGCATTTTGTGGCATCCAGCTTCACACAATACCAGCTAACACCAAGTCCAGCTCTGCGAAGCCCGACAACTTAGGTCGGAGAGGCTGAGAGAAAGACAGTGGAAGTGGATCCAAATGAACAAGGAGTTGCAACAGAAGATATCCAGCACAGATCAGAACGGTGTCAGTGTTATTCAGAATCAGCCTCATAATAGTGCATTTAACCCAGCAGGAGCTGCAGGACTACAGCAGGTACACACATCAACAAGCTGATCTATTCACCCATGCATTTATGAATATAAATGATTCTGCAAACCCAAGATCAAAGCATTGCATGGTGTCATTTTACAGTGCTTAAACCATGGTATGATTTAGCGCTGCACGATATATCAAAATTTCATATCACAAGGTCTCGTGATAATTGCATGATTTTCATACCCCAAAAGATTACAAAAAGTCCAAGTTTTAGATCTTTGCAGACAGCAAAGACTAAACTGGACACATGACTTTTTCATATGTGGGACAGGGACATGCTTAATGTTAAAATAAATGTTAAATGTACTCGCGCACACAGGAAGCAGCCTCTCGTAAACCACGTGATCCCGAAATCAGTTCTCCTCAGTAGCTTACGTGGCCAAATACACACAAAATTATGTCAAATTGCCCATCTTAGTGAGTATTCATGTAAACATGGTCAGTTATGTCTTAAGTGGACTAAATGGTTGAGAAAGACGTTTAACAACATATTGGATCCGTGCAGCTCTTAAGGGCTCAATATACTCACGGCAAAGTTTTTTTTTTTCGTTCTTGGCTTAGGGGTAAAAAGAAGTTCGAATTACGCGACCAGCGATATACTGTTACCGAACATCCAACAACCACCCACACTGCTGAGAGTGACGGTAAGATGAATATGGAAATATGTGCTGCGTACTTTTCTCTCAATAACAAAATAAACACAAACAAAGTGAGAAAACAGCAAGCATTTTTTAAAGAAATAAACCAGAGAATAGTTCCATGTGAAAGAAGGCACTTAGCGCAAACCTACCTATTACGTAATTGCCATAGACCAATGGGAGTTCGAAGGTGTTTACCAGCAGGAGAAAACTTTTCCAGAAAGTTTGCTTTTGCAAGCCATTTCAAACTCCTGAAATGAACACAAACGAACTTTGATTTGGCCTGATTTTGTTCAAAATGAAGTCATATCAGTTTGTTCTTCGATTACGCTTGAAGTATATCAGGACCTTTAAAGGGACAGCGGCCTAATAAACCTGCTTCCGTCTCCATCTGTGTGCTTAAATGTCAATCAAACAACAAGAGACAAAGAGAAAATCACTCACTGCTCTTGATTGAATAACTTCGGTAGCTTTAATAAGGATCAGTGTATATTTAATTCATACAATGAAGACTAAGCAACGTTTTATTTTTAGGGCCCGAGCACCCGTGCGAGGTCCCTCTTGAAACTGTTAGGATTATTATTATTATTATTATTATTTTTTTTTTTTTTTTTTTTTTCTCCTGCAAAGTAAGCCCCATTTTCGAGGTCGCAACATGCTCGAAAAGTCACCAAATTTTGCACACATGTCAGGACTGGTGAAAAATTTTGTATTTTGTGGGTTTCGCGGATGGGCGTGGCAAAATGGCTCGCTAGCGCCACCTAGAAAATTAGAAAAAATTAGCCCCTCGTCCATGTTCGACCTACATGCACGAAATGTGGTGAGGACGTGTATCATATCAAGACGCACAAAAAAGCTTCAAGAACCCATACCCTAAACTCGACAGGAAGTCCGCCATTTTTAATTTGGCGGCCATTTTGGGACGATTTACACACTCCGTACTTTGACGAACTCCTCCTAGGGATTTAGTCGAAGCAACTTCAAATTTCTGCTGTGCCTTCTAAAGGCATTGACGATGAAAAGTTGTGCTATCTGCGCGTTTTCGTCAATGGGCGTGTCCGTGGCATCGATGATTCGCCATGAAACAGGAAGTTGGAGTAACTTTGCTGTACATGCTCAGGGGCCTCATTTATAAACGTTGCGTGCGCACAAAAGAAGGCGTACGCCGCTCTCTACGCTATAATTGGTATTTATAAAAAGCAAACTTGACGGGAAAATGTGCGGTCCTTCACGCACGCTCTGACCCAGGCGTACGCACAAAAACGGGTGAAATGAGAAATGGCGACACCGTCGGCAGATGGAAGAAACACGTGAAAGTGTGAGAGAGTGTAGACCGTTATGTTAAAGAAATGGCAATACTGCCTCTCATAAATAAAATGAAGACTTCACAAAGCAAGTATTAGCCTACAATTAACAGCCTACTACACAAACACCCGTTTGATCGATCTGCAGTGTAAAACAAACAAAATCAAACGAAGATTACAGAAATGCAAATTAACACATATTTGCAAAAAGAAAAGTGAAATATGTTCTGCAATAATATTGGCATGTTATGCAATTCATCCTCATAACACATCTGTAGCTTGTCAGATGCAATCAAATGGATGGAAATAAAATGCCATTAGGCCTATGCCATCACAATAATGGAGCGCTAGACGCTTTTTTGCATCGACTTTGATGTCCGACCATTTCTGTTTTATTTCGGCCACGGTCCGAGGTTGTGAGTCTGCAGCATTAACGGCGTCTGCAACCTTTTGCCACTCAAGTGCCTTTTTGGCATTAGTAAAGCCCACACTGTGCCCTCCAAACAACATTTTCTCCTCTTTTCCACCTCGCCAACGATAATTTCTACTTAGTCTCAGCCTCAGACGTCACGCCCACGGAACGTTGGCTAAACGTCTGATGCATATGGTACACTTAACTGGAAACACTTCAGCAATGTCGAAGTCGTCATCTGATTGGATGAATTTTACCGGATTTCCGGGGGGCGCGAGTGTCGCGTTTATTTTCGGTCCGCTTAAACATAGCGCAGACGTGTGATTGCGGAAGAAAAACGGTTGTGTTTACATGAGTGACAATGAGCATTTATCAAGTTCAGCTAAACGTAGTAAACGTAGTAATCAGTAAACGTAATCAGCAATGACTTACTGCTTGTTTTCTTCTCCTTCTTTGATTGTCTATGCTGACTGACTTGTTGCACGCTGGTCTGTTGTTGTGGTGACATTTCCACGCCCCGAAACGTGACGCTGAACGAAACGAACTGTAATTGGTTGTTTGACATGTCGGTCAAACGGCCTTATGGGCGGGCCTTGGCCAAAGAAAGCTGCTATGAATTCCAGACCTTCAGCCGTCAGTCTGAAGGTCTGGCTACGCGAGACTAATTTCTACTTGACATTGAGTGAAGTTAAGTTTCTTGGTTTTTCCTCTCTGTATTTGCCATGATTTCGCAATCGATGCATATTAAATTGTGGGCGTTTCACGGACTATTTATGGGCAACTATGGGCGTTTCACGGACTATTTATGGGCAGCTATGGGCGTGACATGAAGCCGCAAAAGCTGCGCTACATTTAGAATTGGTTGTGATTTATTAAGGGAAATCTGCCTAGGATGTGCGTGCGCACGGTTTTATAAATCCGAATATTTTTGTACGTACGCACGTCCTATGTTTCATCCGTACGCCACTTCTGACGCAAATCCTACGCAAAGTTTTATAAATGAGGCCCCAGATCTGTACCAAATTTTGCACGCTTGACAAGAGTCTCGCCCTGAACACATGTACATGCCGACATTCACCCCCAGTCATAGCGCCACCTGCTGGCAACAGGAAGTGACCTTTAACGAAGCAGCCCCCGCCGCACGTTTGACTTACATGTATGAAATTTCTGTGGCACATCAACCACGTCCAGACGCACAAAAAAGCCTCTTGGAGCGATGCCCTAAACCCAACAGGAAGTCGGCCATTTTGAATTTTCCGTCAAATTTTGGCTGATTTACACACTCCGTACTTTAACGAACTCCTCCTAGGGATTTAGTCCGATCGACTTGAAATTTCTGCTGTGCCTTCTAAAGGCATTGACGATGAAAAGTTGTGCTATCTGCGAGTTTTCGTCAATCGGTGTGTCCGTGGCATGGCATCAAAGATCAACTCATCGCCATGACACAGGAAGTGGTTGTAACTTCAGTGTACATGCTCACAGCTGCACCAAACTTTACATGTAGGATAAGAGTCCCGCCCTGAACTCATGTACATGCCCACATTCACCCACAGTCATAGCGCCACCTGCTGGCAACAGGAAGTGACGTAAAACACCTTCATGCAGTGTCTGAAAAGCGTAGCAAATTCACAGCCACACTGGCAGAGCTCCAGAATATGCGGCCGCATCACTCCCCGACGCGCTACATGTGCGAGGGCCCGCCCATCGCTGCTTGCAGCTTTAATTATATTTGATTATTCAATTTCTGTTGTTAAATAAACCTAATGTAGGCCTACCTGAAACCCTAAACCCCCCTGGTTTACACTGACGTTAAAATGACACTTACCTTTTATGTAATTCTACAGTAAAACACTGCGGTTCACTTTGTAGGGATGCTTCCTTCTCACAAAAAGTATGTGACATGTATGTTGGTTATATAATTTTCAGTTTTTAAATATTAACATATAAATTTACTTTACACACTTAAAGCATTATCGTAACGCATATTTAATATTGCATTTAACAAGTTATTGCATATAGCATTTTTCTTCAATATCATGCGTTCATAATATGTATTCATAAAGTGCATCCACCCATCCAGTTTCTCGTAGTCTTAAAGAAAATTATTTATTGAATACTTGGAATGTAAATGTCAAAACCACAAATTAGCCACATACTGGATATTCTGTTGCTTATCATTACTATGTGTGACATTATAATTCTGACAGGTTCCTCAATTAGTTCCAGTGAGTCCCGGAGGTGGTGGTAAGGCTACACCACCCAGCAAGATGAAAAAGAATAGTATGGATAAAGATAGCGACGAGTACCGCCAACGGAGAGAACGCAACAACCTGGCCGTAAAGAAGAGCCGCATGCGCAGCAAGCAGAAGGCGCAGGACACCCAACAGCGCGTCAATGAGCTGAAGGAGGAGAACGAGAGACTTGAGGCCAAAATCAAATTGCTTAGCAAAGAACTGAGTGTGCTCAAAGACCTGTTTCTAGAGCATGCTCACAATCTCGCAGACAACCCTGCTTCTGGTGGAGCCCCCGGAGACATCTGCAACAACAACAACAACAACAGCAGTAACGGGAGCCAGTGAGGGCCTGATGTTGGTTTGCAGTGTGCTATGCTGTGGGCTGTGTGGAGGCTCTCTAGTAAAATCATTTTACTTAATCGTATTATGCTTTCTTCCCCTCCTGGTCCTGGAATGTGTACTGTCCGCAGTGCTTAACTTGTTAACTTCTGTTTGTACACTCAAATTCAGTTCTTTTTCACTCATATTGTATCTCGTGCAGAATGTTTTGACATCATGGCCGTAGTAGCAACCTGAGAAAGTCCAACCCACGCTCTGATTTGATGTGCTGGAGATAACTTTTATAACCGCCTTTCAATTGTAAAGCACCATGTTTCAGTGTCTTGAAACTTTGCAATATCTTAGAGGACTGTGAAAGCTTCTTGGTAGACAATTTTGAAATCCGGCCAAAGCTGGTCGCACAGATTTGACCGTAAATAATAGTAAATGTGTTCAATCAATCACTCCACTCTAATGTCTGATGAGGATTCAAAAACTGAGCTAATAGACAGTACCACAGTCTGCTAACATTATTCATTATGACCTGGAATTAGGGCTACCAAAAATTTGATCAAGTAAGGACGTCTCCAAATGCAAAGAGTAGCTGTTTTGTATTCCTGCTTTTATGCCTGTCAGCTTGGATTGATTCAAACTCTTTACTTGTTGACCATGTCTTATTATAGCAAATACACCGTTGTATCTATGGTAACAGACTGTAGACAGACAAAACATATTGCATCAGACTCCAGACAGTGTCTCCTTTACCAGTAGTCCTTAAATCCCTACAGTTAAGCCTCCAATTCTGACAAGGGTGGAGAAGGAAAGATAGAGAAGAATATTAGCTCTGGCCTGTATGTTAGGATGTTGGTAGCTAAATTAACAACACAAACTTATTTTATAACAGCAACTTTTGTGTCTGTGTAAATACTGTTGATGATACAGATAAGATAGGATTTAGAATGACTGGTGCTGAAAATTTCAAGTCATCAATCACCTGGCGTGCCCCAAATTTATTTATATTGAAAAGTTACTTATCCGAAGAAGCTTTTTGTCTGACTACATCAAATATTGGCTATTTTGTTTCCCTGACCAGTCTCAGAGAAATATGTTTGACTGTACATATGCAGCAGGTGTTACTAAAAGTTAATGGAATAGCCACGTGACCTTTGCCCTCATTGATTCTCATAGAGCTGTGTGTTCTTGGAGTCGCTGTAGATAGACTTTTGTACCTCAGGCTATATGTCAGCCTCACCAGACAGCCTTTAAGATGTATATTCCCGTTTAAGAGAAGAGTAAAAAGAGGAGAAAAGACAAGGCAATCTCGTTAAGATGTCTGAAGCATCTTTAATTAATGTATATTTTCATTTTCTATACCTGAAGTTTTAAACGTTTAAAAAAAGCATGAAATGCTATGCATGATTAGAACCATTTAAACAACTAATTAAAAATGATGCTCTATAGAGGAATAGCGAATCGGCGACTGCATACTTTTGTATTGTTGTATCAGGTTGGGCTAAAATAAAGCTATTGTGTAAAACTTCTTAAAAATGAGACTAAAGTCAATATTTCATGAATATTTGATTGGCATATTTTGCTTAAGTATGAGGGTTGCTGGGCAACTTGCTTTTTTACATAATGTATACTGGGTTTTTGTGCATTGTAAATTAAAATTGAATACAAAATACATTCCTTGTGTTTGTACTAACTGTGAGGAGGGGCACAAAACCTAGACATTCATTTACCAAGTCAGCAGAGGTGCCTGCAGTGCACAGTGTCCTGCTGCAGTCAATGGAACTGGACATATACTGTAAATCGTGATATGCTTTTCAACACCTCTCAACCTGAATTTAATTCAAACTTAAGAGCTACTGTTATTTGAGCAAAATACACTCCATCTGAAGTCCTTATCACAAAAAAAAAATAATTTAGAAATCACAAAAATCTAGGAATTAATGTTACATTTACAACATTTAGCCTAATCGATGTTGTAAATGCCAGAATTTCGAGCAGTTTACACAACTCTGTTTTCAATTAAAAACGTTTTGGCCTTTCATTTACACGAAAATGCAACATTGGACCCCATTGACTTTCGATGTGCTGAGAAAAAGAAATTAAAATTTCTCCATTCCGTTCCATCGGAGGAAAAAAATATATACAGGTTTGGAATGACAAGATGGTTTCATTAAGTAAATTATGAAAGAATTTTCATTTTTGAGTGAACTAGCCATTTATGTGCATTAGCAGCCTGTTTGAATGCAGGGGGAACCGAACCTCAGTCATTGCAACAACAATAAAACTGCTGACAAAGAGTGGAGGCAAATAAATTGAAATAAGACTGAAGATTGACGTTCCGAATGACATAGAGAAGGTGTGTCATTCTGTACTTGGACTCTGGACTGTTATAGGTGTGCATGTGAGTGCATACCCTGTTCAGTGAGATAAGACGTATGACGTGTATTGGAGCACAGTGTCCCAATAGAGAGGAAGGACGCAGAACACCAAGTCCTACATACAAATCACGCCTCTGTTCTCCTTCCCCTTTTTTATTTTTCCTATAAACTTTTATTTTTCTCTCTCTAGTGTATTTATCTTCTGTCTATATGAGATGAACATAGTGATAGGCATTAAATGATCTTTACAGCCCTGTAATTCCAGCGGAAGTACATATTTTCCATTGCACTGCATTTCTAGGCCTTAAAGCTCACCGTAAAGCCAACAGGTTACTCAATACAATAAAATGGCTTTTAAGATGCTGATGCATTTGGTGTCCCGGTTTAAGCGTACAAGGTCACAGACACTATGTCACTCCAGCTGGCAAATGGCTAGAGACAAGAGATAGTAAAATGCTGATTCAAAAGTGTGGTCCATTTACATTGCTGAGGTTACTGTAATAATCTACAGCTCATTCGTTAGTTAATCTATAACCGACTGACATCAGCATCATCCGACAGATATCAAGTTAAGTGAGCATATTGTTGGACTGATTCCAATTTGGATATGCTGATAAAATTGAGAGTAAAGTAGACAAGCTCTTAGGGGTACTGGAAACTCAAGCTCCTCATGCTTGTGTCAACATTTTTGAACTCGAACACACCCTTATAATTTTAACATCTTTTTTAACACCATTAGATAAATATAAAGTCTAATGTTATACAGGGGGCGATAGACATGAATAAATGTGCCACATTAACTATAATTACAGCAAACATCTTTGGGCAGTTTACCTCATTACAAACAGTGAAGTTGTTACAGTCGGTTAACTACATCTCTCAGTAGCGTAACATCACTATTTATTTTCCAGCACTTTGTCAACAAATAGCCTATGTCTGATTCCCGCCGTTTTTGTCGACCGTTTAGAATCCGGACTTAAGCGGTCCGTTCACATCATGGGAAATCAATTTGGGCATGATTTCAGACACAGCCAATTAGGGCTGCACTATTAATCGTAATGAAACCGCACCAATTTGGCAAAGTGAAGCCTATTAGAAGAACTCACTTCCTGATGGCTAAGCGCACTGCGCAGGCTCAAACTGAGCTTGACGACGTAGATGTGACGTGAGCAACCTGACTGACAGTTGTACGTCTTCTAGTAGCTGTACCAAGACAAATCTGAATCACCTAATCTTGCAGAGACGTTGAAATATTTTGTCCCGTTGCTTTTATGGACTCAATATCTATTGGGCTTTTCCCTTGACTCCATGCCTCAGATATAAAGTTATTCAGATTGATCTCATGAAAGTTGCGTTATTTGCTGTCAAAGTGACGCCAAAATGAATGGTAGTCAATGGAATGCTAACAGCAGGTGATGGTCTGCTACAATGGCGGCCCCCAAGGGAAGCTTCAGTTTCCAGCTGATGGATTACCCCCTTGAGTGCGACCATAGACAGTAAAAGAAATGGACACAGCGACCCCGTTGATTTCAACGGAGAGAATTGAAGCCCAATAGAAGCACTTGATAGCCAAGTGTACTGCGCAGGCTCAAACTGAGCTTGACGACGTGAGCAACCTGACTGACAGTTGTACGTCTTCTAGTAGCGGTGCCGAGTAGAATCTGAATCATTCCCTTCCCAATCTTGCAGAGCCGGAGATCGTGAGTATTAGCTGTCCATGAGCTCGTAGCAGGAGCAACTTTATGACTCTCTATGGGCTTCTCCCTTGACTTTAAGCCTCCACGTCCCCCGATTGCGTGCGAGCTTCTACTTCTGTCTAATGTTCTAACGGTAATGTTCTCTAGTGTGCGACAGAAAGTCACGTGTTATGACGCAATCTTAGCCTATTTTTACAAAAACGACTTCTACGGGGCCATAACGTAAGATACAAAGTAATGGAGCCTTTTATACATTGTCGTGTTTCTTTAGAAATAAATAATGGACAAATGGAGTCTTTGGACGCCTCAGATGTAAAGTTATTCGCTGTCAAGGTAACGCCAAAATGAATGGGAGTCAATGGAATGCTAACAGCAGGTGATAGTCAGCTACAATGGGCGCCCGGAGAGGCTTTAAGTTTCCAGCGGATGGATTACCCTCTTGAGTGCGACTGATCGTAGTAAATGCTGCTTTATCTGAACACCAGAGGACGCTCTCGCGCAGACACGCCAAATATTAGAACGCAGAAGAACGATAACGCACATTCCGGGGAGCAATTTTTTTTATCTACACCTAATCTCCAGCAGCTCCATCTCCTCAAAGTTGCCAAGTGTATGACAAATGTTGCAAGCTTTAATAAATCCTGCCATTATGCTCACCACTTCTAGAAACAAACCAGAATGGACTCTTGAATTGAGACATGGACATCATGACATGGACACTTTAAAACAATCCCTGGTTTTCTTATCAGCTACAAAATGTTCACAAGGTTCATCATAACCCTTACGTGCCCACGCCGAACATTACAATTTTGGTGCTAGATAACCACCTCACATAAAAAGTCATAAGTAAGTAAAAAAGTAAGTAAAAGTTTAATAAAGGCAAAAGTCCTTTCAATGTATAGGTCTTCTCTACTGACTGACTCGCTCATAATGACAGTCTTTGCCGCCATCTATTGGCGATATGTAACTTCTTTTGCTGTTTACGGCCAGGGACTATTTTATCCAGCGGAAGGAAGGCTTTTAGTGATTTTACTTCATTAAAGTTACATAGATACATATTTTCGGCTTTAATATTTGTATTGTGCGGTAACCGTTTTATAAAATCAAAGGTACTCGAGGCTAGTGCTGTATCGTTAATAGGCCTATAGTCACGGCTGAAGGGCGTTGTTAGGCACGAAGCGGAGTATTCACGATACAGCACAGCCTCTGTGGTTTGCAGTGACGTGATTGTAATGACGCGCGAAATTCAGATGGAGGGCAGGAAGTGAAGAATGCAATGGACGAGATGGAGGAAAGTCCGTACTGTACTACTTTACACGCTATTACAAGAGAAATATATAAACAAAAAATCGAAACATATGTTGGACGCGATCCTTACGTTATAAAGAGGACCGATTTTCAACTGAATTCAAAGATTTGCCTGCCATCGAGGCGGTAGATATCAGCAACTACCTCGTCTTACAGACATACTTTGACTTTACAAAGTTCGGAAACTGGTATGTTACACAAACAGACACATAAGTTGTATTAACTCACCTTTGACAGTGATCACTGCACACACGGGCATTTTCCGATTCGGCTCCTCCCGACCGCAGACGTAGGTTTGAAAGCCATTTTTCCAGCGTTTGTCTGTCAATTTCTTGTATTTTTCTCCCTTATGAACAACAACTTTTGGTACACGATAAAAACTCCGTGTGGTTTGAATCGATTTGAGCAACCGTAAACGACGCAAAACAGAGGCATTTTATAGTTTGTGCTTCCTAAATATAGAAAATCACTTCCTGCCCTCCATCTGCATTTCGCGCCATGACAACGCAGTGACGTGACGTCATATGAAAACAAGCTATTGCTTATATCGAATGAGAGTTGGAAGAATATATAATCACAAAATTGAATGTAAACATCAGAATCAATATTTTTGATGTCATGTTTTACTTTGATTTTTGTGGTTTGTCCAAACAATTAATTTTTGTTATTCAACTGTTTATTATTCTCGGAAAATACCATATTCACAAATGTAAATGGTCTAATTCACAACCTTGTTTTAAGGCATTTCATCTGGACTTTAAATCATATTACAAAACAATAGAGAACATGCAAAACATGAAGGCTACAAGAACATTTTATCTCTTGAAGGAACTCCATAATTTTAAATTTTTCCCCTTCTATAATTATATTAATTGATTTGTTATTATCCTCTGGTCTGTACACTGTACATTTAATTTTTGTTGAACAGGTTACAGTATTTGTAGTGTTCTCTGTACCTATTGTCCTGCGTATTGTTCATAATAAAAAAAATATATCAAATGAGGGCATATTACTATCAATTTACTTGATTTCACGAGTAAACCTTTAGATAAAACATCATAAGAACCGATTTAACAACACGTTTACCTCTAAATTTAAAAAAAATCTTTTTACATTTTTAACATTTTTAACGACACGAACGGACACGCAAGGGTTAACTCAAATTCAATTGGTTGTCAAATACTAACCTATTAAAAGGTTATTAGAAGATGAATCACATATGTCTAATCAAATATTAAATGAAACATTACCTTTGTGAATGTGTCTGTTGTCACGAAGCTGACAATGTCTGTTTTCTTAAGGCCTCATTATGCTTCTGCGTCTACTCCACAGCGTAGCTACGTCGTCACTCCTACGGCGTCGTTGCCGTTTTATGGTTCTGCGTCAGGTAGCGTTGGATCGCGGTGCATCTGACCAATCACAGCCCTTGCGGTCTGCGTCGCCTCGACGCGTAGTTACAATTTTTTGGAGGTGCACGTCGAGCTACGGCGTAGGCGTCGGAGAGAGGTTCGCGGCGACGGAGAGGGGTCTGCGCAGGTACGCCGTCGATTCGACGCAGAAGCATAAAACAAGCTTTACTCTATCACTCTGGGCGATGTGTCACGGCGGGCCAATCAGGGATGAGTTCCCCAATTAATATTAATGAGATAATATTAATACTACCACCCTGCAAAAAGAAATTCGCTTCCAGAGTCCCTCCTCGCATAGATGGTAATGCTCCTCCTCCTCTGACCTCCTTTCTTTTACTGACCTACTGGTCCTCCCATAGACATGGGTGCTTCTCATTGCTTATTTGTGCATCCTCGTTTCCTTTCCTCGCGTCTCAGCTCCACCCCTGTAGGACGCGAGGGAAGGCTGCAAGGAAAGAAAAGGAGGACGGAGGAATCGAATGAAAGCTTTTTTATACATGGAATACTTGACCACTCGTCACTTCACAGCGTCATCAGCTGCGCTCAAAGGATCTGCCCTTATGTTGTTGAAGTTTGTTTATTAAGAAATTCATAATAAATAACAATAAAGCAAGCTACCCTATTGAAATATGTGAGATGTGTGGTTTATTTGAACTGCAAGGGTAAAGTATAAATTAAAATGATTGTGACAGATGTGAAGGGGGAGGAGAATTGATGCGTGCATCACGTTTAGTCGATAAAACACTTCCGCATAGGATACACCCGTGCATCCTTGCTCATGACTCCTCAGGAAGCTCCTCACTCCTCGATTCTCGCCTCCTCGCGGTGCAATTAGAGAATTGAGATGTCCTTCAAGATGGCTGAGCTCGATCGGTTTCCAGGTTATAGGATGGAGGACAGAGGAGCGAGGAGACGAGGAGGGATTATACTTTACTCTTGCAGTTTATATAAACCACACATCTCACATATTTCAACGGGGTATCTTGCTTTATTATTATGAATTCATAATAGCTCCTTTGAGCGCAGCTGATGACGCTGTGAAGTGACAAGAGGTCAAGTATTCCAATGTATAAAAAAAAAACCTTTCATTCGATTCCTCCATCCTCCTTTTCTTTCCTTGCAGCCTTTCCTTGCATCCTACAGGGGTGGAGCTGAGACACGAGGAAAGGAAACGAGGATGCACAAGTAAGAATTGAGAAGCACCCAATATCCCAACGAAACCGGTATGATTTGAGTCCTTCTGACCTTTCAAGTGTATTTTACCTATTGGGTCACCAAAATCAAGTTTGTATCAATTGAAATGTCTCTTTTAATAAAGTTAAAAAATAATGACATACAATATCTTTATATTATAAATTATTTTGTTTTTTTCAGTTGACAAATATGTTGTCATGTCCCTCATGTGATCTTTGTTATTTCAACAATATACATGATTTCTAAATATCATGCATGCTCCTGTTATTCACTACATGTAGAGCTGTGGCCATTTTGAGCAAAAAATCACAACCCTGTCCCACTCAACCCTGTTACTTATTTGCCACGAAGCGTGCAAAAAAAAAACCCCACAAACACACACATAAAAAAACATCACAAGTTATATGTTTTATTTTGATGACCTATTCAGTCAGTTTATAATGTTCTAACGTATAGCCTACTACGTTATTGTTGTTTTTCCTGCAGTCGGGTTAATAAAACTGAGTTGCAATTGATATTTATATCTGTTGTTTTTCTTGGTTACATAATAAAATACAGTGCTTATAGAAAATCTTACAGTGAATTTGAGTAAAAAACAACTACTTATTTGTTAAGCTGTATTTGTCTCTTCAACCCCGTTACCATCTGGGCACTCGTTACCAAGCTGTCAAGCCACGTCGTAGCAACCATTTAGAGCACCTTAGCAACAAGTTCTATAGACTTCCTTTGAAAGAGATCAAAGGGATTTCTCCAGACTGAATTGTCATAGAGACATGTGGATGGTCTCGTTTGACTTGGAGCAGCAAACAGCCAATCATGAATTACCTCAACACTTCCTAGCCCCTCCCTAGCAACCATTATTGAGCACCCTAGCAACCAATTCCATAGAGGGATATCTTCCATTCTGAATGTCAAAGAGGCATGTTACCATCTTCAAACCTGTTACCCTAGTCTCAACCCCATTACACCTAAAAAAAATTTTTTTTTTACGTTTATGAAAAAGTAATTTAATGTTTGTTGAACTCAGTCTGAAATGTTCTGAGCCATCTTAAGAATACTGATTTTAGTTCAAATCCTGAAGTTAAGCCACATCTTCGATCAAAAATGATGAGGTTGCTGTCACAAAAAGTGCCCATTTCAGGCTTTAGTATAGCATAAGTGTGAAATGATATGTAAATTTTACATTTGCAATTACTGAATTGGTATAATGGACATCTGATTAATAGGAACATTTTGATTTCATTACAAATATATTTTATAATCATATTCAGAGAGTGTCCATAATGGGGTTGAAGACTAATAGTGTAGTCTTAGCCTGAGGTGGAAAATATGTTTTTCTGGAAGTTAAATATGTCATTAATGTTGTGGGGTGTTCCAAAATGTAATACATATTGGTAAAATATCCAAAAATGTGTCAAGTCCAAATGGTACCAGTTTCGTGAAATGACTCAAATTATTCTCATGTTTGGAAAGAGGTTTGACGCGTGTTGCTTTTTCAAATGCACGTTATAAGTGACTCAAACTCACAATGCTTATAGAAGAAGCAGCGTTTCCAGAGCCATAACTTACATCAATGACAAGCTGCTCGTACAAAAATAATCGCAGCCTTTGCCTTCAGCCGTGACTTATTCACAAAACAGCACTAGTCTCGATTATCTTATCGCTTTTATAAAATGGTTAGCCTACCACACATTACAAATATTAAAGCCCAAAAAATATGCATCTGTGTTGTTGTCTCGCGTTGCCTGCGTCGGGGGAAAAAGCTGCACTTGAACACACCAAGAGAACTACAGGCGACTGTCAGCTAGAATGTGTGTTCTGCGCCTGCGTGCAAATAAGACAACTGTCTTTTTCTGCAGATATATTCATCTATATTTGTCATTTAAAAAAGGGAAACTGCTGGCTGCAGATAAACAAAGCAGTATGTGCTTACCGTTTTGAATATCAATCCTGCTAAACAGTTTCTTTATTCCACTCTGCTCATGTTAATATTGAAATATTCGCCAAGGAACACTCAGGTAAGATGATGTAACGTTAGAACAGCCTTCTATCTGTACCGTTTTGACTTCTTTGCTCACTGTTTTGCTATTATTCTTGTGCACTGACTCACTAAGCCGAACTGCCAATCAGAGTTCCCTCTTTTAACGACGGCCCCAAAAAAAACGACGGCGTCAGACTAGAGCCAACGGTGCGGAACACACCGGGAAAACTACATCGGCCGACGCTCAAAAACGGTCCGACGTTGCCCAATGGCCGATCGTTTCGCTGATGACGACTCCGCATCCACTCCTTTCCCTTTGCGCGAGCCGCGTAAAAAGAAGCGCCGCGCAAAAAGGGTGACAGAGACCTGTGCAGCGCTACTGACCTAGCTGTGTGAGCTACCAAGGCAACCGCACAGGTGATTGGCAGGGGCATGGCGACAGTGCTTGAACGTCATCTCTGGTTAAACTTAACGGAGTTGAAGGACGCGGATAGGGCAGCTTTTCTCGTCTCCCCTATTTCCACCACCGGTCGCTTCAGTCCAGCAGTCAAGACTTTCGCGGAACGACTTTCCGAGGCTCAGAAAGCGTCGCAGGCTATGCGTTACTTCCTCCCTAAACGCTCCAGCTTTGCTTTGGGCCGCTACAAAATGACGCCGCCCCGTCAGCCTTTAAAGCCAACGCCACCGGTCTCCCAGCCTCGTCCAGCGACAGTGGTACGTCAACGCTCTCGTTCAGTGAAACGTCAGCAGTTCCCGGGGCGATTGTGTTGAACCCTGAGCCTCGAAAGCCTTCCTAGCCACAACGGCAGGGAGGAAAAGAGAGTGTTTGAGTCCCGCTGTGGCCGGACCAACCTCCACGAAAGCTTACACATTTCCCTGTCCCCTCTTTTCAGGCGGCTGGAAATGTATTTACTGCCGTAAACGAGTCTGTTTTAAAACATGCACATCTGCAAGCAAACGCCGTTTTTACGGCGACCCAAATAAAGCACGAAAAGAGCACTTGTCTGTCTGTTCTCCCTCTGGCTCATGCTGGAAGAGTAATAAATGTAGGTCATGTGCCCACTATAAAGTATGCACCCCTGGTCCCCTGCACATAACCACTGTTCCCAAAGTGTCACAAGCACAAAGCAGCTGGGCTGCCAGGTCCCTCTCACAAAGCGACCCATCCCCATATATCATTCAACCCCTAGCTATGCGGGCCAAGGCCTGGGAGGCCATCCCCTGTATGTCAAAATGGGTTTTGAATATAATAAAATGAGGCTACTCGCTACAGTTCGCTGGCAGACCCCCGCGCTTTCGAGCCGGGGTCGAGACAACAGTAAGAAGCGACGTGGCTCACGTCCTTCGCACCGAAGTGTCGAAACTGTTGGCAAAAGGGGCTGTAGAGCCAGTCCCGTCGCCACAGAGCGAGTGATTTCAAAGAGGAATGTTATCTCAACAGACGCCTCCAAACTAAGTTGGGGGGCCCTTTACGAGGGCAGGAACATCTCCGGCCTATGGTCAAGACCAGAAAGGAGCCTACATATGGTAAATGGTAAATGGTAAATGGACTGCATTTATATAGCGCTTTCACAGACCCAATGGCCACCAAAGCGCTTTACAATTTGCCTCACATTCACCCATTCACTCTCTCATTCATACACCGACGGGCGACTGCAGCCATGCAAGGCGCCATCAAGCTCGTCGGGAGCATCTGGGGTTAGGTGTCTTGCTCATGGACACCTCGACACTTGGTCAGGTGGAACCGGGGATTGAACCACCAACCTTCCGGTTTGTAGACAACCTACATGAACCACTGAGCCACTGCCGCCCCCTACATATCAATTGTCTGGAGTTGAGAGCGGTCACTCTGTCGCTGCAAGCTTTTCTCCCATATCTAAAGGGACACCACGTCTTGGTCCGGACAGACAACATGTCTATGGTCTCCTAAATAAATTGCCAGGGTGGACTCAGGTCCAAAAACCTGCACACCATGGCCAAAAGCCTTTTAATATGGGCTCAGCACAACCTGCGCTGCACGTGCCAGGTATTCTGAACCAGGGCGCGGATATGTTATCCAGAGACAGAATTCCCCCAGGGCAATGGTCACTTCAACCGAGAACGGTTCAGCTGATAAGGAGCATCTTGGGCGAGGCAGAGGTCGACCTCTTCACCTCAGAAGACAACGCTCATTGTCAAACTTTTTTTCTCCAAGGACAGAGATGCGCTTGCCCACGATTGACCGAGCCGTCCGCTGTATGCATTCCCTCTGATACCGATGCTTCCTCAGGTCATAGAAAGGATCAGGGAGAGCAAGTGTACAGTGCTCTTGATAGCCCCTCCAACTTGAGGAACCAGCTATGGTTCCCCGAGTTGACTCAGCTGCTAGAAATAGCCCCATGGCCAATTCCGCTGATGAGATACCTCCTCTCACAGGAGAACTGGAGGATCTGGCATCCCCGTCCCGACTTGTATGACCCCTCAATGGGTACCCGGGGACCTTTCAGAAAGGGTGCTGAAAACTATTACTGAAGCTAGAACGCCCTCGACCAGGCGTCTTTACACTCTAAAATGGTCAGTGTTCTCAGGCTGGTTCACAGCTCGGAACCTGGACCCCGACTCATGCCGAAATGCCGAAGGTGCTCTCCTTTTTACAAGAGCTTTTGGACGCGGAAACAAGCATTTCACGCTCATGTGGCTCGGCAAACACTGGGAAGAAGTGACCTGGTCGTGCGCTTCCTCAAAGGGCTCCCCGCTCGGCTCTTTCCGGAAAGACTCGGTACAGCTTATCTTTCTTTTATAAATAATAAAACTAAAGACTTTTTGGAGATATGATGGATGCAACATTACTCTATAGGTACTCAAGATTAACATGAGATTGACTGAAACTGAGTGTTTCACCCCCCCTTTAAATAATGATTTTGTTGGTAGCTTAGCTTGCCCAACACTGCCAGCCAACACATGTAACCTGGGCTGCATTTCTCACAATTATACTGAGCTAAGTTGATCCATTTGTGGTAATGGTTCTTCGATTTTCTGGGAAATGCAGCTCTGTTTAGTTAATCCAAATTTAATGCAAATCAAATGGGTCTGTTTAAATTAGCCTTAGCTCAACTTAACGTTTCCATTTTGCTTAACTGCACTCAGTCCTGTCCAACTGAACTGAGCAGAACCATGATGAACTTGGCTCAACTCCACTGCACTCGATACCACTGCAAAACTGATATTAAGTAATGTTTATTCATCCTCGTGGACTGTTTGCATCCATCACGCAGACTGGGATAGATGAACTAAGTTAGCTGTCAACCGTTGAAACACGTGCCATGTGCTTAAAGTACTCTATCACACCAAAAGGCAGTTCCTAAGTGGGTGTTTTAGGGTTAGAGTCAGAAGTCATAAATTTATGGCTCAATATTTAATTCTAGGGTATTTTTTTCCCTTCTGAACAGTGTTGATTTCTTGAACTATGAATGAGTGCAGATCTTAATCCCCATAAAAGACTGCAGATGGTTTGTAAAAGGGAGGCAGAGAACAAATAGGGCTGGAGCTGCACTGTTCTGATTCATGTAGAGGAGTGGAATTCAGTGGGTTTACTCTAGGAATTTCAGCTATGCTGAGACTGTTTACTCTGTTGCTTCTCTCTCCATCTCCTGTTTTAATATGCTCATTAATATCATCCACCACATCCTCCTACCACCAGGCTTGACTTTATCTGACACTATGGACTGACACCGTTATCTCCCTGTTTACTGCTTTACAGCATTCACCCATCGCTATTCAACAAATGAATCCGTCAATCTCATTACCTCACGCTCTTATTTACATTCTGTAACTTAAAGTTGTTTCAGTAACATGTTGCCAAACATGAGCTTTTTTTGTAGTTGAGGGTGTTTAGTGTAAACTCTGATCAAACAGTTTGTTTGTTTATTTATTCATTTAATAATTTCAATATATTAGGAGCTGTTGTGACGTTTTAATTTGTTGTCCTCGTACATTTTTGTGTTTTGAATGCCTGACAAAGAAACTGCATTTAAATTTAATTTTTTCATGCAATATGGTAGTTATTTTTCTCCTTTGAAACCACTTCCTCTTGGTTTATGACATACATAAATGTTCAAATAATATTTATTAATTTACTTATTTATTTTTAAATGCGGTAAAATCCATGTATAATCAATTTATTTTGCTTTACTCATTTGTTAAATGTGTTAATTGGAAATTGATACACAACCTTGTGTGTAGGATGGCTTGTTGGCTATTAATTATCTGTATGGAAAAGTTCATTGGCTGGTTCAGGCTGGTCAACAAAAGGTCATTGGCTGTTGGCCCCTGTCGGACGATGTTATTGGCTGTTAGCCCGCGTGGGAGAAGGTCATTGGCTGGCCATGGTGTTTTGGTTGCCAGGTGTCTCTGGCAGAATCCTCCCCTGATAAACAATCATATCAGATTCCTATTCAATCTTCTGCATATCACACAACTGTTCAAACACCACTTAACACTTTAAAGCACCTCATCAGAGCTCAAGGAACCTCATTCAGCTATTCAATTCCTCAAGTATTAAGACTGGGATTTCTTTGATTTACTTGCATTGTTAGTAAAAAGCACATGTTTTGCTTTGACAATCGTTAATGGCCCCATATGTCACAATTATGGTCTGGACTGCAGTTTAAACAGTCTTTGGCATTCATAAATGAATGACAGTGGTTTCCGCATACAAGTTTTAATGGAAAGAAGACAGCACAAGAGTAGTAATGATCATAATACAGATTTTCACGGCAGAAAAGGATCAAATATATTTTTCCCACAAACTGCAAAACTTGACATGTTTCACTTCGTGTTGCACGTTTCCTAACAGATGGACGGTCGAAAGCATCCAAAACCTCCACATTAAAATGAGCGATGAACCTTTTGTAAAATCACCCTCCTTTCCCTTGCTGAGCACGCCAAGATACGTTTGTTTAAAGTAAACCTCCTCAGAGAACTTGGCGAGAAACGTCCTGCAGCAGCACATCTGGAAAACATGCCCTATAGAGAGAGATTTTATTGTGTGTCTTTTAAGAACCAAAGCCCCCTAATGGTTTTTATAATTTAGCATAAAGTAAGGGATATTAGTTTCAATAATCTCTTATTCATACAATCTCCCCATAAAACACAGAGCCACGGAGATGTCAGCTGTGACTGAGCACAGCACATGTGCCAAGAACATTCAGCCTCATTACAACAGGTCAGATAAGGCGAAAGAGAGAGAGCGGGAACATTTTTTTTTTGTGCCTTTTCACTTTTCCAGATTTTTTGTCATCACATGCGATACAGAGTTTTGATACGCCATGCAGCCTTTTCATATTTCCTGAGGATCTGTGTGTAACAGAGAGAGATCTTGTGTATATGTGATTGAGGCTAGTATTCTCACAATGTTGCTTAGTTTTCTTCCCATGGCTTTACTGGTTTATGTGCACATGTGTTCAAGTTTTTTATAGAATGGATGACTGCAGAGTTACTGCTCTTCAGAAACATCATAAACAGCCCTTACATAGAGAGGTCCTTCATAGCTGCCGACATCCATACACACAGTCCCTGTGGTCATATATAATCATCTGTCAAGAAAACTTTTATCTTTCTCACACACAGTATGTACGTACGCACACAAATTCATTGATATCAGGAAGAGTATGTGCACACGCCACTGGGCCTCTCTTCCTACTGTTTCACTGCCAACAATGCAAAATTTGTGCAGGCACAGCAGAAAAGCTTGGGAAGGAAGGATAAATTTGATGTAAGTCACTTTCTTTTTCCTTTGCTTTTTATCTCATTCTTTTTATTCTATCTATCTCTTGTTTTGTCCAGGTTTTGACAACACAAAAAAAAGGATCTATAGTTTCAACAATAAACACTTGAGAAAATACAGTGAGAGTGGGGATTCGAAAAGGGGAATACATCTGAAATGAAAAGAACCATGGGATTTCACATCTGCTCATCACCCCCAGGCGAGGCTGGTTTTTCTCCAACAAATATTGTTTGTGATTATCACAGAGTGTGTCTAGAGGTTAAGGATCTGAGCAATTAATTAAGCTATTAGATGAAAACTATTCAAATTTTAAAGTAACAACAGGTAAAAATTTACTTTTGCTCTCGGGGTCCCCCCCTACAGTTGGGAAACAGTATTGTCCTCTACTTACTGTCGTAAACCGTCACCCAATGTAGCACATGCATTTGTTGACATCCATGATAGCCGTGAACACTGTAGGAGGAGGTCACATGCAGGTGTTCTGCTAGCTTGCGTCGCGTGTGAAATGTCTTCATCATAGGTACAGTGGCATATATTTCAGCATGTCATATGAATATAATTTCATGGGGTTTTTTTTTCTACCGACAAATGATCGCGATGCTCACGTTTACAAGCCAGTGTCATTATAGTAGGCTAGTCTAGCCTATTGGTTACCGTTTTACTGAATCTATACTTCAATGCAATGTTTGAGTTGTAGATAATAACCATATATCGTCAATATTATAATATCAAGCTATATTATTATATCAATAATGCGCGCGCGTGGGTAGGCTACTCTAGCACACACACGCAAGGTCTCTCGCGCTCTCCTTCTCTCTGTCGTGCGTGCTTGTAATTAATGCGTACTCTGGCACACACACGCTAGGTCTCTCGCTCTCTCTCTCTGTCCTGCGCGTATTCAATTTAATAAGTCGGGACACTAAAATTAGAGTTGAAATACGGGACTGTCCCGGGAAAAACGGGACGTCTGGTCAGGTCACCCTAGCTAGTATGCAAGCAATATAAGTTACTTACTAGTAGACAGCCAAGTCCGCATCGGTAAGGCACCCCTCCTCCTCCTTTAGCTCACGCCAGCGAGAAAACGCTGGCCCAATGTTGATCCTTGTTCTGCCTTTAACGCGATCACTTTCTCTTTTTGCTTTGCTCCGATAAAACCTTTGCTTTCTTGTTTTTCTGTGCTGCTTCGGCCATGACTATAACATTTGGCTCGCACGTCCGATTTTAAGGAAGTGGGGGTGGTGGTGGAAGTGACGTATATGCCGTAAAGCAGTCAAATTTTGTAGTTCTCTTTGTTCGCCGGTTACTACCCGAAACCCGAAGTTTAAAAGTACGATTAAAAACGCTACAGACCCCGTCAGGCTATGGCAGAAGTGTCATTCAACCTATTGTAAGTAGATGCACCATCACAAGAGACTTGGAAATATATTATGAAGGTTAAAAAGTTACCCGGTGCTGCTTTAATAGGGGATAAGGAAGTTCTTAATGTTACATTATAGAATCTTCAGATCAGGATTTTAGCTTTTGGTTCTGTGGAGCACAATTACATAAATCCTTCACTAAACAGTGAACACTGTAAAAATATCCTGTTAAATTTACAGTAATAAAAAAACGGCTGCTGTGGTTGCCAGAAATTCATCATAAAAAACAATATATATTTCTGGTAGGCTATTATGGGTGTCCCGTTTTCATTCTATCTTGGTTTTGAGGACTCTTAGTTTGCTTCTCTTTGTTTTCCTGCTTCCCTTTGTATTGTGTTCTCGCTTATCATTTGTTGCTATGGTGAGTCATTGTTTCATTAATTAGAGCACACCTGTTTGTATTTGAGTTCATTATCTTGTGTTTATAGTGCCCTGCAGTTCTTTGTCTGGTGTTGTTTCTATTTTTTTTTGTTCTGTTTTGTGTGTGTTGAGTTACACACTATTACTTTGTCTACAATCGTTTAGATTCTTGCATCATATTGGATTCTACTCTTTTGTTTTGTTTCATTTATTTGATTTATAAAGCACAAATAAACACAACAATAGTTGACCGCAGTGCTGTACAGAAAATAAGTCTAAAATATATACATATGTATAGATACATATATACATGTAAAATAAACACAAATTTTGTGATGAGTTAAATGCCCGGGTAAAAAGATATGCCTTTAACTTAATTTTAAACTCAGTTTGATAAAGTTACTTTGCTACTTTACTTCCTGAACTCTTAATCGCCTTCTTCGTGGACCAGAATCATAACAGAACACCTTGAGTGCTTCTCAATATCCCTCCTCGTTTCCTTGCTCCTCCGTCCTTCATCCTATAACCCAAAAACTGATCTAGCTCAGCCATCTTAAAGGACATCTCAATTCTCTAATTGCACCGCGAGGAGGTGAGGATCGAGGAGTGAGGAGGCTTCCTGAGGAGTCATAAGGGGGGATACACAGGTCTATCCTTTGCGGAAGTGTTTTATCGATTAAACATGATGCACGTATAAATTCTCCTCCCCCTTCACATTGGTCACAGTCATTTTAATTTATACATTTTAACTTTGCAGTTTAAATAAACCACACATCTCACATATTTCAACATTTCTTGCTTTATTATTATTTATTATGAATTTCTTAAATAACCAACTAAAACAATATAAGGGCAGATCCTTTGAGCACTGCTGATGACGCTGTGAAGTAATGCTCGAGTGATCAAGTATTGTAATGTACAAATAAGCTTCCTCCTTTTCTTTCCTTGCATCCTACAGGGGGTGGAGCTGAGACGCGAGGAAAGGAAACGAGGATGAAAAAATAAGAATTGAGAAGCACCCCAGACCTCACACACAATTGGAAAAGGATATGGAGAAGCTGTGCTTGGTTTACCAAAATGGCCGCAGGATTGAGGAGTATGTGGAAGATTTTGTGTAATTTTGCCATTTGAAATTGTGTAAGGACAGTGAGTTGATAGATTTGTTTGGGAGTGGGTTAGAAACTAACTCATGGCCATGGATACCAGTGGGAGATTCTAGTACTTTTACAACAAGATTACAACGATACCAACGCCGTTCTGTCGGCTCCAGCCAATGAGCACAGTCCAGCGTTGGCTCCAGCCAATGAGCACAGTCCAGCGTCGGCTCCAGCCACGCTCAAGCGAGCCCCAGAGCTTAGTCAAGAGTCCACTCCAGAGTCCGCTCCAGCCCATGAACGTAGTTCACAATCTTCCACAACCACCAGTTTGAGCACCAAATTAACCCCAGCACAAAGAAGGTCCTCCTCTGAATGTTCTGCGTGGATTAAGTCCAGAAGTCTCTGCATTGTCCAGTCAAGTGGCACTAACGCATCTGATTCAGGTGATCCCAGAAATATTACCACTATCATCTATGATGGCTGCCGCTGTCTTGTGTGTTTGGGCCTCTAATGGTTCTGCAGGCTCCCCTGAGTTGACAGCCTTGGCAGTTGAATACTCTGGTTTATATACATTCCCTGTTATCCCTGTTACAGCCAAGGAGGCCGGATTTGAATCTTGTGTCTGCCTCGCCTTGACTACAGAGTCTGGCCCTAGTCCCCACATCCCGGCCATGAACGCCATCTCTAGCTCCGTTATCCCGGCCATGGGGGCACTCTTGAATCCTATGTTTTTGTCTTACTATGTCTGCTGTGGACTTCGCTCCAGACGTCCCCAATTCAGCCTTTGCTCCAGACGTCTCCAAGTCTGCCGGCCCTCCAGAGGCCCGTCTCTCAGCCGGCATTCCCGATGCACACTGGTCAGTAGGGGTGGGCGATATAGCCTCAAAATTATATCACGATATTTCAAGAATATTTCCGATAATTATATTTATGACGATATAGAAAAAAATATATGGAACAACGTTTTATGGGTGATTGCAGCTGGCAGGCGACACAATTTATTTGTGCAATCATTTTCCATTTTGGAAAGCATTTTCCATCCTTTTCCAATCAGCCAAATGCCCCTTGGGCATTTTTTAGACAATTTTTTTTTTATTACATTTATCTCACATAAGTGTTTGCTCACTAAGTACGTTTTCAATGGCATCATTTTGTTGTTAAGAGTTAACACAAGAAAGCTTGATTTCAATATTTGAATTGAATTTAAAAAGTAGCAAAAATGTTTACAAAATAATAAAGATACAAATAATGAGAAAAGTTTTTGGGTAGGTCTAACACTAGTATTCATAAATACTACAGAAATAATAGTATAAAGTATATCAATAACAAAGTAATCATATGATAGTATTTTAGTCCTGACTAAATTAAATACATAGGCTATTAATTCTGATTCCTTACAATTAAAGCTATCTTTTGTTGTTTTGGGGATCATTAGCCCAGTCTGCTCAGCTGTGGTGGTCTTCTGCTCCTCTGTGGGGGTCTTCAACTCTACCTGCCCCACCCTGAACTCCTGCCCTGCCGGCACTGCCCTGGCTCTCAATTCCCCTCAGTCTCAAGTCCCATCACAAGGGTATGATCTTCCATCCCTTCCCATCCCTTCCCATGTTCAGTCTTAGCTCCTCCACTCTTCTGAACTTTAAATTGAACATGTTCAATTTATGGCGTCTGGAGCCGCCTTTCTAAGGGGGGAAGTATGTCACGTTTTCATTGTTTCTTGGTTTTGATTTTGTTTTCAAGGACTCTTAGTTTGCTTCTCTTTGTTTTCCTGCCTGCCTTTGTCCTGTGTTCCCGCTTATCATTTGTTGCTATGGTGATTCTTAGTTTCATTAATTAAAGCACACCTGTTTGTATTTGAGTTCGTTATCTTGTGTTTATAGTGCCCTCAGTCTCCTCAGTTCTTTGTCTGGTGTTGTTTGTGTTTTTATATATACACTGTTACTTTGTGTGCGCTCATTTAGATTCTTGTATCGTGTTGGATTCTTCTCTTTTGGTTTGTATAATAAAGTTATGTAAGACTGGAAAAACTAAAAGGGCAACTCTCTGAGAAAACAAAGGAAATTAACATTTGAACTCTCTCTTGTGAAGTTAGCATCATCATTTGAGATGCAAGTCTCACCTCAGAATCATCCTAATTTACATCTATTTCCCTCTTCCCCATTCCTTCTCTCTCTCATGCTGAGATCACCAAAATTCACCCAAAAATCTATTTGGTTTAATGTGAATAATTATCATACAGTATTATACATGTTTGGTATCATTTGAAATGTCTCAGTGCAACTGGTACAAATGTCTATATCTGTAGTAGTGGCCATACCTCTGCCTGAAGTAAACGTTACTTTATATTCAAGTGTATGCAAAACCATGGGGGCTATACCAAAGTATCTTTGATTGTGTAAGTGTGAATGTGACTATCTCAGGTATAGCATATTACCTCTGTTTAGTGACCAAAACTGACGAGCTTGTGATTGTGAGACCCGCATTAAACAGAAGGCATAAGTACCACAAAGCGACATAGCTTCCTAATTTCAACGGGTAAAATATAAGTAAAGAGTTAAATAGAACAATCAAATGTATTGCTAAACTATTATATAATTCACCAATAACCAACTGGCAGTCTAACCTAAATTCGAGGTCTTTATAAAATGGAGTCAGATAAAAGCTTAAATGGAATTAAATTACTCTGCCACACGGAAAGACAGTAACGCTCAGAGACCTTCAGCCGTTCTATATATATCTAATGTAAACCAATGAGATTAGAAGAATTAGAGACTACTTGCATATAATGAAATTGAATATGATATAGTAGAATTAAGGTTAAATCTTTTACCCAATGATCGCAAGCCTGTCCATAAAACATGGCCAATGTTGCATATAGACGGTGCACAGGATATTATTCTCGCCAAAAAACTTTAAATAACAAAAAATTTAATGCAAAACACCCTAATGTACATGAACAATAACAAAGATAATGAACAAAATTAATAATATAAAATATTATCATGTGTCATGTAGGGACATCTGAGAATGTCCACCGTAAATTATACATCGTAAAAAAAAATCAATTATAAGAGCGGTCCAGGTTTCTCATGGCAGTGGTCCTGACTGAGTAATTTCTCAAAATCAAGAGACATGGTTTTTAATGCCTCACTTTAATTATTTCACTAAATAGCAGCAAACCTTCATAGAGGGAGTTTTGATCAGGCATCACAAATGACTACTTACCGTTGAGTGGGATTTTTACATGATTTTGCATGACACTAGTGAAACAAACAAAATCTTACTGAGAGAACCTTTAACATATACCTCTATTTGTTTTTTTTTTTTTTTTTTAGAATGAATACAGTGAGACTGATCGCCAAATGCTTTGTGTTAGTGTCATATACCTTGGGGTAATGGACTTCTAATCCTTAACCCCCATTCTATGGCTCAGTCAAAGTTTCTTTTGGCTGCACTCTGTATGCACACCCTCCAATGGATGAACACACATTTAAGCACACATTAGCATTGATAATCCTACCATCTCATGACTACTTGTGCAGTTTTTCCAGAACAGAACCACTCCCAGAACAGAAAAACCCAGTGGCAGAAAACAACCAAATATCCAGCTACACTAGTCTTACACACGCACACACATAAGCAAACACGTTAAAAATAAAATATATTCTCATGCGCATTTAGCTCACACCTCACACACAACATGCATGATGTTCTCCCACACCCTGTGGTTGTGCACATGCGAGTATAATTAGAGATGTACTCTGGAGATTTGAATGTTCCAGAGATTTACTGTTTGAAGAGTATTTGGCCAAATCTAAGCTCTTAACCCCCCTAAGAGAGAAAGAGCAAGGATCTAGAGATGTGGGGGGAGGGGGACTTCGGCCGCATCGGCCAAAATCGCATCAATACTCAACGTTCTCCACTCTTTTGTGTATGCAAGTCCGCAGGACGGACCAATCTGGAACCTAGCTAACCCCGGCGACTGTCCAAGTGTCTGTAAGCAATCACAGCTGACTTGATTGACATGCCAGAGCAAAACAATTCATGCTGATTGTCAGAGTGAATTACAATATGAAGTTGGGGTGGATAGGGGGTGAGCAAGAACATGAGAGAGGTAGAGGCATATACTGTATAGTGTTCAGCTGGTGTTTTTAATCATTAAAACACGTTTTAATGATTTATATTAGCTCATAATGAGCTCTGATCTGGTGCTGCGTGTTATCTCTCAACTCTGTGTGTGTACATCTATTTACAGTGATTTACTCTGCAAATATATTCTAAAATGCACACGGACACATTAACTTACACTCTGGCGCTCTTCCATTAGCCAGCTGCTGATATGGTCCTCTTTGCCTGCGTTATGCCGAGGTTGTTTAAGGTTTTGTACTTGCTGTGTCAGTTTAACTGTAAATAAACTTCATTCTCAGAGCTGCACCCCAGTACACAAACTCAATCTGTTTTCAGAGTTTCCTTCTAAACTATAATATCCGTTCACATGAGCATCATACTTTAATTTACCTAAGCAGATCACTTCTAGGTCAAAGGTCATTTCTGAAGCATTTTGCTTTTTAATCCTCTGTCTTGACTGGAAATGACTGTATCGACTTTATCTTATCAATTCATTTACTAATTGTTTTAGTTTTTGGGATAAGAATCAGCTCTTGGGTGGGTTTATGCTCTGGCTGACCCATATTGCACTGAATGCTTATCCATTTTTTGCCAGGCAGATTGTTTACACTGCTACACTTGGCACGGCATCTTGATGGGCTTCTCGTTGGCAGGTTAGCAACTCCAGATTTCTCCAGCAAAGTTGATGGTCTCCTCAATCTCCAAGCGCTTTCTCTGATCTGCTTTCACATCATGGCTTGTCCTGTCAATCTGTTTAACGCTTACAAATAGCAATATCTGCTGTCCATTTTTTGCGGTCTCACTTCACAAGCATTCTTCTGGCAGATAGGGAAGATTAGGAGTTGTTACAGGGGGTAAGTAATAACACTGTCAGCTGAAATTATGTACAAGGATGAAATCTCTGTCATACACCCTCCCGAGGTGACAGTTATTGAGTCTCCGAGTACAATTATAAAGGATTTGGAGAAACAAACCCCAGGCAGATTTGAGATAGAATTTTTTTTTACATGTGAGTTAGAATTTAATTTGAAATCATGTTAATGAATTTTAAATTATATAACTGGTGTCATCTGAATCAGTAGGTTCTCTTGTTTAAATTAATATGAAACATTTAATCAAAACAATCCATTTGAGTCAAATGTAAATGTAAATTTGTAAATTTGCCATTTACTTCTTTTGGGCCCTAAAAACAACAATGTTTTTTTATGTTTTTATTATTTTTTATTATTATCTCATTTGTTCAATTTTTTTTCTGTTTTAGAATAGTCGTAGTGGGTTAGGTTTTACAAAACATCACACTCTGTACTTGACTTAGATATTTAGATTTACAATTTAGTGATTTTCAGTTTAGTGAAATATGTAGCATATAATGGAGAAGAGTTTGAGATAAAGAGTGCAAAAAAACCTGATCTCCCCTAATTTTAAGAGGATTTTTTTTCTTTCTCCCATTCTTTATTATTATTATTATATTGTGGTAATGTAGTGTTTTCAATCATTTTGAGGTTTTGTATATATGATAAGTTTTGCACAGCTTATTTCTCTGTTCATTCTTTTTTGGCTCGAGCATTAGGACCCAAATTTTGATTTTGTGTTTTCCACACATGCACTATGTGTAAACACCACATTTTGGTTATGTGGCCCTTTGTTTATATGTACAGTGGTCATTGTGGCTAAAAGAAAATAAACTTGTCTCCAGCAGAGGATATTCCCCCTGTATCCTGTAAAAGGCCATTTGTGTTGAAGGCAGTTTAAGTTGTCACGGATACTGTTTATAGTTCATCCCCCTGAGTTTGATTCCACATAGAGGTGATGTGATCAGCAGCATAATGACACCCAGCTGACACACACAAACATGAACACAAGCTGCAGCTGGAAGTGATCTGACACAGCCTGTGAGGAAATAGGAGTGGGTTTTGCCAGACTGAACTGACCAAAAGAGGGCAAGAGAAAGACACTGAGAATAACGTGTGACCTTACTGAAATCTGTGCAGACAGACAGACATAATGAGTGAAAATGGGAGTGAAAGGTTGAGGATTCAAGGGTCTGTAAATTGATAAAGATAACAGCTGTGAGAGAAAGCAGCCATGTCTGGAAGATGGGACATTGTCTGTCTGTGCCTTTCTGACTTAAAAAAAAAAGTAGTGGATTTGATGGCTATTGAATGAACAATAATCTCAGTTTGTTTGAACAACATGGTTGGGTCATTGTACTGCTGGATAAACAGTTTCTTGAACTGTAAAAGCAATGTTCTTTTTTTCACATTTTAAAGTTTTATTGCCATATTATTTTCCAGCAAAAGAGGAATGCTTTGAAAATGAAAACATGCCTTTATGGCAGTTGTCTCTCTCTCTCTCTCTCTCTCTCTCTCTCTCTCTCTCTCTCTCTCTCTCTCTCTCTCTCTCTCTCTCTCTCTCTCTCTCTCTCTCTCTCTCTCTCTCTCTCTTTATCACATTAAACAGGCGCAATCCACTGCAGTTGAATTACGTCACTTCACATCTACTCACAAATCAAATAATGTCATTTATATAGCAATCAGCCACCAAATGTCATAAAAATGATCACCAAGTGACAGACCTCAGTGTGAGGATTTTCCTATTGTGGTGTGAGGCAGCAGCTAAGTGTGTGGCCCAGAGGATCATATGATCCTAGGCCCATGTGGCCTTAAAGCAGTCTTTGAAATATTAATTTCAAGTTTCATGCACATAAATGACCAAGCAGAGTGCTGTATTTAAGTAAGTCTCGTAAACAGCAAAATATCTTGTTAACTAATGTAAAGCTTAGGACTTACCTTTTGTTGTTTGCTTAATTTAAAATAATTCATAATTTGTTTTTATAGAGGTTGCTTAAAAGGGATACAGGAGGTGTATCCAGTTACGCTTTTTTATCCACTGATACCACCAGTGGTGGACAGTAACAAAGTAAATGTAATTCGTTACTGTACTTAATTTTCATGCATGAATTATGATAACCTCAGTCAGGATTTTTTTCCTATGTGTTTTTATTGCTCTTAGGGCATGAAAAACAAGATTTGATTTTTAATATTTTTTTTTACAAATTTTCCAAAGAGATTTTCAGGTGTCCACTTGAGTGGACAGCATGCATTTATGGTTTAAACTGAAGAGATACTATATTAAATATAATACAATAATCATACAGATAAAGTATGTGTATTTAACAAACTAATCAATACAATTATATCAAAGCATGTGAAAACTATCAAATATATACAAAAAATATAAATCCGAAATATTGCAAAGGCAATTGAACTTCATACAAGTTGCATTTCGTGTATCTTTGATATCAGAACATGAGGACGTGATTCCATCAGACATTTCTACAGCCTGTCAAGGTACAACTGTGGAAACCACTCAGATACTCCCTCTAGTGTACCAGAGTATGTCAATTTACCTTTATTAGCTGATAATTCTGATTATGTTCAAGATAGACACATATCTAGCATAGGCCTCTTCTGAGAAAACCGAGCGATACGTATTTTTCAATCTCATCTGAAATTAGCAGTGTTGGGTCATGCATAACGCATTCAGATTACTTTTTGATGTTACAAGTGAAGTAATGTGTTACAAGTAACATGCATTACATAATCAGATTTGTTTTAATGTTACGAGTAAAGTATTGTATAACAAGTAACGTATTACCTAATCAGATTACTTTTTGATCTAACAAGTAAAGTAATTAATTACAAGTAATGTGCATTACGTAATCAGATTACTTTTTGTTGTTACGAGTAAAGTAACGCATTACAAGTAACATGCATTATGTAATCAGATTCATTTTTGGTGTTACGAGTAAAGAAAAGCATTACAATATCGTACATTACGAAATCAGATTACTTTTTGATCTAACAAGTAAAGTAATGCATTACAAGTAATGTGCATTACGTAATCAGATTACTTTTTGATGTTGCGAGTAAATAAATGCATTACAAGCAACATTCATTACGTAATCAGATTACTTTTTGATCTAAGAAGTAATGCATTACATAATTAGATTACTTTTTTGATGAAATGAGTAAAGTAATACATAAGTCACATAAATTATGTAATCACATAACTTTTTTCGATGTCAATGAAATTAACATTCTAATAATACGAATACATTTATTTACACTCAAAAAAAGTCACTGCAGATGAAGTATTTTCAAAAACAATATTCACAGTTTAAGTATGAATTGTAGCTGAAATATAGCCATTGATGCATGAGGTCCACTATAGTGGACAGGTGATAAAGACAGATTTAAACCCAATCTAAAATCAAAACTTGGAAATTTTTACTGTCATATGACTCATTAGATATTGCTTGATGCTGCAATATTTTTTTTACCTACAAGAGTCTCCTAGGATAGAAGGAATGGGTGGATATTCCGGAGCAACTTGGCATGTCTGACTGACCATTGGCCATGTTGGTTTGGAGGGGGAAAAACTCGAAACACAACGGCTTGCAACTTGGTTGCAATGTATAGGATGATGCACCAGGGTCCACTGAAGAGATTGATGTGCAACTTTGCCATCAAAACCCTTGCAAATTCAAGAAAATGCTTTTTAAATAGCTGTCCACTGTAGTGACCACTATGCGTGAAAGGGTTAAGTAGCTTTTTTGCGTATCTGTACTTTACTCAAGTAGTATTTAAATTTTGGCTTTTGGGAGACTTTTACTTTAACTCCACTACATTTCAAAGTCAAATATCTTACTTTTTACTCTACTACATTTTCAAAATCAGTCGTTCCTTTTTATTTATGAGTGGATAAAAACGTAACTGGTCAAACGAGCCACCAATCACAGTACAGCACGCGCGCGCTTTGTTTTGAACTTGCCTTGGCGGTAATTTCCCATTGCCAACCATCCAAGTTGCTAACAGGTTAGCAACGATGGTTTTGGGAAATGCACCCCTGAGTCGTTAAATATGAGAGTTGCGAACATAGATGGTTGTGACAGTGATTTCGCCGCCGCGCGGTCACGTTATTCGTGTAGCTCTCAATAGTTCCAAACAAATCGCGTTGACAATGATTTTAAAGGGGTCATATAATGCCATTTTTGTACAAGTTGATATGAATATTTAGGGTCTAAATGAAAACTTTGTAATATACTTTTATTAAAAATTCTCATTAGTATTTTAAGAAAACACTCATTTTACCTGGTCAAAAACAGCTCTGTTTTCAGCAAGCCGTTTAAGTGCATATGCCTTTAAATGATAATGAGCTTCGCTGACTCCGCCCCTCTGTTCTCTGGGCGCTTTGACACATTGCACGTTGACTTGACAACAGTTGAGGGTTTATTATGGCAGCGGGATTCTCTCTGAGGACACATCTCTGCAACCGTATCAGTTTGAACCGGAGTCGGACCCGAAACAAGATGACGGCCCCGAGGAAGTTCGACAATAAGGCTCGAACAGGACGTTTCTGAATGGTTGGTTAACAATGTCACTGATCTATTTTTGTATGTACTGGCAGGGTAACGTTAGAGTTGTGAGATACAAACGCTATGTGTTTAACGTTACTAATGCAAGTTATAGGTTAGTTCGTTGACAGATTTATGTTGAAAAATTATTATTATTTTTTTTGTAAATGTAGGCTTGATGCGTGACGTTATCTCAGTGTTAGATACAACTATCGTGACTGAAACTGACGTGAGGTCATGTCATGTCAGTAACGTTAATGATTCTAGCAGTAGTTGAAGGATACCTAAGAATTTGTTGTGTTTATGTTTAGTGCAGTACGAAAATGTTTTATGTTTTAAGAAAACTTTTAAGTACATCTATAGTATTGTAACTGCATTGATATTCCTGTTAATATTCCTGTTACGTTAACTGTAACACCTGCGTACACAGTTTTTAATAACACAATAACTATAACGCGTTTTTCATTATAAACGTGGGATTATGAATTATATTCAGAACGTCGTAACGTTACATACAGTAGAACACATGCCGTAATGCACCCTGAGTGTAAACATTATAGCCACAATCATCGTGAAGCGTGCAAGGGATTTGCAAAGATTAATATAAAGGTTAATAAAACGTTTCACTCACTTCTTCTGGAGGTCCAGCAGGAACACGAATTGGTACTGATTCCTTTTTCAGTAGCAGCTTCTTAGCAAAACCTGATTTATATTGACCCTCGCCTCGTTTAAAAAGCAGTCTGGTGAGAAATGATTCGCGCAAACATGAACGCATTGACGTTGCTCGTCGAATATTCCCTTCATAAACAAAACTCAGCCACTGCGTCTTCAGTGGTTCAGATTTAGGAACATTAAAATGACTGCTGTGTTGCTTATTACACCCAAGAACAGAACACCACAATCGCTTAAGCCTTGTTTATACTCGACGCGTCCGCACGAGCGTGAGTCTCCGCTGACTGCGCTCGCCCCTCTCCAAACGGACGAGGCGTTTATATTTGACGCGCTCGCCGTTGTGCTATTCTGTGAAACGACAGGGGGCGACTCGGAGTAATTCTCCTCTAAACCACCAGGAATCAGCAGTGAAGAAGTAGTTTGCCGTTTATTAGTAGTTTATTAATAGACTATGTGCACGTTAGCA